>JAEQBA010002233.1:0-150832 GCA_019434445.1 Phalangium opilio | reverse complement strand
AATAAAATTTCTTCTTTAGAGGAAAACTGTGAGGAAATATTGACGGAGGGCGATTATATTGTTGAAGCCATGAATGAAGCCGGTAGTAAGTCTATCAACTTTGCCGTCACTTCAATATTTAGTTTTATATAAGGGAAACAAAAATTTCCAGTTTGCAATTTGGATTATGTCGGTAGTTTTCAAACCGTTCCTAACGAGGAAGACGATGATGGACAGCCACAAGCTAAAAAATTTAAAGAAAATCTTTATGATTATGTTGAAAAACTGTTTTGAATTTAAAGAAAAAGATTTCGTTTAAAAAAGTTATAAAAAATTTAATAAGTTTAAAAAAAATGTTTCTAAAAAAATATTTTACATAAGATTGAATATTTTATTTAATTATTTCTAAAAATATTTCTAGTAACATTTTTTAAATAAAAGTTAAAGATTAAAAGAAGACAGTTCATAAATAAAATAAAAAAGTGATAAAACTAAAGTTCCTTTTTATGTAAAACCCAAAGCGAAAAAAATTTTATAACATCAAATAATAAAATGTACTAAACTAATAATGTATATGTAAATAATATTCCTTTCATGATATGTAAAACATAAAAAAATATTTCATTTAAAAAAAATTTTTGAAGCGTTAAAAAATTTTAAGATCAAAATTAAAAAAAAACGTACTGACAAAATAAAATATTTTATAACATCAATAAAAAAATGTACTAAACGAATAATGTATATGTAAATAATATTCCTTTCATGATATGTAAAACATAAAAAAATATTTCATTAAAAAAAAAAATTTTTAAAGCGTTAAAAAATTTTTAAGATCAAAATTAAAAAAAATGTACTGCCAAAATAAGATTCTCTAAAAATTCCAAAAAAGTAGCTTTTTGGAAAAAATAAAACTTGAAAAAATTAAGTTTACCTATAAATATTTCTGTAAATAAAATTTAATAGTGAGAAATATAAAGTTCCTGTTCCCGTTCCTTTGAAAAATATTTTTTTGCAAAATCCAAAAGCATTAGAAAATTCTTAGTATCAAATTAAAGAAAATTGAACTGAAAAACATTTTTTAAATAAATTTAAAAATTTAATAAAACTAAAAATTCTTCGAGGAAAATATTTTTTTACATGAAAGATAAAAATTTAAGAGAGTGAGTTGTTGTACATATCACAGGACGGACTTCGTGAATTTTACCAAGCATCTGCAAGAGTAATTAGAGGTTCGATTTCGAGTTTGGATGCCATGGATCCAAATTTTATGGGATACGTTTCTGCGCTATGGAGGATGAGGCAAGACTGTATACCGGAATATAGAAATTGATAAAATGATTGTAACAGCAATATATTCCAAAATGATAGAGTATATGGTTGGATATCAAAGGATTACATTAAAACTTGTTAAATATTTTCTCACTAAAAATCCAAAAAACTATAGAAATTTAATGTGGAAATTTTTAAAAATAAATTTACATATTCTTGGATAAAAGTGACTTTATTTTTTAAAATGAAAATATCAATATGCAAACTTCTTCAGGAAATGGACCAGGAAATAAAATCTCCTACGAGGTGTTAGCGAAGTAAAAGTACCCACAACGAATGGCAGCGACAATCGAATTCTTCGCCTGGAACGAGCCCTTCATGTCCCAGATTTAAGAACAAATCTCCTATCCATTGCCATGATGACAGACAAAGGACATGAGGTCACATTCAAGAAGTCGCAGGCCTGGATTAAAACGGCAACCGGAGAAGTGATTGCAGTCGCTGACAGAATTGGAGACTTTTATTTCTGAGAAAGGCTGAACAAACGGTCCATGCAGTGCAAGCGGCAATAAAGCCTAGAAGCAACCTGGTGAACTGGCATTTCCTACTCGGTCTCTTGAACGAGAGAAGTTTATAGGAAATGGGCCGGAAGAATTTGGCTACGGGACTCAACATTGAAAAAGATGGGAGCCTGGGAATCTGCCAAATCTGTATCAAAGGAACGCAATCGAAGGAGCCGTTCCCAAAAACCGAAGATAGCTGAACCTCGCATGTCCTGGAAATAGTACACTCTGACGTATGCGGGCCGATGAGAGTAACGTCGATGAGCGGAGCCAAGTACATCGTCGTTTTCACTGATGATTATTCCTGGTGGAATGAAGTCAGTTTTTTAAACACAAGAGCGAAGTGTTGAAAGCCTTCAAAGAATTCAAGCATCGAGCTGAAGTGGAAACCGGGAGAAAAATCAAGACCTTGCAGTCCGACAACGAACCGAATACTGCAATAATGAATTCGAGAGATTCCTGAAAGACTCTGGGATAAAAAGAAGACTCACCGTACCATACACCCGGAACATAATGGCATTGCTGAAAGAAAGAAGAACAGAACACTCCTGGATATGGCCCGATGTATGATGATACAAGCGCAACTTCCACCATCATTCTGGGCAGAAGCGATGACCACGGCTAATTACATTCGAAACCGTTGTCTTTCCCGGAGCATAAATGGAGAAGTACCATTTAACAGATGGACCGGAAAGAAGACATCCCTGCAGTATTTGAAGAGTTTCGGCGACAAAGCTTTGCTGTTGGACGAAAATAAAAGGAAGGGGAAGTTTGCAGCCAGGAGCAAAGAATGCGTTTTCATCGGCTATTCTCAAGTCTCGAAGGCCTATCGACTCTGGGTTCCGTCCCAGAAGCAAATTTACCGAAGTCGAAATGTAAAGTTCCTGGGAGAATTTAATAAACAAGGCGGATATGATGATTTCGTCACTCCAGAAGTCAACCTGAAATACGGAAGCAAAGCTAAAGGCGAAATCGAAGTCCCGGCCACTACACACGTTGCAAAACCGTCTGGCAGAGAAGAATTCAAAGAAGTCAAAAAGGAGTTCAAAGATGAAATCCCGGAAGAATCTAATACCCTGGAAAACGAGGACGTCTTCGAAGAACCCTCAGAAACCCTCGTTCTGAAGAAAGGTCCTGGAAGACCGAAGAAAATAAGAACTGGAGTACCCGGACGACCGAAGAAAAAGTTCAACATGATTCCGAGCGTCTCAGAAGAGTCTACTGAAGAGGCTACTGACGAGCAAGAAACCCTGTCCGATGAGTCAGCAAACCTAGCCATCTTATCAGAACCTTTGTCCATGAAGCAAGCCCTGGCTTCTCCGTACGCAAACGATTGGAGGAAAGCAGTAACGGAAGAGTTCGTTTCGCTCATCAAGTGCGAAACCTGGGACATCGTTGATTGTCCGGAAAACCAGAAGGTTCTTGGAAATCGTCTCGTCTTCCGAACGAAGTACTTACCCAGAGGAGAAGTAGAGAAAAGGAAAGCCAGGCTCGTAGCAAAAGGTTTTGCCCAGAGACCAGGGATCGACTACCAAGAGACGTTCGCACCCGTCATTAGATCCAGCTCCATAAGACTGCTTATGGCTCTTGCTATGGAAATCGGTTTGGAAGTACACCAAATGGATATCGTCACGGCCTATCTTAATGGCAAACTCGAGGAGGAAATATATATGGTCGTCCCGGAAGGATTAACAGAATCCCTCGAAGAAATCGTCAAGTCAACCCGGTTCGACAAGTCAATCATTGCCAGAGCAAAGAAATGGACCAGCGACCTGGAAGAAGAGGGACCATAAAGTCTGTCGTATCAAGAAATCCCTCTACGGCCTAAAACAATCGGGCCGCCAATGGTAGAAGAAGTTACATCAAAGACTTTCGGAGATTGGAATGACGCCATTGAAGAGCGACCCCTGCTTATACGTTTTACGAGTCGCGGAAGATGTTATGATCATTGGAGTCTACGTAGATGATCTGATCCTTGCAAGCAACAACCCGGATTGGATGACTGATGTAAAGCTTGAACTTGGGAGAAAATTCGATATGAAGGACCTGGGGCCAATCCATCACTGTCTCGGAAAGGAATTTCACCAAGATTTAAAACAAAATACCATCCGGATTTCCCAAGCGAAATAAGCAGAAACGGTCCTGAAACGTTTCAACATGCAAGACTCCAAAGCAATAGCGACTCCAATGGATGCCAACAACAAGTTGCAAAATCCGCAACACCCAGTAGCAGACGACATCAGTCGTATTCCGTATCAATCTCTGGTCGGCTCTCTCATGTACCTGGTAGTGTCATCACGACCGGATATGGCGTATTCAGTCAGCGCATTGAGCCAGTTCAACACAAGTTATGACGAAACTCATTCGATTGCCGGGAAAAGAGTTCTAAGATACCTGAAGGGAACTCTTCATCATGGGTTGCTTTTTCGGAAGACCGGATTGCCAATCCAGGGTTTCGTTGACGCAGACTATGGAGGCTGTCCAAAAGATAGGAAGTCATATACTGGATATGTCTTCAAACTAGCCGGTGCTGCAGTATCCTGGGAAGCACGGAAACAGCGAACCGTTGCCTTGTCCAGTACAGAAGCAGAATATATGGCAATGTCCGACGCAACCAAAGAAACCATATATCTCAAAGGACTTCTCAACGAACTTGGAGTATCAGTTCAGGCGATCGAGCTGTACCACGACAACCAGGGTGCCCAGAAACTCGTTCAGAATCCTGTTTTCCATGCCAGAATAGCACATTGATATCCGGCACCACTTCATTCGAGACACCTACGACCTGGGACATATAGCCTTGCGGTATCTACCAGCAGAGGAAATGCCAGCTGACATGTGTACGAAGAGCCTGTTCCGTCCGAAGCATCTCCTCTGCGTCAAAGCCCTTGGACTGGAAATAATTAAATGACCACCCCTGGATAGAAGATTGAAACCACCGATATTAAGAGGGACTGTTGTAAATTAGAGATAATACCGGTTGTTTTTTATCTATATCCAGATTCTATTTTCTATACTTGTGTTTTTTATGCATCGCGGTCATTCTTGTAACCTTTTATTTTTTATCGCGATGCCTTTAACTATATAACCGTATAACATTCTGATAACGTATGTCAGTTGTTCAATTGTCAGTGTTTAGTCACAAGCGCTCCCGGAAATTAACTTTAATGTTTTAATTAAATTAATAAAGAGTTTATAACCAGTTAATCCCAGAGACGTTCTTGCGTCAAACAACAACAGTAAATACTTTACACGTTCTGTATTTTTCGCTAAAATTGTTCTAAATATTACTTAAACGTTTAGGAAGGTTGGTAAATATTATTAAAGATTTCTGTAAAATGTAAATCCAAATGTTATGTTTTTCGATATTTTTCTTTTTAAACCCTTATGGGTTTATAGAGTATTGCTTGGTAACTGTTCTAAAAATCCGGTTTTAATTAAACCATTTAAGGTTTCGGTCAACATTTTTAGACGAACGACAGGGAAGGGAAATGTTAACGTGCATTATAATTTAACTTTATCTGATTTGCGTCAGTGACCATTTAAGTGTTTTAAATTATATTCTACACTCGTGATTGAAATATAAACTTAATACCTTGGTAATTATTGTGCCTATTGTAGATGAGGTAGCACTGGCTATATGATAGGATATTATTATTTTAAATTATCGTTTTAATTTTCTTAAGGGATGAGAAATATGCAAGCTTGGGTTTTTTATTTCTTTACAAAGTGACATTTAGATTTTCAAAACTTGATATTTTGGTCGAAATCTTAATTGGACGACCATCTTTGTAATCGTCACGGAGAAGACACAAAAATACGTGCTTCCCACTGGATATCAATACATCACGCTCTTGTATTTTTGGGTTGTTACAAAATACGCATGGCATCTCTGTTAATCTCATCCTTTTTTCTAGAGATTTCCAATAAATTTTATCTCGGTTTTCTAGTGGAAGACTAATAATGTTGCTTTGAACAAAATTCTCCGAATTTTGTTCAACTTGACATTTGGGGCATTTGGTAACGTTTCGCGACTGACCAAAAAGATCTTTTAGAGCCTTAGAGTAATCGGCTTCCATTTCTTGACTTAGTGTCGTCAAAATGAACATCAAAAATTCACTGGCGTCTTGTTGCTCATTTAGCGAAAAGTGATTACCAACAGCTATTCTCAGTTCCAAGCCTTTATGGCTAAAACTACCTTGAGAACTCTCGATGTCGATTATTGCGTTATGGAGGCAGCGTAAAACTGGTTTTTCTACGAATGATCCGTTGTAAGATTTGACCAATTCTCTTAATTCGGGCTCTAATAACCGTAGTTGCAAAACGCTTTTTGTATAGCATGTTACTTGATCATCGTTATTTAAACCTTTCAAGGGCAAACTATCCAAACTCTGTTGGGCTTTCCTTTTCTTCTTCGGTGTTTCTTCACATCTCTCTTCCTCGCCTTCTAAAAGGCTTTTAGATAGTGTAGGCGCACTTCTTTTGCCACCTCGACTTTCTTTCGACTCCGTTATTTCCAAAAGAGGCAGATCTGGCCTATATTTTTTGCGAAGCCTGTTATACTCCATAATGGCTCGTCCATCCGCCTTAATTTTAGTCGGATCGAACTGTAATAAATGGAGTCCGGCCAAGGACGTCACTCTCGATAAAGCCACATACGCCATGCCCGTTCCAAATAAATTCGGACCCAAATCCATAATGGCGCATTTTAAACTCATGCCTTGGCTTTTGTGTATCGTAATAGCGTACGCCAGGATGACGGGAAACTGGGAGCGTTTAACGTAAATGATTGCCATGAGCAAAAATTTGACGCAAATTTTCTCAACTAAAAAGTCAGTGTTAGCGTCGTCGTTATTCGGTTCGCGATCTACTCTTAGAAAAATCCCAGTAACGTTTCCTTGTTCGTCCTTCTTGAACCCAGTTACGAAACCCATCGTACCATTTACAACGCCTTTTTCAAAACTGATATTCCTTCTGACCATTATTCGGCAGCCAACGCACAGAACTAACTTGCTCTCCAAACCGGCCGTTTTGGACGGTTCGTTTTGTAGCCTTTGCAGTCTGCTGAGAATGTTTTTATTCATTTTTTTGCCGTAGTCAGCGAGTCTATCCTGGCAATGAATGACTTCAACTTTCTCTCCGTTTTTTCGCAACATTTCACAGTTAAATTTTTCGCACATGGCTAATTTAGGCATCAAACAAATTGGGTGAAACCCTTCATTGGACAGCTTAATGAAAAGGTCCATAGCCACCTTGATGTTTTCTCCTCCAGCAACCAATCTACTTTCTAAGGTTACAACATCAGCTTTGGAAATATTTCCAATTCTAACTCTGCTTAAAATGTCGCTGTAACTTCGGTCGTTGGCTTGTCTAACATTTTGCGTTAATTCATCGTATTTAAAAACCTTCCAAAGATCACTTCCTCCGATGCAATTGAATCTAAGTCTGGCTTCTTCGGAAGTGATTTTGATGAACGCGGGATTTCCTTGAACCGGAGGCAATTGGAAAAAGTCTCCCAAAACAAGGATAGAAACAACTCCGCCAAATGGTTGGTTCATTTCCCAAAATTCGTTCAGCCTCAAGTGAACGTGAGTCAGTAACACCGACGAGACCATAGAAATCTCATCTATAATTAACAGTTTTAAATTTCCCAAGGTTTCTTTCATAATGCTTATATTCTCAGAACTTAGGGAATGGTATTCGGCGATACGCCCATGATCTACCGGCAACATTAGTAATCTGTGTAACGTTACGCCATTAACATTCAACGCTGCCAAACCCGTTGGCGCGGCAATGGCCACGCTAGCTGGATTTTGAAAGCGTCGCCTTACAGCTCTGGCGAGAGTGTCGATAAGAAATGATTTACCAGTGCCACCAGGTCCCGACACAAAAAGGCACTTGTTTCCAGATTTTTCTCCCTCTTGGGAGAAGTGATCCATGATGTGATCATAAATTCTCCTTTGATCCGAGTTTAGTTACGCCACATTGTCAACAACAGTCTCGAAATTGATTTCCATGGCAGCTTCCACATCAGCCATCTCGTATTCAGTTTCGATAACAATTTCTTTCCCTTGTAAAGCATTTTCATCGTCTTCATTTCTCCTTCCGATACTATGGTTTCTAGCTCTTTCGCCTTTTTAGAAGCCTCCCGTTTCTTTTCAAGTTCTTTGGAAACCGACAGCTTCTCGTGATATTCTCTCATGTCTTTTAACACCGAAAGCGAGTTTTCGAAAGCATCGGCGTATGTTTCAAAATCGCCCAATAGCTCGGTTTCGTCACGCCACGGTTTGAAGAGGATCAGTAGAGCGTGACAATACTGTTCTTTCTCCTCTATCGGGTCGTGAATGTAGTGCTCCACTATGTAGGGCTTAATTCTCTTTCTCATGAAACCCAGATTGTTTTTCAACTGGATTACATTCGCATTTTTCTCGACACCCTCAGAGCGCATCGCATAATCGTAAAACCGACCAAATTCCCGCAATCTAAGATTTTCCAAGCTGTCGGGACGATTCGGATACTTGTCGTCGACGAACCCTTTTTGGCAAGTGTCCATGCTTTCGGGGTCAGTTTCCCTCAAACGCGCGAGTTCCTTGTTACATTTCAAAATTCTCGATCGGTTTTCTTTCAAGTTAGTGTTTATAAATTTAGTGCTGTCGGACTTGTCGTAAAGGTCTTGGCCCAGCATTATATCGAGAGCTTCATAAATTCCTATTTGCTTGCACGTCAAAGATTTCAATCTATAGGCAAATAATTTTTTGGACAAACTTTCGTTCCCTAACTCGGCAAAAGTTTGGTCCATGTCAGCCCGGTCTCCCTTTTTCACGTAAGCCGTGACATAGTTTGCCACTATTTCCGATTTGTCAGCGACAAATTGCAAATCCATGTTGGCTTTGGAAGCCAAAAGTAGCGTGGGATTGTAATCATTGATTAAAACTTGGTGCTGTTTTCTCGGCAAGTCGTACAGTCGTTTCTGCACCTTTTTCATTTTACGGTGACGAGTAACTGATCTAACAGAATTCATAGTAGCAATGTTTGTTACGTTTCGAGGGAAACCGTAACGACACACTTTCAATCCTTTTTTAGAATTTTTCACCTTCTTATAACAACTGGAGGTGCATTTGTGAGTTTGGAATTTTTTTACCAGCCGTTGCAGTTCCGGACTTACCGATGCTCTTAGCATCGAAAACGTAGTTTCGGTCAAAGAAGTTCCAATCTTTGTAGCGTCCTTGGCCAACAAAAGCATATGGTAGTGAGGTAAACCTCGAGATAGGTATTCAACCCTCCAAAAATGATGTTCTATCATGCCAAAAACTGGATTTTGCTTACGCAAGACAAAGTTGTTTAGCAGCGACCTCACTTTTTTGTGAAAGTGCAAATTGACGCTAAGTGGGTCGAAACTCAACAATTCAGCCACCGTCATCGACTCTACTCGTGGAACGTCTGAATTCACCTTTCTCAAGTGATCGTGCAGTTCCATATCATCGTACTCGGCCGGATTAAAAGTTAGAAGCCAGGTGGGAGGACCAAATTCCCGAATCATCGCTAAAACGGATCTTAAGGACTTTGTACCAGTAGTCCTTAGTTCCTCGAATATGACCCAAGAAAGTTGCTAAGTTACTCTAAAGTTCTTTATCGCCAGAGTAAGTTTTTGTAACGCCATGAATTGCCCAAAAACCCCAAAGAAAACTTTCCTACTCAAACTGTAAAAGAAGAGGACTCGTAGTAGTTTTCCATAGGAAATTAAGGGGACGAGCCCGTGGCTTACAAAGAGCGATACGATCGCTCTTTGGGAAAACCCTGAAGAGGACCTCCCAAAAGAAAGGTCCTTCGAAAGGGTAGATTTCGTTTAGAGAACGAACAGAGAGGTTCTCGTAAAAGTTCGGCTTCATGTTATTTATTTTTCTCTTTTAAATACAACTTTATTATTTTCTTTAAATAATAAAGAAAATAGTTATTTTGTAAGCGCTAGGCTTAAACGTCCCTAAACGCTAAACGCCTAACAAACCTCGCTACATGGGTAAATTTAATCTCAATCAAGTATAGTATTTTTAAAATTTATTTGAGTTTCATTCCAAAAATGGTTCAATATTAGAAAAATATCTGTCATATCGGTGAAAAGGGTTTCGATTGCTTAAAGCCTTACAATTACTCATTCTTAAAAATCGCAACTGAAAAGTTTCCTTGGACAGAACGTGTCTTTAATTTTTTTGGTTCAACTTCGCGTAAATTCCGGGTATTCCACCAATGAGCAAACGTCTCGGAAATGGTCTTTGATAAGGTTGCTTCGAACTAACAGAAAGAGGTTTGCTTTTTTTAAGATCAGACCAGACTCACCATGATATAACCAACAAACACACCCTGCATATATAAGACAAGTAGATCCGGTGATCTCTTCTTCCATGGTATAACTTGGATGTCGTTTTGATTAAGTGATTGTAAGAAACAACATTTAATAGAAGGTTAAAGGCAAATATGAAGGGAATACTAGCTACCAAGATTATCACCACTCTAATTAGTTAGATTCGAACTCAAGCAAGATCGGAGATTAAAAGACGAGGTTGCTCCTGCAGCGCAACGGCTTCGGGCCGATTAGTCGGTTGGCAGTCTACCCAACTTTAAAACGAGTGTTACATAATTGGTCATGTGGAAGGCCGGTGCCGAATCAAAATGTGGCACCCGCCAAACAGTCAACCAACTTTTTTATCTCTAAGAAAAACAGACCCTTGTCCTTTTCTTGGGACAGCGTTGATTTCATTCAAAAATGTAATTCAAAATCTTTACTTTCTTAACTAGCAGCAGCCGAAGCGTCTATATTTTTATTTCATTCTCTATATCATTAAAACTAATATCCAAGATGTGAATAGGCCATTTCGGTATTACGCGCAGCGCCATTCCCCGTCGTAGTGGAGCCCGTCTTTTTATAATTGAACGTTCAGCATTGAAAAAATGCAATAATTAATATGTTGTTTCCTCTTTGTCAATTAAATTTTAACCCGTTATAAAAGTTTACTTTGCTTAAATAAATTTAAACAGTATCAAAAACCGCGAATTATTTTTGGTTGTCTTTATTTTTCCACAAATACATTTAGTAATTATTTATTTCCCCACGAATACATTTAGTAATTATTTATTTCCCCACGAATACATTTAGTAATTATTTATTTTCCCACGAATACATTTAGTAATTATTTATTTTCCCACGAATACATTTAGTAATTATTTATTTTCCCACAAATATATTTAGTTATTACTTATTTTCCCACAAATACCTTTAGTAATTATTTAATTTTCCACAAATACATTTGGTAATTATTTATTTTCCATTTATTTCTTAGAATACATCAATAAATATGTAATAATTTATATATCTCGTTAACAAATTCATACGCGTATATTCGATTTAAGAATCATCGCGGTTTTACAAAAATATTAGTATTTCCAATATTTTAGGTAATTATAGTAGTATATACTATTAACGTTGGATTCCCTGATTGGAACGCTCTATCACTAGGTCATGCTAATTTTTTAAAATTTTGAAAAAGACTGCTTTCATTCGCCGACATAAGAATTTATTTACGGGTACAATTATTGTAAGAACTTCTATTTTGTTTCACTTAGAACTTTGGTCAGTTGAGTATTTGTCTAAGATCGCGTTAGCTAATTACACACTATTATAGTAACTTTATTTTATGGTCATTTCCAAGTGTCATTTATTTAAATAAACTTGGTTTCATCCGCAAACGACAATAAATGAAGTAGGCCCTAGCTTAGTATCACCAAACGTGGATGAGGGGAAAGTTTGAAAGTGGCCAGAAGTCGCGAGGCATCAGAGTTTCGCCATGATTGGCCGTTGAATCGGCGTAGCTCTATTTGGCTTATTCACTCCCTAAAAGTAGGCTTTGTGTTAGTTCGCTGTTACCGTCGTCCGCTATTGTGTATGCTAAATTGAATTCGGTCGAATGCGGCCTCATTCCATGTCTTAAAGGGGAACTCTGCTCGGTTGGCGCCCCTTTCGTGAAACTTTCCTGTGTAGCTCCAAACGCCGAGAAAATGTGCTGCCGCCTAGGCGAAAAAGCTTGCAACTCAGTTTATTTCTAACGAATTTTCTACTCCCCCTCTTTCCCCCATCCGTTACCGCACCAACGACGAAGCCACGCTTCCTTTAGGTTCGCCAAACCCACCCTCCCCCATGGATGATGCCCGTGCCACGTGACCTTTGATGGTAGGGATAGCTTAAGAATGTTAAACGGGGGAACGAAAAACGCCAGACTGGGTTTTCTTTTTGCCCCTATGTAGAGTAGTGGCACTCCATGTTAATTTCTCATAGAGCGTAACGTAGCCAAAGGCAGTGAGGTGCCTTTACTCTATAGACTTACTGCCATGATTATCCTGGGGACTGCGGTACCAAGAAGGGGTTCGGAGTTTTAAGAGGGCAAAGGTTTAAACTGAAACCCCCTAACATTGCAATACTATTAAGTTTTTTCTCTGTAAGAAGGAGGTACCTCCCCCCCCCTTTTTTTCAAATAAGGGCAGGGTAGCTTTGACCACCTGAATAGTTTGACAGGTGGTCAAACTTATTCCCTTTTCCCAATGCCATACACACGCCTTTCAATCCATTTTCTCACTCTCTATGTGCTAAAGGCTAGTAGCTTTGAATAGAAAGGTCTTTTTATAAAGATTCACTATTTTTTTCGATTCGATATTTTTAACTTAAAATGAAACTATGGAGACAAATATCTATACTCCTGTTTATCCGCACTTGAGAAACCGTACTTGCCATTATATATTGGCTAATGCTCCTCAACTTCTACAATACTGTCAAGTGAGGTTGAACAAGAGTATATAATGAGCATTTTTATTTATTTCTTGGAAAAACTGAAAAAGTACATTGGTTTGAACGTTCTTCAAACGAAAGGGACGTGATCCTTCTTTATATCCTGTGAACACCTGACGTGAAATGATTTGGTTATCCCGATCTAATAGGGAGCTAACAACTGGCTAGGGGGAAGAGATAGTCTGACGTCACGCAGCCCCTCTTTGGTTGTCATTTTTGCGCGTAGAATACTGTTTCCAACCGTTAGGGGGATGAAACTCCAGTAAGAGATAGAAGGGTGTGACGTTTCAGGGTCAGAACTGTTAGCTCCCTATTCCTTATATCGTGTGATAATTGCGAAGTGTTTCGAACATACTTCTTTCTGAAATGAAATGACTCGTTAATCGCTTTACAATTACCTTTGCCATGTGTAATTGGCGAGTTGTTCTGGGTACAAGTGGCGATTAAATAATGTTATAATCACTGCAGTAACCATAATAGTGAGTAGCCCCTCGACGAGACTGAATTTTATCTTCATTTCTCCGGTGACCACATTCCAATGCACCTAAACATTTCTTTTATCTCCTTTTAAAATAATGAACGAATGAACTTGTATTGAAGGTAGAAATGTCAGAATCGGCCGATATTATGGGTGTGTTTGGGAAGCACTAGCCACCCGGAATTTCACTTTAAAGCAGAGTTGATACTAAGAAAAGGGTAGGAAAACCTCAATTACCCTCCCAAAATTAACACCATCCGCCAAGACTGAGAAATGGTATACATTCATGGATCTGGAGGGAATTCTTAGAACCCAAACAAAAATAAAACCACATTTCTGGTTTACAGACCCCCTTTACCTACAAACTATAGAAAATTTCGGAATATAAATACTGAGTAACCAACCCACAAGGGAGAGGCGGCCATTGGGGTATTCTCCCTCGCGCCAAGAAGAGACGCCAGAATGAGCCCGAGTTCACTGCTCGCTGCTGCCAACTCGCACTGAATCTAGCGGGGTTTCTTGGCGCCAAGGAGGATACCGCAATGGTACCGTATTTAATTTCCGAAATGGTCTATACGGTAGGTAGCAAGGCGGATTTATAAGAGAGGAGGTTCAGAGTCAGACAAAATGCACGTAGTCCGCAGTTCATAAAATTACACTGTGGCGTTCCCCAGTTACCATGATTACCACGACCCACTCACGGCAAGAGAGCGTACGTTCTCGCCCATGCGTTCAAGCCCCCTTTTTCTAGCCTCATCAGCTTGTTTATAATTTTGAATATTCCTCGTTTGCAAGAACGATCACGTGACGTGCGCCTTTACCAACGGCTTACGCGCCGATGCATGTTTTTTATTTCCACATTTCCAAAACGAGTCTTCTCTCTTATACATCCTCCTTGCCTTTAGCGAGCCGGCGCAAAAATTTTCCAACTCCATCACACCCTTACCCCACTCAAAGTAACTAAGCAAGTACCAGTCCATAACCTCTACCCCTTAATGCCAATAAGGATGAATACATACATCTCCTTTGCTAATTACCACCTGGTATTATCTATCATTCGATGTTGCTAACAAAGACCAAAATTATTTTGCAATGTGCTAAGGTTGTACAATACCCAACAATGGTCTAAGGCTGTGCAGTGCATGACGCATAAGTTTTTTCTCCTTTCCTAAATCGTAGAAAATGTCTTTAGCCTACCTATTCTCTCCCAAACCTGTCTCGATTTATAGATACTATAGTTTGAAGCGCTACACCCTTTCCCTCTTGAAGCTGCCAGTTTAACAGCTCTATGATTAGACACGGTTATACGAGAAAGAATCACAACATTGTATAGAAAACCCTGGTTGTAAAGGCTTGTCTATATACATGTACAGGTACACAAACTGGTTCTGATGTTGTAAGACTGAAGTCAGGCCCGATATAGAGTAATGGCAGTACTACCTATGCAAACGGCATTCCTCCTATCTCTTAGCTCAGTGTCATGCCCCTACTGGGCGCGTACAGTATCCTCTCTTACAAAAGCGCGCCCAGAGGGAGGGATACACGGTTTTCACCCCTCTCTACCACCATTAGGCTATACACTGTATCCTCAAGAAGTTTTTATAAATACGAAGTTTGAAAAATATTCTAACTATTGCGACTGTCCACTTAAAATAACGCGAGTGTCCACTTAAAATAACGCGAGTGTCCATTTAAAATATCGCGAGTGTCCATTTAAAATATCGTGAGTGTCCATTTAAAATATCGCGAGCGTCCATTTAAAATATCGCGAGCGTCCATTTAAAATATCGCGAGCGTCCATTTAAAATATCGCGAGTGTCCATTTAAAATATCGCGAGTGTCCATTTAAAATATCGCGAGTGTCCATTTAAAATATCGCGAGTGTCCATTTAAAATATCGCGAGTGTCCATTTAAAATATCGCGAGTGTCCATTTAAAATATCGCGAGTGTCCATTTAAAATATCGCGAGCATCCAGTAACCCAGTTCAATTTCATTTTGGTTCTCCCAGTGTTACTAAGCCAAGAGGCTGCAGGGAGAAAGGCTACAGTTCAGTTTGACCATCTTGGCTGACGTTGAATGCCTCACAATCAAAACATGGCACTGAAGATAAAGCTGAGAGAGGGAGCAACTTCTCCCACCTCAATAATTTCAAACATTATTCACACGTCCTGTTAAATTATCAGTAACGTCCTGGTGTATACGTACTATACAGGGTGTTTCTGAAAAGTCCATCACAAATTAAGGGGCGTGTTTATGGGACCAAACTGAGCGGAAAGTACCAAAGAACATGGGGTGTACAACATTTTGTTACGGAGATATGGCCTTCCAAACATTCGCCCCTAAAACAAGGAAATATCCAAAAATGAGGAGTAACACTTAAGACCGACTAACCAGCTTGTTTAAAATTACTAGACAATTTCAATAGCCTTTAATCGAACAATTCATTTCTACCTTTACTAATCAGAAGCGTATAAATGAGTAGAAGTATGCCTACGGTGGTAATGTAAAATTAATCCCAAGTGACATGATGTTTCAAGATCTTCCCAGCACCAAGTAAAATGGTTCTGATTGAAGGGACTTTTATTAGCACAGCGTAAACAACGTTATTTTCAGGAATTAGTCCAAATGTCCACGGGCGGCATTACAAAAACGAGGCAGTCTTTCGAATGATACTTGGACATGTTGGAAGATCCCTGGCTTGTTCCTGTTATCTCAAACCGTAAAAAGCTACGCAAATCTTCATCATCACGGACAACACTCTTGTACGTTAGGTATGACCTTGAGAAAACCTAAAAGGACATCTCGAATGTATTTGAAAAACCCATCTCCAATTAAGGGGCGTGTTGTTTGTTTCCAACAGAGTAAACTCGCCCAGAGAACAATTACAATGCAGAGCCACGTTTCGGCGTTAATGGCCCACAAAGGTGGTCCCAAACAAAAGAACAAACTTTAATTTGTTTCGTTCAGTAAGTGT
This sequence comes from Phalangium opilio, assembly GCA_019434445.1. Lineage (NCBI taxonomy): Eukaryota > Metazoa > Arthropoda > Arachnida > Opiliones > Phalangiidae > Phalangium > Phalangium opilio. The sequence continues at coordinate 134,733 of JAEQBA010002233.1, read as the reverse complement.
TTCATGTGTCATAGATAAAACGCCATGATTAATGCACGAAGAAAATGAATTTATTGACAAGTTTTAACATTTAATTGCAACTAGTTACAAAAATTGTTCAAAGTGTTCACCACCCGCGTTAAGGCACACATTAGCACGTCTTACAAATGATTCTCTTACACGTTGAAAAATGCCTGGAGTTTCGCGAATTGTTTGACAGCCGTGAATTATTCGTCGACGTAGCTCTTCAACATCGGGCACTTCAGTCTGATAAACTAAGTCTTTCAGGTGGCCCCAAAGAAAGAAATCACAAGGGTTCAGATCGGGTGATCGAGCACGCCACTCCACAGGTCCACGTCGACCTAACCACCGCAAAGGGAAGGTCGCGTTAAGATAATTTCGGACCGCGATGCTGAAATGTGGTGGTGCACCATCGTGCATGAACCACATTCTGTTTACCAAACCTAAGGGTACGTCTTCGAGTAGTTCCGGTAAATCGTCCCGTAAGAACTGCAAGTAAGCCACACCGTTTAACCTGGGCTCTAGGAAATGTGGCCCAATTAAATTGTCACCCACAATACCACACCACACGTTTAAACTGAATTGTACTTGGTGACTTCTAACGCAAGTTGCGTGGGGGTTTAGCTGGGACCATTGATGTTTATTATGTAAGTTAATAATACCATCCCGTGAAAAGTTAGCTTCGTCAGTAACCAACAAATCCCGTGGGAAATCGATATCGTTTACTTTAGCCAGAAACCACTGACAAAACGCCGTGCGTCGTGGGTAGTCCGCTGGATTCAAACCTTGAACTTTTTGAACATGGAAAGGATGAAACCGGTGGCTTCTGAGGATTTTCCACACGAGCGTGTGGTTTACGCCTAATCGGCGACCAACTTGGCGGGTACTTGATTCAGGCTCGTCGTCGAAAATGGTGAGAACTTCGTCTTCTACGGCCTCTGGGATGGCTCTCGCTCTAGGTTGAGGTCCAGCCGGTTGGATTCGTCCATCTTGCCTCAAACGTCTGTCCACAGCCTCGAACGTCAGTCGATTTGGTAGTCGCCTCTGCGGAAATCTTTCCTGATACAAGCGTACAGCTGCAGCGGCATTCCCCTCGGCTAGTCCATACATTAGGTGCATATCCGCATATTCGGCATTTGTGAAGAAAGGCATTGTAACAGACTTCGTTGAATTATGAGTTTAATAAAACAAACACATGTACGTGAAACCTCTTTTATTCCTTTCTTAAAAAACATAGTGCTCTGTTTTAGTGCTCTGTTTTTTAAGAATAGGCGAAGTTCTCACTATTTTCGAGGACGATCCAAAAACAAGCAGCCGCCAATTGGTTTGCTGATTAAGAAAAAACCACACGCAACTTGCGTTAGAATTCACAAAGTACAATTCAGCTTAAACGTGTGGTGTAGTATTGTGGGTGACAATTTAATTGGGCCATATTTCCTAGAGCCCAGGTTAAACGGTGTGGCTTACTTGTAGTTCTTACGGGACGATTTACCAGAACTACTCGAAGACGTACCCTTAGGTTTAATAAACAGAATGTGGTTCATGCACGATGGTGCACCACCACATTTCAGCATCGCGGTCCGAAAACTTGTCAATAACATTTTCTTTGTGCATTAATCATGGCGTTTTATCTATGACACATGAAATACTTACTGAACGAAACAAATTAAAGTTTGTTCTTTTGTTTGGGACCACCTTTGTGGGCCATTAACGCCGAAACGTGGCTCTGCATTGTAATTGTTCTCTGGGCGAGTTTACTCTGTTGGAAACAAACAACACGCCCCTTAATTGGAGATGGGTTTTTCAAATACATTCGAGATGTCCTTTTAGGTTTTCTCAAGGTCATACCTAACGTACAAGAGTGTTGTCCGTGATGATGAAGATTTGCGTAGCTTTTTACGGTTTGAGATAACAGGAACAAGCCAGGGATCTTCCAACATGTCCAAGTATCATTCGAAAGACTGCCTCGTTTTTGTAATGCCGCCCGTGGACATTTGGACTAATTCCTGAAAATAACGTTGTTTACGCTGTGCTAATAAAAGTCCCTTCAATCAGAACCATTTTACTTGGTGCTGGGAAGATCTTGAAACATCATGTCACTTGGGATTAATTTTACATTACCACCGTAGGCATACTTCTACTCATTTATACGCTTCTGATTAGTAAAGGTAGAAATGAATTGTTCGATTAAAGGCTATTGAAATTGTCTAGTAATTTTAAACAAGCTGGTTAGTCGGTCTTAAGTGTTACTCCTCATTTTTGGATATTTCCTTGTTTTAGGGGCGAATGTTTGGAAGGCCATATCTCCGTAACAAAATGTTGTACACCCCATGTTCTTTGGTACTTTCCGCTCAGTTTGGTCCCATAAACACGCCCCTTAATTTGTGATGGACTTTTCAGAAACACCCTGTATAAAAGTCACAAAATGTTTAGTAACTAATCTTTTAGATTGGTCAAACTTAACATTCGATTTTTACCTCATTTTATTTTTGATGTTCATTACCAAACACCACTAAAATAATTATCCTGATAAAACAAAGCATGAATTAAAACCAGGCACGGATATAGTTTTGATGCTTTTATTAATAGTTACCTATCATCTTCATATAAAACAGTTCCGAACACAATTGACTTCATGCGATATGAAGAAAGCTCAATTCGTTTCTTACTAACCGTCTTTCTGAAATCCGGTCCCTAAGAAAGATACCTAACCGATCGCTAAACGCACCGGCCCCAAGCCCCCAACCAAACCAAGTCGAATGATTTCTCAATTCCGCGAATTTCCCCTCTCCTATGACTATAACAGCATAGTTCAAAAAAAACAAGACGGCCCAAGGGCTCGTAATAGTAGCCATATCGTACGAGTGAATAGCCCCTCTATACCCTACCCTAATGAGTGGATAACCCCTCTATAACTTACCCTAATGAGTGAATAGCGCTATCTTTTTCAATGCTTAAATGATTTACCGTGCATAAAATCAAAGTGAATAGCCCCTCGATTCCCTACTCTAAACAGTGATTAAATTATAACCGTATAAATTTACTGTAATTCTAATATTCCGGCGAATCGAAGAACAGATAGTTTTTAGTGATAATCCCCTCGATGAGTTTACAACATAGACTTATGCCGATGCACACTTATCGCATCTTATAAATTTCTAACAAGGACTTATGCCCAGAAACTTTTGAAAGAGATAGTTTAGTTATAGTGATTACGCATTTTAGTGATTATCCCCTCGAATTACCTTTAGCAATGCTAAAATGATCAAACGCATAACGCTCATTTAACACTATGTTAGCTCTATCTAAACCCACATTTGAATTAACCGCCAAAACGTTCCAGTCAAACATAACATAGTTGACGATGGCTACCGAACGAGAACGAAACACGTGAGGAGCGCGGTAGCAAACGGGGAAAATCGTTATCTATTTAATTAGCACATACATAAAAAGAAAATAATTATAAAACCCCCAAACATACAAATTCATAAGTATCCGACCCCACAGATAAAAATTGAAAAGTTTCCGACCCCACAGATTAAGAGGTACCCCACCCCACATCAACCCGACATTTTAGAGATAAGAATAAATAATAAAAAACTCAAGGTTTCTATCAACTCTCTATGGTTCAGTTGGTAGAATATCTGCCCATTGCGCCAGAGACCCGGGTTCGATTCCCGGGTCTGACCTGAAAAAAATTTTAATTATAATTAAATCTCTAACCGAGCCCAGTAACCCCTATGGGTGGGTTATGGTAATATAAAGTTCCCTTTAAGCTAAAATCTGACGATAACGAAGCGACAACCCCGGCCACTACTACTACTACTACTACTACGACGGCTCGGGTCAAACTAAGAGCCTATCGTATACTACGATATGGCTAAAAAGAAATATTCCAAGAATAAAAGAAGTTCCCAGGTGCGAAAAAGAAAAACCGCTCCTCGCTGTCACGAAAGAATGAGGAAAAGGGGTGCAAAATGGACTGCAAGGTTTTGCGCTCTAGGCGAGCTTCATTTATATTGATACGTGGAGTCCAGGTTGAGGGGCAAATAGAGTCTTTGTAACCCACGTGACGCGATTCATCCACTCGTAGGGTATGGTCCTTTTTTCAAATTTTAGGCCTCCGCCCCCAACGCGAGCGCCATCTAGCGTTCTAGATCGGTAATAAACCTCGCCGACGCTACCTTTAAAATTTGTTATCTTCGCTTACGGGTGGTGTACAATTTTGATGCGTGATTTAACCATGAAGATACCTATGCTTTGTGTAAATAAATACTAGTCTGAACCGACTCTTAGCCATGTTTTTGTTCGGATCAAAATCGTTTTAAATCAGTTTCCGGTATAAAGTTCCGTTGCGAGGGTTTACATTCCCAACAATGCTCGTTTGATCCTAGTGATGTGCAGTGGTTCTCGAAACTGGAATCTTGTCAGTAGCTCGACGGTGAAGACGAAAGAAGCGACTCCAAGCATTGCCGCCCACAATCGGAACTTGGCTTCAATGTCCTTGAACCCGAGTGCGTGTACTTCATTCTCAGCCGTCGAATGTTGAGGTTCCAATTCGATGCGCCATTCTCTCTCGAACACGCGGTGAAAAGCTGTGATTTGGCCGGTTTCCACGAAAGACCGCAATCTGCAATCACCAAATGGTGAGATACTTCAAATCATTAACATAAATAAGGTTGCAAAATTTGTCCGCGTGATTAACGCTGACTTTATTTGATTACCTCAAGGGTAGGATTTTACTTTATCTAACTAACCCAACCAACACTGGTTTCGGTATGCACACGACACTTTTGGTAAGGTCTCGAATATAATATTACTTAAAGATTTCAAGTGACACTATGAAGAGTTCACGATAATTATCCCGATTTCGATTAAAATACGCGAGTAACATAACGCCATTCGCGGCTCTTGAACTCGCGATTATGTGCTCGAGCAAAATTTCAAAGTAATATAAAACCTTAGCAATGCCACCTACATGGCGAAGGCTTCTCAATTTTTACAAACTCCACAATGGAAGGAAAAGGTAATTGTTCCCGTGTGCCTTTGCGCCGCATTTATCTTTTTAAAGCGCCTCACGGTGAAATGCGTCAGTGATCCGACCCTCTATGTGATTTTGAATTGATAATAACGTTTTGGAGATATAAAAATCTCTTTGGATAGATATCAATCATTTAATGGAAAATAAAGTATAGAGGCTCGTGGACCACAATTTGGACTTACTGTGGAAAGAGTTTTTTGTTCAAACGTGGTTTTATACTAATTAGCAACTTTCAAGCGTTATTAGTCAATGCACGCGCGAACGCCAGTTGAGGTGCGGCATTATTGAAGAAGACTCAAGTAGCTACGTTTGATATGACAAAGATCATCGTCAATGTGCGAAAGAGAAACACCTAAACGTAGACTGTTCTTGCATTAAGAAAGTAAACGAACCTTTGGTTGATGTACTTCAGAGCTTTAGGATTCATTGTTGCATTGTCAACTGTGAATACTAGCGGTTGTTCCAAGTACTTGGCCGAACCAAGATGAAAATGCAGCCTTGGCTCATCAAATTGTTTTAACAAGCACATCTGTAAAATAGGTAAATCTCCAAACCATATTTGCTTTCCTGACGGTAAGCCTCTCGGTTCAAAGCGTTTTGCTCGCTGATTCCAGAGAGTTTTCATGTCATCGTCAGTCTGTTAGGATTGAAATTTTATTAATGGACTTTGGAAATGAGATTAAAGTGTTTAAAAATCTTCACCGATTGTTTAACACTGTCTTCTATAAAGCTAGAAATTAAAACTTTGACGTCGGGTACTCTCAATAAATCCGGAATTCCGTTAATGTTTTGTCTCTTCTGAGACGAGAAATTGGCCTTCAAGACTCCGTTGAACAAATTGACGAAGACCACTACAATCAAGAGGTAAACTCCAACGCTGAAGCGAATCGCCAGTGACGAAGGCATATCGAAGCCTGCACCGACACAAACCAATTGAAAAAGACTGAGTGGTTGAAAGCCACTGGATAAAACCATTTACTGTAATGGACGTGTGGGTGTGTCTGTGTGCATTGTTGCACCCAAGTTTGCAAATCGCAGAAAAAGTGTTCAAATTTCTGAACCGCATTCACACTTCAGGGAAATTCGAAAATTTTTTACCTTAGCTATTCCGCGTGGAATACTGGCTTTAATGTATATGGACGGTTTTTTTAGAACTCGGCATTATCTCTCCATTGTCTACGTCATCTTATCTTTATCGATGCTCGAAAGTTGTTCTCAGAACTTGCTTGTTAAATCTTATTATATCCACAACTTTGTTTATAAAAAATCTTTTTCCACTAATTTGTGGAAAATGGATAGAAAATGCCCACCTCTAGGGTTTTTTTTCTCTTTTGATTGGATTTAGTTTTAACTTTGCGCGCGTCCCCCATAGATGGTGTGCAAAATTTATAGATTTATACGGCATCTTTCGTGTTTAGTGTTTTCGCGTGCGCCGGTGTGAGACAGGCAAAGGGGGGGCTCACGCTCCCTTCGAAATTTTTTCTCTCTCCAAAAATTCCCTTGTGTGACGTCACACTAGACCACCGCGGCTCAGCTTGGCATAGGAATCAGGACGCGCGCTTTAAAATTTTGTAACTAACTGCCCCTTAATTTCCAAAATTTGAAAAGCCCGACCCGGCCCGGCCCGATAAATTGTTCGACTCTGGAGACTCTACCTTTTCCCAAAATGGCTCCGAAATAAAGAAAGAGTTTTTGAGCAGTGACGGACATCATTGATCCTGGAATTCCCTTGACTCGCTTGTGAATGATATCAATCATCGTTAAGACTCCCATGACGCAAAGCAACCCGCTCCAAATCTGAAAAAGCGTTTTCAGAGAAGCAACGTTTAAGAATTACTTTGCAAATAAATAGATGGCTCTCAAGCAAAGGGCTTAACCTTAACATCACCGGCACTAACAACAGAGTTCTTGGATGCGCTTCACATACTTAAATATATCCATTCTGCAGATTTACACGAAGACAAACTCTACATATTTTATATGCACTGTAGAATGCTACATCATTACACGAACAAGAGGATAATTTGGAACTGAAGGAAAATGTTTGCCCCGAATTGAAACTCGTTCCTCGACGAACAAATCTGATATGTTTGAGTAGTTTGACATTTCGTAACTCTAATTGTTACGTTACGTTTGGTCATAGCTTACATGTAGGGAACGATTTCAAAATCGCCGTGTAATCATGTTACACCAAAAGTCTGATAAGACTTTTATGAAGTCTTATCAGATTTTTGGTTACACCACCCTATAGCTGGAGGCTCCTAGCAGCCCACAAAACTAAATGATATGTTTATTTAGTATTTGTAGACGATAACCTTGTTTTTCATGAATTAAAGTTAAGTAATTAAGATAAACAAAGGGTGTTGTTCTTCGCATTTAATTCTGACACCCACAATTGCAACGCTAATCATGAAAAGCTAGTTCAGGAAAAGAGCTTACACTTAGAGATGTGAAATTACCGTAATTTTTAACTAGTCACGAAAAAACATTTACGTATCAGCTAGGTGTGGTTGGGAGTGGGGAGGGCGTGTTTGTTTCGTATGAGCTTATTTAGTACAGTATTCGTGTTTTTAGCCACATCGTAGTATATGATGAGCTCTTAGTTTTACCTGAGCCGTAGTAGTAATAATAGTAGTAATAGTAATAGTAGTTGTGGCCGGAGTTTTCGCTTTCGTTATCGTTATTTTTAGCCACATCGTAGTAGCCACATCGTAGTATATGATTAGGCTCTTAGTTACCTGAGCCGTAGTAGTAATAATAGTAGTAATAGTAATAGTAGTTGTGGCCGGAGTTTTCGCTTTCGTTATCGTTATTTTTAGCCACATCGTAGTATACGATGAGGCTCTTAGTTTGACCCGAGCCGTAGTAGTAATAGTAGTAGTAGTAGTAGTACTTGTGGCCGGAGTTTTCGCTTTCGTTATCTTTATTTTTTAGCTTAAAAGGAACTCTATATTACCACAACCCACCCATAGGGGTAACTGGGCTCGGTTAGAGATTTAATTTTAGTTCAATTTTTTCAGATCGCAGCCGGGAATCGAACCCGGGTCGCTCACGTAGTTGAAAGACATTCCACCACTGAGTCAAAGAGACTTGATAGAAACCTCGAGTTTTAATCAATAAGTTTTATCTCCAAAATGTCGGGGTGATGTGAGTGGGGTACCTCTTAATCTGTGGGGTCGGATACTTTTGAATTTTTATCTGTGGGGTCGGATACTTTTGAATTTTTATCTGTGGGGTCGGATACTTATGAATTTGTGTGTTAGGGGTTTTTAGCCACATCGTATCTTTGGGGTCGTATACTCCACCAGACTTCATTAATTAAAATGAAAGTGGCGAATTTAATTCTTAAATGAACTTGCATCTTTGGGGTCGTATACTTCTGAACTTGTATCTTTGGGGTCGGATACTTCTGAACTTGTATCTTGGTGGTCGGATACTTCTGAACTTGTATCTTTGTGGTCGGATACTTCTGAGCTTGTTAGGGTAGGGCATCGAGGGGCTATTCACTCTGATTGTATGTACGGTAAATCATTTAAGCATTGTAAAAGATAGCGCTATTCACTCATTGGGGTAAGGAAAGAGGGGTTATCCACTCATTAGGGTAGCGTATAGAGGGGCTATTCACTCGTACGATGTGGCTACTATTACGAGACCTTGGGCCGTCTTGTTTAACTCGTTTAGGTAATATTCGGTTGGGGTACATTAAGGTCTTACCACACATAGCTGATAAGGTCTTTTCGTCTACCCGACACACACTGCAAACCAGCCTTCACACATAGTGCCCTTTCCGCCCAAAAATGAATCTTTCACTCTAACTACCTTGCCCGCATTCCCTCTCCCCCTCCCCGCGTTAACCGCAAACACCAGAGTAAAGAGAAAATATTTTAATTTGAAACGCTTTCAACAAATGGGCTTCGCTACAGCCGTCCATCAAATTAAACCAAATTGGAGGGTTACCGCGACATAACGAAACAGGAAAATTTGGTCTCGCCGAATTGGTCTCGCCATTTTGGTCTTGCCGATTTGGTCGCGGGACTAATTGGTCTCACCGATTTGGTCTCGGGACTATTTGGTCTCGGGACTCTTTGGTCTCGGGACTATTTAGTATCGTGATTATTTGGTCTCGTGATTATTTGGTTACCTAATTAGTTACCTCCTTTTCCTAAGCAATGGTCCAAATAATTCGTTGCCACCTTTTCCAAAACATTCTCCTACTAATTAGCTACCACCTTTTCCAAAATATTCTCCAATTAAATAGCTGCCACCTTTTCCAAAACATTCTCCTACTAATTAGCTACCACCTTTTCCAAAATATTCTCCTATTAATTATCTGACACCTTTTCCAAAACATTCTCCTACTAATTAGTTGCCACCTTTTCCAAAATATTCTCCTAATAGTTAGCTGCCACCTTTTCCAAAATATTCTATAATTAATTGGCTGCCACCATTTCCAAAATATTCTCCTATTAATTATCTGACACCTTTTCCAAAACATTCTCCTATTAATTATCTGACACCTTTTCCAAAACATTCTCCTACTAATTAGCTGCCACCTTTTCCAAAATGTTCTCCTAATAGTTAGCTGCCACCTTTTCCAAAATGTTCTCCTAATAGTTAGCTGCCACCTTTTCCAAAACATTCTCCAATTAATTAGCTGCCACCTTTTCCAAAATATTCTCCAATTAATTAGCTGCCACCTTTTCCAAAATATTCTCCTATTAATTGTCTGACACTTTCCAAAATATTTCTATTATTGCTAATAAATTGTTCGTTGTAAGAGGCGGGCTTTTAATACTCATATAAATAATCTTCTTACCTTCAAACCCATTTGTCCCGAGACCCAATTGTCCCGAGACCCAATAGTCCCGAGACCCAATAGTCCCGAGACCCAATAGTCCCGAGACCCAATTGTCCCGAGACCCATTTGTCCCGAGACCAAAACGGCGAGACCAAAACAGCGAGACCAAAACAGCGAGACCAAATCGGCAAGACCATAACGGCGAGACCAAATTGTCGCGTACCGTCCTGGAAAGGTTAATTCCTTCATTTTTGGTAAATATGAAGTGAAAATGTTCATTTCTAAAGTTTTATAAAAATCTGACGAGCGGTTATTGAATTATAATGTAAACAAAACGAGGTTTAGAAAAGGCAACTTTTGTAAACATTGAACACGTGCAATATAGATCTGACGTCAAGAGAGGTGGCTCCGTTATGGGCTGGTATATGGGAAGGCGTGTCTTATTCAGTCCCTCTAAGATAATATTTCTGACGGGATAATACCAAATGCTACCGCGGCTAGTGAAAAACTCCCAGACCGCTTCGGTTTCCTACTAAACCTCAATATATACATATTAAAAACACCGCTTAGGCCTGCCTTGGTTTCGATCAAAACAAACACTGTCTATTGCGGCAGCGGTATTGCCTATTGTGGTAAGTTTTACACTTGCACACAACTTACGTAAGATTAACTGTTCATTTTACGAAAACACGTTCAAACTTTCCAAAATAAAATTTATATCACAAATTAAGAGTATAAGACGGCCATCACGCCAACTGTGTATTTTTAAAAAGGAGACTGGCTGCACTGGCAGTCTAGGACTATCAGTAGGAGGCGAAATACTAACTGGTGGGAAAATATGGAAAGAAAAGTACCAATTTTACTACTATCAGAGCGGTCTAAATCCCTAAGCTATGACGTCAGACAGCAGAAACAAATTCAATTCAATTTGGCGGCAATTTTAGCACCTCTATTTTTTATCAATATTTGAAGTTAATTTTTAAATATTTAAAGGTACATTTTTGGTGAAAATTTATTTTATTCTGAATGAGGACATTGAAATCTATAGAAATGTATGATTTCTATCGAAATTTAAGGATTAGTCAAAATGTCTTTACTTACTATTTAAGTTTACTCAGTTTCTCTCTTCAACCCTTCAAGCTCTTTTCAAAAACTAATCGATCAGCGAAGTGAGAATATAATTTTTCAATTCACGCGTAAGTACAATATTTGAGCGCTAAGTTTTTTTAGTCAAGGCGTTGCTTGTTGCAATTTCGACATCAATAGCGCGCTCTGGTTACATATTCTCGTAGCGAGATTTGCAGGAAGTTAAAGAAAGACGGAGATGCACAAATTTTCAAACTTTCCTCTCTTATCTGGATTAGGCTTGCTTGGCACACAATGAAACCAATGGTGGGCCACTTATTTCAATCTTAGGGCAAAAATGTTTTATTTATAGTGACAAACCTTCACGAAACTCCCATCCACGTGTATGTGCCTTAAAATATAAACTCAATTAGGAAAGCGAATTTTATAACACCAAGAGCAAAACCAAGCGGGAGTACCAAACTATAAACCTTGACCAAATTTCAATATAATACAAACTTCATCGAAAAAAAGTGTGCTAAGGGTGGTTTTAGAATCCATAAAATGAATCCGACTTTTTGGTGAGAAACACTAAATTTTCCCATAGAAAAAAAACGTAGAAATGTTTTTTACAAGTGAGGGTAAAATAGAAACCGTTAAGAAGACAAGTCACGCAAATACAATTTCCGTATTAGCTACGTGTTGTTGGGGGTAGGGAGGGCGTGTTAGCTTCGTATGAGCTAATGTAATACATTATTCGCGTTATCTCTTTCGCTAAGGTAATATTCGAGATTACCCAACAGTTGGGGTACTTTAAGTTCTTACCACGCCTAGCTAAAAAGGCCTTTTCGTCTATTCTGCCTCCACACACAATCCACAAACGTACACACTCACAGATCATAATCTGAAATGTCTTTCACACTCGTAGCTAAAAACCGATTACAACCAGGCCTATATATATATTGAAGGGTCTGGAGAAGTTTTGGACGACAACTATAATAAATTAATAACAAGTTGGAAAACCCAAAATATTACCTCTCCGTGACAAGAGGTCTACTACTACAAACTTATTTACCTAGATATGGATCTATTTCTCTTTTTTTTTTTGATGTAAAAGTTAACGAATTATTGAAGCAGTATTCCAAGTCCAGTAAAGCAGACGACATTTTACATCCAATAAGGAAAAATCTTGGACACATGGAAATCAGTCAATGGGGAAAAGAACAGGAAATGAAGTGTGTAAATTTTGGAGAGATTAAACCAGGGATAGATTTATTTTTAGAAGTAGGAATGGAGAACGGTTAGTCTTTAGGTGAGTCCGACTCATAGCCCAGTATAGAGCCCCTCCTTCCGACACGTAACGAAAAGTTTAAATTATCTTATTGGCTCACTTAAACTACGTTTTGATGACGTTTGCTGATGAAGACGGCAAAAAATACCTTATTCCTTTTTACCTCTGTCGCTTTTGACCCGCTTCTTCTTTCATACCCCCCGTCCCGGGGAAGGGAACCGAGACTTTGACGCACGCACCCAGATTACACTGTTCTCCATTCCTACTTCTAAAATTAAATGTATCCCTGCATAAACTTTATGTCTTCGTAAAGGCCCAATTGTCTACGCTTCAGCTGTTTACCCTATATACTCATAGCTACATTAATTCTAGGAGAGCGGTAGCTCTCTTAGATAAGACTTCAAACTGACTTTAATGTATAAGGAAGGTTTTTTGATTGGATGTAACTTTTTTTGAATCGTATTAAATGTTTTGAAAAAATTCCACAAAACTACAAATCGGACCCTAAATATGTGGTTAAAATTTCAAAGAGATCCATTAAAAAGGTTATTTTATAAAAAATAAAGTTGCTAAGGGTGGTTTTTACCTCTCCGAGTGACGTATGTCACGGAGAGGTTCAAATTTAAACGTGTTTGTCCGTCCGTTGTTACACTAGTGCGCTGCGTTAGAAGTTCGTATTATTTTGATGTGTAAAGAAATCCTACAGAACCTTAATATTCCCTTTTTCCATAATATAAAATGAATATGTGGAAATATTTTTCGTAATTATGATGCATTTAGTACTTTTGTAGCTATAAAGCTCGGTTTCATTTTGATATTCCAAAGATTTTTTTAATATGGTTATTTGAAATGGCTCTTTATATATTACTTAAGCTATACTACATCTGTATATAGAATAATCCTTGATCTAGTGATTTCATGAAGAAGGTAAGACCTAGACTTTGGCAGGTATATCTAGAAGTATCCGCAATAGGCTTAGTGAAACAAAGAGTAAATAATTGAGGCCTGAGGTGAAGTAAACTTTGGGTTTTGATTATCGTGTCTGAAATGAAGAGACATCAACGGTTCAGAGTGAGCCGAAGGATAAATACACTCTTAAATAATCAGGTTAAGATTTTAAAATAGAAGAAAAGATCATATTCGCTGTGCTTGGAATACTGTTTCAATATTTCTTAAATTTTTACTTCAATAAAGAGAAATAATTCCATATCTAGGTAAATAAGTTTGTAGTAGTAGACCTCTTGACTCGGAGAGGTAATATTTTGGTTTTCCCAACTTGCCATTTCTATAAAATTATTCACACCTTTTGATGGAAAACGGGAATTTTTCCCCTAGAAATAACATGGGAAATTGTTTGAAAAAGACATTCCGGTTAATCCGATTTTAGAAAAACTATGCGTTTGTTAGACTTGAAAACGGTTTTAAATGGAAGGTACAACACCTAACGTTGCGCTAAGCGATTTTCAATGACTATAATTAAGTCTAAGTATGTTTAATTTCAAATTTTCAAAACCATTCCAATCTGCGATATTTAAGCAGTGTAAAGAGTCAGTTTATGATGTTAGCACTTTTAAACCTATTTTGTTCAATTTTCGTGGTGGTTGAAAAACAAGGAGACCTAGCTTTGTGTGAGCTAACAAGTTAAGTTGGAAAAGGTCCCCCACACTACTAAATTATGTAACCAACTGCCTTTAAGACAGCAAAAAAGGTGATTTAACAATATTACCGACTGTTGGTAATTAAGCTAGATTACCGACTGCTGGTAATAACTCACCAGCTAGATTACCAACTGCTGGTAATAAAGCTAGACTACCGACTAACAGTAAAAAAGCTAGATTACCGACTGCTGGTAATAAAGATAGATTACCGTCGGCTGGTAATAAAGCTAGACTGCCGACTAACGGTAAATAAGCTAGATTACCGACTGCTGGTAATAAAGCTAGATTACCGACTGCTGGTAATAAAGCTAGATTACCGACTGCTGGTTATAAAGCTAGATTACCGACTGCTGGTAATAAAGCTAGATTACCGACTGCTGGTAATAAAGCTAGATTATCGACTGCTGGTAATAAAGCTAGACTACCGACTGCTGGTAATAAAGCTAGATTACCGACTGCTGGTAATTAAGCTACATTACCGAATACTGGTAATTAAGCTACATTACCGAATGCTGGTAATTAAGCTACATTACCGAATGCTGGTAATTAAGTTAAATTACCGACTGCTAGTAATTAAGGTAGATAACCGACTGCTGGTAATTAACCTAGATTACCGACTGCTGGTAAGTTTTAAGCTAGATTACCGACTGCTGGTAATTAAAGCTAGATTACTGACTGGTGGTAATTAAAGCTAGATTAGCGACAGCTGGCAATTAAGCTAGATTACCGACTGCTGGTAATTAAAGCTAGATTAGCGACAGCTGGCAATTAAGCTAGATTACCGACTGCTGCTAATTAAGCTAGATTACCGACTGCTGCTAATTAAGCTAGATTACCGACTGCTGGGAATAACGCGGTGAAATAATGTTCTAATCCACCGCCTTGTTAACATAAAAATGCATTAATAAACAATTAAGACTGAATTTGCAGATATTAATCAAAAATGCCTTGATTACAACAAGACTTAAAAAAGTATCGATAAGACTGAGGTTATCACTTGTCTGAAGGATCAGATATTAGTTTTCCTTTTTAAAGCTGACCGAACACGTATCAATTTTCGCTAAAATTGACGGTTTTTTCGTTGATTTTAGTTGATATCAAATAAATTGAGGATCAATATTGATGGTTGACCGCAGTAGACTCAAGTCTACTGCGGTCGACATCAACTTCGATTGATGAGACAACTAGCCAATTAGGAAACGTCTAATCACGTGCTTAGATGCTGAGGCAGCAATATGGCGAGCTTTTTATGCGCAATAACTCGTAGTTTTGTTTGATATTAGTATAAAAATATGGGTAAAAATGAAAAAGGTATAACCAAGAAGTCCAAGAATGAGTGGAAGAAGGGGCACGAGAAGATAGTTGTAGAATTTTATATGAGTTCATAAATATTGTAGATAAAAAATATAGCGCGTGTTGGATGCCAGCAAGACTTGGCTATTGGATAGTCAGATCTTGTGCTCTATATAAATATTATAAGCTATCCTTTTTCAGTACATATTCAAATGCTTGTAAATAATATCACATTAATATTTAGATCATATGCACTTTGGGATCGAAAGTATATATGAAGGTCATTTTAATAGTTTTAAAACAGACTACTTTAAGAAACTTAGTTCAATTGCTAGGGCTAGATGGCTAGGACCAGGAGTATACAGGTACCACAAATGATTTAACTTATCTTTATAGTGTGCATGACATATAAAGCCTAATATTATCGTATAGCCATCTCAACAAACAGCATCAATATTGATAAGGTTGAGGACTATGTTTTCGCGCTTCTTATCAACGTCAACTACCAATGTGATTGACATTGGCCAAAATGGTTGATACGTGTTCGGTCAGCTTAATTGAAACTTAAAGGGATGCTTGAGAAAAAACAACGTTCCCTTACCGTTTTCCGTTGAAATAACTTATTTTACAGGTAATCAATTTCAAAAATTTACTCATCTCGGGTTTTCGGGCACAATTCCATTCCCCCAAAACATTTTATCATTATATTAATTACTTTTGAGAGATAACGTGTATGACATTGAGTTTTAAAAGGTTCCCCCCATTTGTGCCCGGCATGCTTCGCAGTGGAACATTTTAAAACAATGGCGGAAAATTCAGTAGGGACAATTAGATTTTTACTCGTGGTTATGCAAAATGATGTACTGTCTAGTGTACTTTAGTCAATCGTCATACTGTTCATTCTCATAGCTCAGGGCATGATTAATACTACTGCCCTATTTCTATCTCTAGTTTCAAACAATGGTTAGAGACTATTCGGTGCCGCAGGTGGTAATTTAGCTTTATTACCAGCAGTCGGAAATCTAGCTTTATTACCCGCCGTCGGTAATCTATCTTTATTACCAGCAGTCGGTAATCTAGCTGAATTACTAGCAGTCGGTAATCTAGCTTTATTACCAGCAGTCGGTAATCTAGCTTTATTACCAGCAGTCGGTAATCTAGCTTTATTACCAGCAGTCGGTAATCTAGCTTATTTACCATTAGTCGGTAGTCTAGCTTTATTACCAGCAGTCGGTAATCTAGCTTTATTACCAGCAGTCGGTAATCTAGCTTAATTACCAACAGTCGGTAATATTGTTAAATCACCTTTTTTGCTGTCTTAAAGGCAGTTGGTTACATAATTTAGTAGTGTGGGGGACCTTTTCCAACTTAACTTGTTAGCTCACACAAAGCTAGGTCTCCTTGTTTTTCAACCACCACGAAAATTGAACCAAATAGGTTTAAATGTGCTAACATCATAATCTGACTCTTTACACTGCATAAATATCGCAGATTGGAATGGTTTTGAAAATTTAAAATTAAACATACTTATACTTAATTATAGTCATTGAAAATCGCTTAGCGCAACGTTAAGTGTTGTACCTTCCATTTAAAACCGTTTTCACGTCTAACAAACGTATAGTTTTTCTAACATCTCATTATCCGGAATGTTTTTTTTTTTCAAAAAATTTTCCATGTTATTTCTAGGGGAAAAATTCCCGTTTTCCATCAAAAGGTGTGAATAATTTTATGGAAATGAAAACCACGAGTTGGAACTTTATTTTTTATTAAATAACCTATTAAATTGACCTCTATGAAATTTTAACCCCATATTTAGGGTCCAAATTGTAGTTCTGAGGAATTTTTTCAAAACAGTTAATTAGATACAAAAAACGTTACATCCAATCAAAAAACCTTCCTTATACATTAAAGTCAGTATGAAGTCTTATCTAAGAGAGCTACCGCTCTCCTAGAATCTACAACTGGTTAGGAGTTTAAACACTACTGTCTCGTTTCACCTAAACGATATTCTTAGTAAGGCACCATGAGTGTCAACGTTAAATACCACCAAAGAAATGAATGTCAATGCGCACCTTAACAAGAATGAATCTCCGAAGTCGCAACCCGATTACGAATAGCCCTTTCACTGATTTAATTACCACAATGATGCTTTCTCCTATTATAAAATCTAAACCTTATTATTTAAGCGTGTATTTAACTTTCGGCTTACTCTGAACCGTTAATGTCTCTTCTTGACAGACGCGATAATCAAAACCATAGTTTACTTCACCTCAGGTCTCAATTATTTACTCTTTGGTTCACTAAGCCTATTACGCATAAAATTAGATCTAACCTTAGCTTTCTTCTTGCAAACACCAAAGCAAGGATTATTCTATATACAGTTGTAGTATAGCTTAAGTAGTATATAAACAGTCATTTCAAAGAATAATAATATTAACAAGGAGTATAAACCCATTAGTGGAAGCAGTATTTTTTTTCCGAAACAATCTCGCTTATGTTTATCCTCTCCAGACTTCGCTAAAAACGTATTACTCCAACGTAAAATATTATTAGACAGGCAAGGATTCATACTCTTAAAGAAGGAGCGCAGTATTATCCATATTTTCATTTCATATACAGAGAAAATAAATTATTATGTTTCTGAGAGGAGCTTCCCATTTTGGTTGTTGTTTTGAAAAATATATCGCAATGCACGGGCCTTGATAGATATAGGAGGCAATGAATGAAATATATCACAATGCACGGCCTTGATAGATATAGGAGGCAATGAAGGAAATATATCGCATGCACGGGCCTTGGTAGATATAGGAGGCAATGATTTAATCCGGGGCCTCCGGGATGAACTAGGCCCATGCGTGTGGCGAAGCGAGAATATTTTTTAACTAATTTAGTTCGCCGTGTTTTCCCGTTTGGGGGCGCTGATACGACCGAAAAATAAACAAAGTTCAACCCCGTGACCCTGTCGACTGCTTAAGTATTTGGGACAAGGTCGCGGATTGTAAGTATTCGTTTTTATAACTCTTACTGAATTATTTTAATTGAAATAATTTATTTTGTTGTCATCAATACCATCTAACCGAAAGATTCAGTAAAAAGTGAAAAGCCCCAAAAACATTTACGTTAATTTTAGGATGAAACTATTCTCTATCATAAAAATTTTATGACTGACCCCTAAAATATCAACGATAATTTAAGGAAGACCCCTGTCACAACGGAAAAATAAGCGCCATCTATGGTGAAAATATTTTTCCTAACAAACTGGATATTTCCCCACATAAAATTTGACATGCATGGGCCTAGTTCATCCCGGAGGCTCCGTTTAATTTCTCTCTTTGCACGAGAGGTTTATCTTTAATATTTAAATAAATATAATTATTTTTAATTATTTTAACCTTCAATAATTAACAATAATAATAGTTAAATCGTTTAAAATAAAGTTATACCTATTATCTTGAATATCTTCTCAATTTTTGCTAATATTGACGTTTAAATTGAAGCGTACCCCTCTTACCCGATTTTTTTAAAATTTTGGTATATATATATGGAAATCGTTTCCCTTATAGTAGTAGGGAAAAAGCGCAATTGCGAAAACCTTTGGTGGCCGATCCCACCTTAGGGAGGCTAGACGTTTCTCGTAACCCTAGCTAATCGCCGCGTATATCCTAAAACCAAACTATGATAATGGAGTAGAAGCCAATGATACAGATTGGTCTCTATGTGGAATAGACGGAAGACCAGTGGATGGTGGTGTTATAAGCCAGTGTAAGTGCAGACTGGTGTTAATGTGGGATTGACAAAGAGCAGAAGATGGTGGTGTTGGAAGCCAGAGAAGTACCAGACTGGTGTTCATGTGGGATGGACGAAGATCAAACATGGTGGTGTGAGAACTCAAGTATACATAGAGTAGCCAACGGAGAGAAATACAATTTTCCAAAGAAGACCGGCAACAACCGGTAGACACTTGGGGCCTGTAATGATAAAAATTATTGTCTCCGTTTTGACCATTTCTTGCTATGATATGAAAATTGGATGGTAAAGGGATGTGTTTCACAAAAAAGGAACACTAAATTAAAAATATTCTGGAAATGGAGGGGCGACAAAAATTTCCTCCGTAATGTTAAGTTTAGGCGGAATTATGGACTTTAGCCACGGATACGACAGCTTTCCCCCTCACCGAAACACTGGGAGCTGCGAAATTCTTATACAGAATAGATGTAAGAAAATTGGGGGAAAGGTATATCTTGTAACTGCAAAGGGTACAGCGTCCACGACGAAATAAAATCACTGGAATTTTGGTCTAAAACACTCGAAAAATAGTCCAAACGCCTGTAGAAGTGTTCGACTTCTTGTACACTGCTGCATAACGGTTCGAGTGACATTCAGGGGCTTTGCACAGACTATTTAGTTGACTCATATTGTCTTTGGTTTTGTAAAACGTAACCTTAAACATAGAGAAATAATGCAAAAAACGGATACTGGAGTAGAATTTTTTATTTGAAATCAAATAGTTTACGTTTCTACATTGTTCAACAGTTTAGCATATGTCGGGAAGCCCTTCCAGCTCAGAGGCATCTTCACACACGACACGCAATTTTGACTGGTACCAACTGCCTCGATCGACATGGCGGCGATAACCGAGATACCAGATTACGCTACTAACATAAGCACAAGCGCCTATCGTCAAACATCCACCTTTGCACGTACAGTACCAACCTAGAATGGCATGAATACCATTACCGTTGGGTACATATCGAATGAGGGCTTGATGAGCAACTGAGCTGGAAAACTGACTAGGCACACGAATCCGGATTAAATCATGTTCAAGTTTGGAAGCGTCGATGTTGAAAGAGCCCGATTTCTCGACAGTCAATGCGACGTAAGACTCAGCGCGCTTGGTTTTAAAATCGCTCATGATCACCTCGCGTACATCGCTTTCCCTAAGTACCGGAAAATCATCAAAATCAGTGTCCTCAATTCTTTTTCACAGAGACGGTCTGCGAAGTATATGTTCGCGCTCTACTAGTTCCTTCAGCGGATTTGCGTTCGTCGAAACTGCCACCATTCTTTCGACGGCGTCTTCCCATGCCCCTTTAAGATGTAAGTCTGGATGGTACGCATTAATCAGGGCGGCTGCAATTTGAAGAAGTTCCGGTACTACTGGTATAAAAGGCACTTGTATTCTACTTTGGAACAAACGGAATATATTCTGCAAATGACCATTTCTAACTTCAACCGGCCATCTGACGTAGGTTACCTGTCGGGAACGATTAACTTGTTGGGTCTTTACTTGCTTCTCGCCTTTAGACAGGAACGACGGCATTTGTAGGTCAACACCCTATTCTGTGAGTAAGCTGTTGGAGTCTCGGAAACCTCGGTCCGTCAGTACGACGTAACCAACTTGAAAAAAGGACTTTAGTTCTCCTCTCTTTTTGATAGCATGGTTTAATATTCGAGCGTCATTATTGCGGCCATTAGCAAAGTATGGTCCAATTATATCCTGGATGTAACCAGTAGTTGTAACCATAAGCATTGGCTTGAAGATATGCTGGCCTATATGCACGCAAAATGATTTTTGAAGAACAGCATAGTCTTTGGATCTTCCAACCTTAATATAGGTACCATCTACAATAGTAATGAGGGAATAAGGCTTGTTTCTGGCAAAGAGGGTTACTGCCGCCTTTGATTGGTGGTTAGTTAGCACATTTTCTCGTGATATATGTTGAAGGCCAAAGTGACTCGGCACGAAACGCTCCACTAAACCCCTGATGCACGCCGCCACAAATGAAGCAAGTCTTTGAATGTGGCATGGTGTTTGATGCCGTATGACTACGTGTTACTTGCGAAACCGGCTGTTCTTGTGACATCGTTGGTACTGCTTCTTCAAAACCCGCCTGCCTTTGTACTTGTGATGTTGGTTGAATTGGTACTAGCAAAGGTGGTACGTCTCGTACTTGCGACGTGAATGGTTCTGGTACTTGTGAAGCGAATGGTTCTGGTACTCGTAACGCGGATGGTTCTTGTACTCGTGACGCGGATGGTTCTGGTACTCGTGACGCGGATGGTTCTGGTACTCGTGACGAGGATGGTTCTGGTACTCGTGACGCGGATGGTTCTGGGTCTCGTGACGCGGATGGCTCTGGGACTCGTGACGCGGATTGTTCTGGTACTCGTGACGTGGATGGTTCTGGTACTCGTGACGCGGATGGTTCTGGTACTCGTGACGCGGATGGTTCTGGTACTCGTGACGCGGATGGTTCTGGTACTCGTGAAGCGGATGGTTCTGGTACTCGTGAAGCGGATGGTTCTGGTACTTGTGAAGCGAATGGTTCTGGTACTTGTGAAGCGAATGATTCTGGTACTTGTGAAGCGAATGATTCTGGTACTTGTGAAGCGAATGATTCTGGTACTTGTGACGTGGATGGTTCTGGTACCTGGTTTACCGGTTTTGTTGGTGTAGGCGAGGGCGATGATGTCGAAGAGCCATGACCGCTACAGAAGGACGATTTGGAAGTATTTAAGAACGTTTGAAACTTTCGCGATAATCCGGCGCATTTTAAACAAATCTTTGTCGTTGTTCCGTTAATTGCAAGTGGTAATAAGTCCTAAGTGAAACGGGGAAAACGCGCGAAATTACCTAAAGCGCGAGTACCTATACGTCTACTTGTAGTATTGTTAACCTTCCGATTACACGCGTAGCATTTGTTCGGAGCCATCTCCACATTCGAAAAGAAATACGTTTTGTGATAAAGGAAGCTCGTAAGATCATTCGTAAAAGCTAAAATCTAAATACTTAGCCATGTATAATAAACTATCAAGGGGAATGGGATTGGGGAGTGAGTTTGTTGGGACCAGAACCATCCGCGTCACGAGTACCAGAACCTTCCGCGTCACGAGTACAAGAACCCTCCGCGTTACGAGTACCAGAACCATTCGATTCACAAGTACCAGAACCATTCACGTCGCAAGTACCAGACGTACCACCTTTGCTAGTACCAATTCAACCAACATCACAAGTACAAAGGCAGGCGGGTTTTGAAGAAGCAGTACCAACGATGTCACAAGAACAGCCGGTTACGCAAGTAACACGTAGTCATACGGCATCAAACACCATTCCCATAAAACAAAGTTTTATCAGGCCACATTCAAAGACTTGCTTCGTTTGTGGCGGCGTGCATCAGGGGTTTAGTGGAGCGTTTCGTGCCGAGTCACTTTGGCCTTCAACATATATCACGAGAAAATGTGCTAACTAACCACCAATCAAAGGCGGCAGTAACCCTCTTTGCCAGAAACAAGCCTTATTCCCTCATTACTATTGTAGATGGTACCTATATTAAGGTTGGAAGATCCAAAGACTATACTCTTCTTCAAAAATCATTTTGCGTGCATAAAGGCCAGCATATCCTCAAGCCAATGCTTATGGTTACAACTACTGGTTACACCCTGGATATAATTGGACCATACTTTGCTAATGGCCGCAATAATGACGCTCGAATATTAAACCATGCTATCAAAAAGAGAGAAGAACTAAAGTCCTTTTTTCAAGTTGGTTACGTCGTACTGGCGGACCGAGGTTCCCGAGACTCCAACAGCTTACTCACAGAATAGGGTGTTGACCTACAAATGCCGTCGTTCCTGTCTAAAGGCGAGAAGCAAGTAAAGACCCAACAAGTTAATCGTTCCCGACAGGTAACCTACGTCAGATGGCCGGTTGAAGTTAGAAATGGTCATTTGCAGAATATATTCCGTTTGTTCCAAAGTAGAATACAAGTGCCTATTATACCAGTAGTACCGGAACTTCTTCAAATTGCAGCCGCCCTGATTAATGCGTACCATCCAGACTTACATCTTAAAGGGGCATGGGAAGACGCCGTCGAAAGAATGGTGGCAGTTTCGACGAACGCAAATCCGCTGAAGGAACTAGTAGAGCGCGAACATATACTTCGCAGACCGTCTCTATGGAAAAGAATTGAGGACACTGATTTTGATGATTTTCCGGTACTTAGGGAAAGCGATGTACGCGAGGTGATCATGAGCGATTTTAAAACCAAGCGCGCTGAGTCTTAAGTCGCATTGACTGTCGAGAAATCGGGCTCTTTCAACATCGACGCTTCCAAACTTGAACATGATTTAATCCGGATAGTAAAACCTAGTATCCTTTAAAGTGTACTCCAACTCCATTTGCTCTTGGGTAACGGTTACCTGGCATACATTACCGGAGACTTTTAGTGTTTTCAAAAACGTAATAAAAAATCATTCTCTGGATAGAGTATTTAGGAAAATCCCAAAGCGGCTAGGAAATTAAAATTTATTACTCAATTAAATTTTAAATCTACAAATTCATTCGGATAAGAGGATTATATTGAATATGATATCGTAAAGACCACAACTAAAGTCTGGAGCGAATCGGAAGACACGGAATCTCATTTGTTTCAACCTCAAAAACTCCGATGCGCAAATCGACTATTTCGACATAAGAATTCACGACTCAAACGTTTTCAGATATTGATAACTTACCTTTTCAAAGCCATTGTCTACGCTTACGTTATAGACGTCTTCTTCCATATGTTAAGCAAATAGAAGCCCCTTGTCCAACAGCAGAAATCGTCTTTCGCCTCGGAGCCTCATCCGACCCGGGATAGTAGAGCTGTAAAAGCTTAGCCCGCTAGGTAACCGAAACCAGGATAAAAAGCTTGCCCTGGCTAGGTTAAGAGTCTCCCCGACGAATACGTCTCCGCTTGCGGCTGCCTAAACTCGCGTTCTCCGGCAATCAGTTAAATAATTTATCTGTATAATTTCAAGTGAATAAATAAACCTAAGTCTTGTTTTTACCAAATACCCTCTGTGTCATTTCGTACTCTGACAACTGGCACGATCGTACCGAGCTCCCGTCTATGCAGGACAACAGCCCCGACGCCGTACCGTCTAACGAAATAACCACGTCGCCCGCGAACTCAACCGATACCGAGATTTACACTCCACCGGGGTCTCTCATTGACATCCCATTGACTCAGCGCTACTCTAGACGTGGGCTTCACTTAGCTCCCGAATTCACCGGTATCCAATTACCGCCAAGGAAAAAGGCACTACCGCGGATAAATCGCTCTCCCGGCAACATGGCTTCCGCCGCCGATATAGCCGCCGCTGTTACAGCTGCCCTAAACGCTCTCCATATTCAACGCACGTTACCAACGTTCGATCCGGCAAACCAAGATGTGAACGACTTTATCACAATCTTTGAGCAACGGACAGCCGGTCAAAGTGACGCGGATCGTATCGCGTCATTACCATCCGTTTTCCAAGGGAAGTCCCTCGCTTGGTACTCAACACAAATCCGCATTACCGCGATCACACCACGAACCACCTGGGATGAATGGAAGAAAGCCCTAGTCGGTGAATTTGGCCGATCCGCCCAAGCCATTTTTAATGAACTATTAGCTCATCGGCAATTCCCCGGAACCGACCCCATCAAATATTACCGGGACACGATGACGCTGTGCTCCCTTGCTAATCCCTCTATGGCTGACTCGGAAAAAATCAACTTTCTCCTTCGAGGTCTCCTCCCCGAGCTCCGTGATAAATTGGTCTTGATGTGTCCAACCAATCCCCAGGATTTCCTAAACAAATTACACCTATTACACTCGGTCGAGCCTTCGACCTCAACTAGTCCCCATAGTACCGATGGGAAGATTCTCGAGCTCCTCACTGCGCTCACCGCCAAAACGGCTAGCCAGGCCCCACCAGTAGTCGCCCCGGCTCTGTATCAGACCGCTTCTGATGGAGATCTCAGTAACTTGCGCCGTGAAATACAAGCAATACGCCGCGAGTTGGATCACTTCCGGGATCAACCGCGCCGTCGAGAACAAAGCCCTGCCGCCCTCTCGTGTTACACGTGCGGACAAAAAGACCATTATGCGTCTTACTGTAGAGAAAGGGCCCAGCCAAGAGAAGATCGCTACCCTTCGGGCAACCGAGCCACGTCACCATACCGCTACGGTGCGGACTCTAGGGTTAATCGAAACCGCTCACCTTCCCGTTCGTACCGGGATCCTAACGATAGGGCCAGAAGCCCCTCCCCACACACGCCAAACAGCGCTTCAGCAGACTGGCGTCGAGGTCGCAGCCCTTCCCCACACCCAAACGGACGCTTCCAGCCTAACTCGGGAAACGGAACTCGGCGGTGGTAAACGAGGGTACCGCGCCGCCTACCCTTGTGTCCTACCCTCTCCTTCTAAGCTCGCCAAACAAACTTGTATCCCTACCCGCTACCATCAACAAAAGAAAATTAACATTAATAATAGACTCTGGTAGCACAAAAAATATCGTTAACCCTATCGTCAAAGCCCTCGGACTACCTGTGCAATCAGCGGGGTCCGTTCGGTTACGGGTTGCTGACGGGACGCTAATCACCCCGCTCGGAATTACCAGAATGAACATCCAAATCTGTCAGGCACTATACCCTGTCGAGGCCCTTATAATCGACAATTTCGAATATGAAATCCTCCTGGGGTTGGAATTCTGCGACTCAAACGGAGTGGAGATCAGTTTTTAAACTCGCGCGGTCACAATCGGCAACGACTCGTTCCCTCTACCGGACTCTCTCTTTGACTACGCCAACCTAGTTCAAAACGCCACCGACATTACGATCCCCCCATCATCCGAATTAGCCCTGGAAGTAATGGCCAGTCAAATCTCTGGGTCATATATGATTGAGCCCCTCCTGTCAAGTTACCAACGATATGGGTTACTCATCTGTAAAACCCTCACGTCATTTCGGAACGGCCGAGCCCTGATTCGAGTAGCCAACCCTCACCGGCAAAGTATTATCCTTCCTCGCAACACTAAACTGGCTAAGGCCCACGAGGTCCTCGAACTCTATCTACTAAACCCAGAGCCACCCTCGCAAGAGACTAGCCTTCCGGATAACTTGGACATCGGAACGCAACTTAGCCCCCCGCAGCATGAACAACTTAAGCTACTACTACGACAGTATTCCGCCGTCTTCTCGCAGTATGAGGGAGATATTGGTCGGACCTCCTTGATCAAGCACCAGATTAACACGGGCGATGCCGCCCCGGTTCGTTCCCAGCCGTACCGTAAATCTTTCAAGGAACGGGAGGTTTTAAAAGACGAAGTAAACAAGCTTCTAGCGAACGGCCTCATCCAGGAATCCTGTAGTCCTTGGGCCGCTCCGGTGATCCTTATCAAAAAACGTGACGGCACATGGCGATTTTGCGTGGATTGGCGCAAACTTAACAGCGTAACCAAAAAAGACGTTCACCCACTCCCGCGTATCGACGACACTTTAGACCGGCTTGCTGGCGCCACATTGTTCACAACTCTGGATCTAGCCTCCGGCTACTTCTAGGTAGAACTAGACGACGCCGCCAAAGAAAAAACAGCTTTTGTAACGCCGGATGGGCAATACGAATTCAACGTTTTGGGAATGGGATTGTGCAACGCGCCGGCTACCTTCCAGCGTCTAATGTATAAAACTCTTGGTAGTTTGATGTGGCAAATCACAATGGCATACCTAGACGATATAATTATCATCTCCCGCTCGTTTGACTCCCACCTTCAACATCTTCATCAAGTCCTGACATGTCTTCGTGAAGCCAATCTAAAGATCAAGCCGAGCAAATGCTCGTTCGCCAAACCCCGTATTCGCTACCTGGGTCATGTCATCGACGGTAATGGTATATCCCCGGATCCTCGTAACCTCGAGGCCGTGTCCAAGTTCGCGGTTCCAAGAAACCTTAAACAGGTCCAGCAATTCTTGGGCTTAGCAGGCTACTATCGCCGCTTTATTGAAAACTTCGCCGGCATAGCTAAACCACTAACAGAAGGAGAACCCATTCATCTGGTCCCAAGAAGCTGATGACGCTTTCCAATACCTTCGTGTCCGTCTTGTCTCAGAACCTATCGTCCAACACCCCCAGTGGGATTATCCGTTTGAGATCCACACTGATGCTTCCGCCTATGGTATCGGTGCCATTCTTAAACAACGCATCAATAACATCGAACGAGTAATCGCGTACGCCAGTCGACTCTTAAACGCGGCCGAGCGCAACTACAGCTCTACCGAGCGAGAATGCTTGGCAATCGTTTTCGGGGCCAACAAATTCCGCCCTTACGTCTACGGACATCCACTCTCGATAGTCACAGACCATCATGGATTATGCTGGTTGACTTCTGTAAAGAACCCTAATGGTCGACTAGCCCGGTGGTCTCTAACCCTGCAAGAATTTAACCCCACTATTCGGTACAAAAGCGGGCGTAAGCACCTCGATGCAGATGCTCTCTCTCGAGCTCCAGTCGATGAAGCTCCTACCGTGCACGATTCTCTCCTAACCGGGAATGCTACCGACTCGCTCGACCTCACTCAATACGACATTCCGGCCTTACAACGCAAGGACAAATTTATGTTAGAAATCATCCAATTTTTCGAACAAAAGCCTTTAAAGGCCCCCAAACAACTCATTAAGGCTGCCCGCTGTTTCGAACTGTCAAACGGTCTCCTACTTCGCCGAGTCAAAACCGAAGAGGGTCTCCGGTCCGTTCTCGTAGCACCCAAGGAAATCAGGGATGCCATCTTGTTCGCCCTACACGATGACGTCACGGCTGGCCACCTCGGACTCCATCGTACGTGGCAACGTATCCGGAAGCGATTCTTCAGGCCTAAGATGCTGGCCTGTGTTACAAACTACGTCCACTCTTGTATACCGTGTCAACAACAAAAAATATACCCCGGGAAACCCGCCGGGCTCCTCCAACCGATCCCGCCTACAATTAAACCGTTCGAACGAGTTGGTTTGGATAAACTCGGTCCATTTCCACAATCCCACGATGGAAACGTACACATCGTTGTCTGCACCGATTACTGCACCCGCACAGTGGTTGCCAAGGCCATCCCCCGAGGAACCGCAGAAGAAATAGCACAGTTCTTTACCAAGGATGTTATCCTAAAGTACGGCGCCCCACGGGAATTAATCACAGACCGGGGAACCGAAAATGTAAACAAACTCATGACCGAGATAAATAAACTTTTCTCCGTCCACCACAAACGAACCACTGCATACCACCCTCGCACGAATGGGCTCGTAGAGAGGTTTAATAAAACCCTCGCCGACATGATGGCACAATACGTTTCAACCAACCACAAAGATTGGGATAGGTTCCTACCCTTTCTAGTTTTTGCATACAACACTTCCCAACACTCGGTTACCGGTTACTCCCCGTTCGTACTGCTGCACGGTTACGAAGCAGACCTGCGATTGGACGCCGCCCTGCAACTCCCCTCCTCAACCATACAGAGTCAGCACGGCTTCGAACACATCCTCTACGCTCAACGAGCTCGGTCCCTTGCCGCTGAACGCCACGCCATCGCCCAACAGAAAGACAAGGAACGCTTCGACCTCCGCCGACGGGAAGCGCACTACAAGGAGGGAGATCTCGTTTTCATCAAAACCCCCCGTCGTGTTCCAGGTCTTTCGGAAAAATTGCTCCACCAATATGCGGGTCCGTACCAAATCCTACGTCAAACAGCCGAAAACAACTACGAAGTTCGTACTTCAGATGGTTTCAGGACTTGCAGCAGAACAGATATTTTTTCAGTAGAAAGGATGAAGCCCTACTTCAGGAGAGAAAGGTCTTTGGACAGCCGTCGTCAAATCCGCTTCAAAGACAACCCGTCGATTCGCCAGTACTCGCCAGACAACCCTCCATACCTTCTCTCCCCCAGCGCTCTGACCCCCTCTCTACCCCTCTCTCGGACGTTCGGTCCACTCCGGTCGCTACACCTCCCCCGGCTGATTCCCCCCCTTTGTCCAAGAAAACATCCCTCCGTCGTTCGACCCGAAGGCGAACCAGTCCAGATCGGTTTTCCCCTAACAACTAACCTTGTTTTTTCTCGCCGCAGAACAACAACCGGCCATTTTTATCCCAGTCACTCTCGTCGTCGCCCTCGTGTATCGTCCATTTCTCCTTTACCGTCCGCCATTTTATCGCTCTACGTTTA
Organism: Phalangium opilio; assembly: GCA_019434445.1. NCBI lineage: Eukaryota > Metazoa > Arthropoda > Arachnida > Opiliones > Phalangiidae > Phalangium > Phalangium opilio. Next base: position 105,573 of record JAEQBA010002233.1, on the reverse strand, counting down.
CCGTCCGTGATGAAACCCTCGGCCCAGCGACGCAATGCCCGTTTTAGGAACCAAGTTCGCGACCTTGTAACTACTGCCCCTCTGCACCCACGTGTTCTTCAACGGATGGAGAAACGAGACCGCCGAAATCAACGCCGCCTTCAACGCCGGATGGGAACCTCAACAGACGCCGCCATTTCAACTCCGATGATCTCATCAAGCCCTACTCCCGCCGAGGCCCCGCTAGAATCCGACTTTATCACCGGCTACATCTCCGACTCCGACGCCGTTAGCCTTCCGGACGACGAGCGCGTTCCCGACGCTATACCCGGCAAGGCCTACGCACCGGCCGCCGATCGCCGAGACGGCTCTTGTTCCGAGGGGGAGCTGTCGCGCCCAAGTAAGAACCAACATTCAAATATCACGCCAAATATCGCACCGCTCCCAAGTAAGAACCAACATTCAAATATCACGCCAAATATCGCACCGCTCCCAAGTAAGAACCAACATTCAAATATCGCACCAAATATCGAACCAAAGGCGCCAAAGCACACCAACGCCATCTCACGGCCAAACACAGGATGGAAAACCCGACCCAAGAAACCAGCCCCTAGTCGCGGGGTATAAAAGGCGAGGAAAGGCCGAGAGAAATCGTCTTTCGCCTCGGAGCCTCATCCGACCCGGGATAGTAGAGCTGTAAAAGCTTAGCCCGCTAGGTAACCGAAACCAGGACGTAACTAGCTGATAAAGCTTGCCCTGGCTAGGTTAAGAGTCTCCCCGACGAATACGTCTCCGCTTGCGGCTGCCTAAACTCGCGTTCTCCGGCAATCAGTTAAATAATTTATCTGTATAATTTCAAGTGAATAAATAAACCTAAGTCTTGTTTTTACCAAATACCCTCTGTGTCATTTCGTACTCTGACAATATCACGAAATTTTAGGAACTAAACCTTTAAAATTTTTCTAGACAATGGCTTGGCCTTATATTTCCTAACTTTCTCCATCCGATCAGAAACATCGTTAGCGTAATTATTTAGCAATGGTCTTAAATATTTCTCTAAAAGTAATTTAGGAAGATCTAAATTCACGCAATTTCTATCACATTTTAACGGTTTTGGAAATGGGGCAATATGATTTCAACATATTTAGCTAAAACATTCTGTCGAGTGAAAAATGTGATTGACGATTGGACAAAATCTAACACAATTACAAGTAAACGTATTAGTAGCCGACTTGGATATTTAAGACCGCCATTATCATTAGCTTTAGTTAAATAAAGTAGTGGAGTTCCGGACTGTGGCTGGATAAGTTTTTCTAAGCATCCAGGGCAATTTGTATTTTCTTCCGCCACACGAACTATATAACCGCCTATTAAAGCAACTGAACAACTTCTGATAGAAATCATGCAGTGATCTAAACAATAAGAAATGAACTTAACATTACGATCAGTTATCTCTTCTAAGTTTTATCAAAATATTACCGTTTGGAGTTACAAGATCTATTTGATTGAGTAAATTTTGCAAACCCCATGATAAAACTGGTTGCGAACTGGAAGTTGTTGCGTTATTAGGATTAGTGATATTAGATGTTTCCAAACGATTTCGGAAAGATTTTGTGTTGCTGCACAATATTTCTGAAAGTTTGATAAATATGATTTAATACTACGAATCAATTTCTGGTGAAAGTGGTTTGAAGTATGCTTACGGGATTGCAGTGTTTCTTTCAGGCATTTGTTCTGTCCTACATTGGAGTGTCCGGATGACTTTATAATTCCAATTTTGAGTTCTCTCAATGGATAATGTAGCAGCTCTTACGTCCATTTAATCATTTCGGCCTCCTGATTGACGGATATGGCTAAATGTCATTTATACTATATCACTTGATAGCTTTCGAGTTAGTACATAGTGAAATCCTCCTTCGAGAAGATATTTGATTAAGGCAACTGTAGATTTTGTTGTTATTTGTATTGCTTCGTAAGTTTCGTCTGACAAACGTTCCATTTTATGAGTAGCATTATCTTGAATTATCGCTAAAAACGGTAGAAATTCTTCCTGAAGCCACTCGAGTCGCTCGTCATCCAATTTTGAGAATGGTATTTTATTTTCATTGCGAGAATGAATGGCGTGGGTTTTATTTGCTATGTCATGGATCTCGTACCATTTTCTTATAGTTTCCATAAGGAAAATCGTTGCTTCCAAGTTCTCTCTCTCACGTTCATCCACGAGACCCAGGTGTAAAAGTGTTTTTAGAGCCGAAGTTAGGGGTTTCGAGAATAATTGCACAGCCCGTAACACGTTCATTTTTTCTAGGTTGTTTGGAAATACCACTTTCCTTGTAAGGAAACGAACAGCTTTAACCAAATTTTCCTTTTGCATATTGTAAAGCTTCTTTATGAAGTCTGCCGAGATGTTTAATCCAATAAGTACCATGTCTCGTGACAGGAACAGCGACCTCAGATTTTTGATTAGATGACTCTGGTCAAATGCAAAAAATAATTTCCGTTTTGGGTCCAATGGATGTGGGATGACGTGAGTTAAAATTCCATTTCCAAATATTTTGTAAGCCATGGTGTTGATTTTTGCATTATCGGACACAAACCGCACAACGACAAAGCCACTTTCTTCTACAATCTTCAATACCTCCATGCAATATTTGTGCAATGTTACACCATCAGTATTTCTTGTAAAATAAAATGCAACTGGTATGCGGATATTCGCTCCTATTCCATGAAAGACAAAACACAAGAGATGTGTGGCTAGAGTATCAGTTATTCCACTTAAGGAAGCAGAACTGGTTTGACCAAAAAATGTGTCCATGTTGCGATCATACAAAAGCTTTGGCTTAATGGACATTTCATCCATTACAAGTGAGCCTAATGTTTCATGGTCATTTTTTACTTTTTCAAACTCTTCTTTCAATCTTAGATTTACAAGTTTATTAATACCTTCTTCACCAGAAGAATGCCCAACGTATCTGGCTAACGTAATTCTGTGAGGTAGTCTCAGAATTCCTAATTCCCTTATGAAATTGTAAGCGCTTGAGGATTTTCTGAATAATATACAGCAGATTTTGAGAGTCGATTCATGGTATGGCATTTTCTTTTTCTGATATGATAATATTTGCTCCAACAGAAATGCAGCTTGTAAATCAGATGTACTACCTTCAACAACTTTACGAAACTGGACATTTACACCTTCTTTCTTCTCATTTTTCATTTCTTTATTCTCTCTGACAAGTCGTGAAACCTTATTCAGCTTATCAATTTTATTTTTCAAATTGGAAATAACCCTGGACTGTTTTCTAGTTGTTGTTCTGCGACTCCTACTCGTAATTGGAACAGACACTTGTATTGCCTCATCTACCATACATTTAGGGCCTATAGAATTGCTCGTGATAAATTGAGTTTCAGCTATAGTGCTTGTATTTTCAAATAATAATCTTCTAAGCCTGGAAGCTTGTTTTCTTCTATTAAGGATTGGCGCTTGTGTTATAGTTTCTTTTCTAGGAGTAAAATACTGATTACTGATATCACAGTTGGTCTTTTCGTTCACTAAACTTGCATCTATTAAAGCTGCTAAATATGAGATTTCATGACTATCTTCATTTACATCAACCGTCGCTACTAAGTTTGAGGTTTCTTGACTAGCTTCATTTACATCAACCGTCGCTACTAAGTTTAAGGTTTCTTGACTAGCTTCATTTACATCAACCATCGCTACTAAGTTTGAGGTTTCTTGACAAGCTTCATTTACATTTTGTACTTTTTGAGGTAACCTTTTTTTCCTGGGAGGAGATGAATAAGGATTCCTTGAATCATTAGAAGTTCCAATGAGCATTATACTAGACAAAGGCGTTCTTTTTGTTGCATAATCTCCTCGGCTTTCATGACTACCTTTATCAACTAAAGCCTTGTTTAATTTGTCACAGCAAATATTGGAGGAATAGCGAATGCCAATAATGACTTTCTGGATTTTGAAATGCTGTAATCAGCTTGATTAAAGTGATCACTACAAACTCTTGCGCCAGGATTTTTAATATTATCCATGTATTCCCTTTGATCTTCGTACTTCTCCCCGAATATTGCACAAAGCCATTTAGTTCTATTTTCTTTATTTAGAATCCTGTGAAAACTTCGTGTATCAACCCCTTTGTTGTGCCAATCATTATTTTTGCATCTTGGAACCATACAGTAGACCATTTTAATAATTTTAGAGTTTCATGAACCATGAAAAAACCAATTTAACTGAAAAATAAAAATAGTTTAAGGAAAAAACACCAAAAAGCCTAAGCTAAGTCTTAATTATACAACATCAATATGTAGTTCAAAATAGAACACCCTAAATAAAGTGTGGTGCACAGTGTACATGTACTTGAAACTAGTTACAAAACAATAACAATACCTAGTTACGAAACAATAAGCTAAAAATTATTTTTCATTTGAAATCAGTTCTTACCTGTTAAATGAAATGTTCATTGTTAATAAAAAATTAAGGAGACTGTAAGCCTCGTAGCAGACGCCTCCTACGCACATACGTCACCACACCTAGTCCAAAACACGCCACCAAACGGTCAATATTCGCGTCCTTAAATTGCCAGTTTTTTTAAAAAAAAATCCGACCAAGCACGGCCTATAATAATAAAGGCGGCTATGTAAGACGGATCGACTTTTGTATACCAGTTGGGTTACGGGTTTATCCCTATATCAGTTAACTGAAATAAAATTGTTGTTGAATTTGGATTAAAACTGTAAGTTGTCCTTAATTTATTTTATGGCCCTCGGGAAGATATTCCCTTTCTTTCAAATATTATATTGAGGGTTACATAAATGGCGCCCGAACAGTGACTCGAAACATGTAGGCCTTAAGCCTCTGTCTTGTCCCTAAACCTTGTTGTTACCGGCGAGATTTCAATGCCCCTCCACGCGGGATATTAAGCCTCGGCTCTCTCGGTGATTAATTACGCTGATTTAGCCAATTAAATATCATTCACTTAATCCAACTTAATCATTGTCTATAATTAATTAAAATTAGTATTGTTGTATTAATTAATAAACACTATAATAATGGTCCACGGTCAAAACCCTATGGATAACCTAAAATGGAGGTCGACCCAGAAGGAAGAAGACGACGGCGATCAACCGTCTTACAATAATGAAGAAGATTCGGAAGAGGAGGAGTTTGATTCCTTACTACCGGCAGAACGGGAGGAAGATCTTGCAGCTTCTTTCAACAACTTGCTTTACATGGAGGACTTAACAAGAAAGAAAAAGGAAGAGAAGACTATTGTTTCCTACTTAAACCCTTTAGCCTCGGGAGAAACTCCCTATCAACTCTTTCCGATGAGAGGCATTCCTCCTCCTGCGGGGTCTTCTACCCCTTTAACTATCCCTTCCTCTGCTGGGAATAATCCATCAGGTTCCGATACAGAAGTACCTAGTGTTAGGCCAAAAGTTTGCTTTTTCAGTACTTTACAGTCTAAGACTGAATCACGACGTAATCCAAATGTGGAGGAGAATACTTCCCCTTCTAGGCCTACAGGAACTGATCCTCACCAACCTTCCTCAACTGGAACTACAGGGGATATCCCTCCAATTCCTCCTAGTAATTTCCAATTTGGTCCAAATACATCCGCTGAGGATGTAGGAAATCATTTACTCCCCCTATTTCAGGTCATGATGAATAGTTTCACGGTAGTAGCAAATGCCCTACCTCAACTAGTACAAGCCAATGCAAATTTAGTAAAAGCTATTTCTCCAGCTCCTTCAGCTGTTAGAACCCTTGTTATCCTTCCTGAAAAGTTAGCATTTTCGGGCTCACAAAATGAATGTGCCGCAGAGTTTCTCATTTCTTATGAGGAATTCTCAAAGTTCCATAAACTTACAGATAAAGAGAGTCTATCTGCATTGCCTCTCTTGCTTAGAGGGCATGCCCTTTACTGGTTTAGAAATCTAACCCTGAGATATGATTCAGTACGCCAAACTAATTCGAGCCATCCTTAGCTAACATGGAAAAGTTTTAAGAAACATTTTAAAGCTCAATTTAGGGACTCAGCTGAAGCAGATTCGAAACTTAGATTAGAAATTTCCCAAAGGAGGCAGAAAGATAAAGAATCTGTTGAAGAATTTATTGGGAAAGTAACAAAATTAAATCTGGGAATGAATGTCCCGTTAACGGAAAAAGAATTAGTTAACATTATAAAAAGTAACCTTTAAAAAGAGTTGGAAGCTCCTCTCCTTTTTATGCCATTTACAACTCTTGAGCAGTTAAGAACAGCTTTAAAAACAGTAGAAAGAAACCTTCACAAAGAAGATAAGTCTACTGAGAAGAAAAAATCTCCTCCTAAGCAGTCGAATAGGGCTAGGGATTCTCGAAATACTGGGGCCTTTGCTTCACAGCCTTATGCCATGAATCGGATTCCTCAACCTATGTATTATATTCAGAATGCCTTACCTTGGGAATATCCTAATCAAAATATGGGAAACCAAAATAGGTCAATGATCCCAAATGTACAAGGAAATAATTCTCGCCTAATTCAAGGTCTAGGTATAGAGCCAAATCCCCAGCTAGACAATTCAATCCGCCTACTTGTTACATATGTCAGAAGATTGGACATTACGCTACCAACTGCCCTGATTAACAACCCAGCAAGTCGGGGGAAGCCTAAGCGGGAGAGATCCCTCCGGGTCCCTCTCCCGATACCCAATAAATAACCCCATCAAGAAGCGTGTCGCGTTCCCTTTGAGGATTGAATCCGTGAAGAAAGGTTCCATTCATAAAAGGGTTACTATTCCCGTTATATTTGAACACGCGACAGTACACGCAAAATTAGATAGCGGGGCAGATGCTTCTTTTATTAGCTTAGATCAAAGGCAAAATATTTGCAAATTTAGAAATTCTTCAGAGCTACCTGAAGATGAACATTTAGACTGTGTAGTTTGGGGCGACGGCCGTTATACGTTTACAAAAGGTTCCCACGAACTTGACTTCTCTCTTAAAGATAATGGGAATGAAAAATATTTTAAATTTCAATTCTACATTGTTCCTTCCCTCACTAGTGACTTTATATTGGGACAAGATTTTCTTGAAATATATAGGGTCAAATTAGATTTTGAATCTTCACATTGTTTATTGGGTAAGTTGAAGATCCCTTTTTTCAATTCCGTCAGAAAAGGATCCAGTAAACCAGGAGATATTAGATAACATCAGGGAAGGGGTTTCCAAAGCTCCTGTTTCTAATGACCAACGTCTACAACTAGAATCCCTTTTGTTAAAATTCCCTGAATGGTTTTCGGATAAAGTAGAAAGAACAGGACTAGTCTTCCATGAGATTCTTACGGGAAATAGTCCGCCCATAAAAGCTCAGCCTTATCATGTTAATGATCTGAAGAAAAAAATAATCGAACAACATGTTAGGGAAATGTTAGGTGACGGGATCATTAGACCCTCAGTATCTCCTTGGGCTTCGCCCGTTGTTTTAGTTGATCAAACAAAACGGGGAAAACCCTATCGGTTTTGTATTGATTATAGAAAACTAAATAGTGTTACTATAAAAGACCCGTATCCCCTGCCTAATTAATGCTAGCTAGAGTGGGAAGACCTAAATTTATCACTACCCTTGACCTAAAATCCGAGAGTAGACCAAAAACTGCTTTTATGACTCATATGGGAAAGTACGAGTTTAACGTACTCCCACTTGGGCTTTGTAACGCCCCTAGCTCTTTCCAACGTTTAATCGACGAGATTTTTAGAGACGCCGATTACTTTACAATTAATTGACTATTTAGACGATTTAATCTCTCTTAGTGGGGATTGGGATCAGCACTTAACGTGTTTGGAATACGTTCTAAATAGATTAAAGGAAGCGGGTCTCACCCTTCAGTTAAAGAAATGTCGGTTTGCTCAAAAAGAAGCAGTTATTTTTGGTCATATAGTTAATGAAAAAGGAGTGCATATTGACCCTTCTAAGATAGAAGCCATTAAGAAATTCCCTCCTAAAAATATTAAGGAAGTGCAAAGATTTTTAGGGATGGCAGCTTGGTATAACCGGTTTATTAATCACTATTCTCAATTAGTAGCTCCAATTAATAAGCTTAAAAGAAAAGGTCAGAAATTAAATTAGGGTGCCGAACAGCAAGCGGCATTCGATAAAATTAAGGAAGAAATATGCAAGGCGCCGCCTTTAGCTTCCTTCAGAAGGATTCCCCGTGCTTCCAGGGTTAGGTGCCCTTCTTTCCCAAATACAAGAGGGTGTAGAAGTTCCTATAGCTTATGCTAGTACTGGACTCAAGGATGCTGAAACTAGATACTCGACTAGCGAGAAAGAATGTTTAGCTACTTGTTGGGCAGTTAAAAAATTTAGACCCTTTTTAGAAGGTCGTAAGTTTACAGTTCTTACTGACCATCAAGCTTTGCAATGGTTGTTCAATATTAGGGAACCAAATTCTCGTCTAGTTAAATGGGCCATGTACCTTCAAACGTTTGACTTTAATATTAAACACAAGAAAGGAGTAGAGAATGTGGTAGCTGACGCTTTATCAAGAGCACCGATAAACATCTTAAGCATTAATTTTAGCTCTTCCCCTTCCTCATCTACTAGTCTACAGGATCCAACTAGTAGTAATACAAGTTCTAATTCTACCTCAACCTCCTCTAGCGACTCTGTTGAAGGTCAGATACGTCCCCCAGGTCCTAGATCGTTATATTCAGTGTTTACATTGGATGATGTGAGAAAATCCCAAAGGGAAGACCCTTTTGCTTCCCCTATACTAAATTCCTTACAAGAACCAAACCCGATTAGACATAAATTATTTGAACTGAAAAATAATCTTCTTTATCGAAGACCTTATAGAAATCAACCTGAGAAAATATATTTACCACCTCGGTTAAGGTTAGAAGCCATGCGATTATTGCATGATCACCCTTTATCTGCTCATAGGGGCAAAGATAAAACCCTGAGCAAAGTAATTTTTAGATATTGGTGGCCCACTATAGTAAAAGATGTCCAGGATTACGTTAGAGGTTGTACATTATGCCAACAGTTTAAGGCTAGGAATAGAAAGAAGCCAGGGCTAATGCAACCCTCCGAATTGACAAGTACTTGGGACCAAATTAGCGTCGACATAATGGGGCCTTTCCCTCAAAGTAGACACCATTACAAGTATTTAATAGTCTTCGTCGATTATATGACAAAGTTCGTGGAGATGATTCCGCTTAAGACTATTACAGCTAAAACTTGTGTTCAAGCCTTTAAGTCTATTATTACTAGGTGGGGAGCTCCTAAAGCTATTCTTAGTGATAGAGGGGTACAATTTACTTCGAAACTTTGGCTGCAAACTTGTAGATCTTTAAGAATAAATCCCAAGTTTACTACCCCCTACACACCTAAGGGAAATCCCACCGAACGAGTTAATCGTGTAATAGGCGAACTTATATCATTTTATGTAGGGAATCACCATGATAGATGGGATGAATCCCTTGACCTTCTTCAATTTGCAATCAATTCTGCACCCCACGAAACCACGGGCAGATCCCCTTTCTTTTTAAATTTAGGGCAGGAGCCACGTCTCCCTTGGGATTTAGAAATTGAAGAACCCATCCAGGACTCTGATGACCCCGGTCGTACTAAAGCTTTAAAAGTTCTTAGGGAACAAATAGAATTCAGTAACGAATTATCTAAACTAGCTAAGGCGCATCAAAAGAAATACTATGACCTCCGCCATGACCCTCTAGAATTTAAGGTAGGAACTTCGGTATGGATGGAAACCCATCCTTTGTCAAGTACAACAGGCCAAGTTATGAGATAACGTAGTCCTAAATGGGCAGGTCCCTTCAAAATAGTTGCTAAACATTCCCCCGTTGTCCATGAGTTGGAGAATGCTATCTCAGGACAAAACGTAGGGAAAGTTAACCTTGAACATTTAAAACTCTACTGGACGATGCACCCGCTTCACAGTCAGAAGTCGCCGATGATCCTGAGCCAAGCTCTCCTACGGAAGATGGTCATGCACCCCAACCCACGGAGACTTCCTCATCGTCATCCTCTTCTACTTCAACGTCCCTTCCTCAGGACGATCAGGACTAAGATCAACAGATCCCTCCTGCAATACCAGATGATTTTCATCGCCCAACTGACTCTGACAGTGAACCGGGCATGGCCCTATTTGAAGACCCTCCTCTCCTACTCCGTACTAACCACGATATGAGAGCCTTCCACCTCATTCATCCCACTAATGATAGTCCGCCTTCTGCGGCAGGGGAGGCTTCCCCGTCTGATCATGAAAAATCAGTCGTGGAAACGAAGCTACATACATCAACTTCTAGTTTCACGGAAGAAATTTTAACGCCTGAGCATGAAAAATCATTCGAAGAACCTGAGCTACCCAACTCAACTTCTAGTTTTACAGAAGAGATTCCAACGCCTGAGCATGAAAAATCATTCGAAGAACCTGAGCTACCCAACTCAACTTCTAGTTTTACAGAAGAGATTCCAACGCCTGAGCAAACTCCTGAAAACTCAGTCGCGGAACCGGAGCCACACCAATCACCTTCTTCCGGCTTTTCGGAGGAGATTTTGACACCTGAACAGATTTCTCAGTCGCATTCCCATTCGCTACGTGAGTCCGAAAGTTCATCGGCCACATTATCTGAGTCGATGAGGACCCCAAGATTAAACAGGGCTTCCTTACCCGATGCCTATATAGAGCCTTTTCGATTGGGATGGCGTAGAGAAGTGTGTAAGCGGGCAACGGTTAGACCGGGAGGAAACGAAGTCGATATCTATTACCGTCCTCCAGACAATAAACGATTAAGGTCACCTTACGAGGTCCAAGTTTACCTCCAAAATAATAAGATCCCGAACCTAACCAGGGAACATTTCTCTTTTGCTCGAGAACTAATCTCAGTTTTCCCGTGGGAGTTTATCACCCAAGCCCCTAAAAGAATTACTAAATCGTATAATGTTCGGTGGCCGAAGTAGAACTAAAATGCCGTCATCAAACGGAAGAAAAAAAAATGGTTTAAATTTTGTGATAATACTTGAAACTCCTGCAAAAGATTTTTCTGGGTTCCTCGGGGTAACCCTAACTTGAAACACATTCTTGAAATTGTTCTATATTTTTGTATTATAAATAAAAGTTCCTAAAGAGGGGGGATGTAACATGGCTGCCAAAATTCTTGGAGCTTCCACTCCTTGGTTCTGGCAGGGCATATCTTGCCTCCATGTCACAAGCCACTTCCCCTTTCACACATGTGATCTAGGATAATTTAGTTTTTGTTAATCAGTTCTGTCCTGGTTCTGCTTATGATTTCTCCAAAGAAGAAGCGAATTTTGTATACCAGTTCGGTTACGGGTTTATCCCTATATCAGTTAACTGAAATAAAATTGTTGTTGAATTTGGATTAAAGCTGTAAGTTATCTTTAATTAATTTTATGGCCCTTGGGAAGATATTCCCTTTCTTTTAAATATTCTATTGAGGGTTACAATATCTAAGGCCTGTACTACATACTTGTTCTGGTGTTCCTGACATCAAGCTATTTGACAACCCAGCCAAAACAAGGTTTGTTTCCCTAAAAGCGGGAGACATCCTTTTCCCGTAATTCCTCCTTTGAAGGAACTGGCTCCATTCTACGTGTTAAGGAAATCCTCAATGGATGACCTTCCTCCAGCTGTACGTTTTGTTTCAAAGTACCCTACAAAGCATAACACAGCGTCACTTCCATTGCCGCATATAAAAACGACAGTTTTTACCTTGAAATTCTTCCTCTCCTCAAAAATGGAGAGCATAGCTCTTGGATGTATAAATATTTTTTTTCTCGTAAATGGGCACGATATACCACGCCTTGGTACGTTTGCTATAGGCACGCGTATCCCTGTAAACCAGAATACTTGGTTTAGTTTAGAATGAAACTAGCGCTTGCAAGAGTATAGAACGTTATTTTATTTTGCCACGAACATATTAATAATAAAGATATTTACTTTGGTTTCCCATCTTTGGTATATGCCCTCTGCCTGTCACAGTGATGGTTGTGGTTGATGACGGCCAACTTGACCCTAATTTGGTAGCCCCAGTACCTGTGCCACATATTAGTGTGTAGCTCATGAATTTAAAAAAAACACTTACCCCGAAGCGATTCTTTTTGGTGCATACATTAACATTAAACTGTGGAAGCTCTCGAGAAAGCCTTTGTGCCTGTTAAAATAATTTGTGGACTACTGAATGATGGTAATGTGAGGTTCTGACACATACCTAAAGTTTGTGAAGTAACCCATGTTTTTAGAAGGTACTTAACTTAGTCTGATGAACGTGGGATGCTTCTCCCTCTGTTCCTCGGTTAGGGGCTCGTGATCGCAGTGGTTGAACTTTCCAATTTCCATATGCCACTCATGCTCGTTCAGCACGTCGAGTTAAGTCAACCACAAATTCTGCGTTTTTTATAATGCATTATGTTTCTCGATCTTTTAAAATTGTTAAATTACCTTCATGGAGAACACCTGGCCCTCGCAATTCTTTGAGCACCACCAAAAGAGGAGCCCAATGGCCCAAAGCCCGGTGCTCTTTGCTTTTAAGTGCAATCTATTGGAAGTTCCAATAACATTCTAACTGCCAATAAAAATTCTGAAAAATATTGCACACATCATTTAATCTCATGAGAATAATTTTTCCCTCGTTCCAAGTATCCCAAGAGTTTTTAACTCCAGGGAAACATGACTCCTCTTTTCCAGAAAAAAGGTGAAATTTTTGTAAAGGAAAAATTGGCACAACAGTGGTTAGTCTAGAAGACTAGAACTAACTTAGCTCTCCTGAAATGCCCGAATGTGCGTCTGTAACAACCTCCACCACTGTGACATTCAGTTGTGAGCCAAGGGTCAACACGTCTTGGGCAGCAGCTCTGTATGCTAAAAGTTCCATGTTAGGACTTTTGCCCTCCGCATGTCTAACATCTGTGGCAATTCTTTTTGTTTCCGTGTCCGCCAAAGTGTAAGAGCAAAACATTGCAGAGTGCCCGGGGCTGTCCATTCTTCCATCTCCAGCTACAATGACTTTTGGTCCAGATAAGGACTGAAAAGTTTCCTTTTGGGTTTTAGCCCAGAAACGGTCAACAGCTGGTTTAAGGAAGTGTAGTTGATAGCTGAACAAAATAAAGTAACATAAATTAATGTAAATATTCCAAGCTATGTTACTGAACATTCTAGAGGTGGACAAATAACTCTCATATTCCCAGTACACTACCTTCGAATTACACGCAGTCACTTTAGAACTTCATAGTAATAAGGAACGCGTGTAATCCTTTTAGTATAATGAAAGGCACATGCAATGCAATGAGTGAGTAGCCCCTCGATTTTAATGAATGCTCCTGTTTATACTTTCTATGGGGGTACATAAAAGGGGCGGGGTAGGTAAAGCCTACAATGAGTCCGTCCCTACCAATTAGCCTTCACTTGGTATTGAAAACTTGACATTTTAATATAAAGTACCACCATTAAATGTAGAAGCTCCCGTTTGCAATCCTTTATTCAGCTGGTAAATAATCATAAATCATAAATCATAAAAGATCATAAAGGGGACTTTTAGCGATGAATTCCCGTGTCACACTTTCATTATATTGGGGCTTGTCAATAATGACCCCACTTCTTTGGCATGTTTGGTTTGAGGAGATCTAGTCCGAATTTAGTGAAGATTTGCCGAGATAAGACGTTAAAAATGTGAAATGGAGGAATTTCCTATCGCAATGAGATCGGGCGCTTTGGACCCGTTCAAAAACTGTTGTTAATGTCGGTCGATATGCTCTCGCGGTAGTGGCCGCCTATCATGCCCTTGCAAGGCCAACGGTGTGGAATGCACCGAGCGCTAAAATTGTGGGGTGATGGGGAAGAAGGTACTTGTTTGCCAAAATCAGGCAAGACCAAGTACCTCGAGTGCCCCACCACCGGAAATTCTCGGTCGGGAAAACTTGGTGATGGAAGAGGAAAGGGCCAGCGAGGAGTCGTATTCCCAAAATGAAGAGCCACCTGAGGCAGCCTCCGAAGAAGAACGTTCTGTGGTGAAGGTAACCTTCGTTTATTTTCTTCTTGGTAAGGGCATACCCTAAACTGGACCTCACATTACGTATAGGCTAATTTGTGTATTTCATTAATGATCTTGATTATCATTTCAATAGCCTATTCCCGCGGAAACAAGGCCGAGGAAACGGCCTCGCCTGGCCACGAGGGGTAAATAAACCAAATATCTAGATCTGTCGATGTATGGTAACTAAATGGTCTTTATAATCGAATTGTTAATTAACCTGATGAAATTTTCCTAGAATATTATCGACACTCTAGATACACCAACGAAAGACCAGAGGAAATTTTCCTAGAATATTATCGACACTCTAGATACACCAACGAAAGACCAGAGGAAATTTTCCTAGAATATTATCGACACTCTAGACACACCAACGAAAGACCAGTTGCTTCTTCTGTTGGCCCGTATGGTTCCAGAAACGGAATCCATTTTAGGCGAAAGTAAAAGATTTTCCCTAAATGCAACTAATTTATACCTAGTCAACCCATCTCTGTTTTACCTTTATTAATTAATTTTTTTCACGTGTATTTGAAGTTTAAAATCATCATTTGTTGTGCAGTTTTACGTGGAAATGAAGGAGAACCACCCCCACGTCTCCCACACCCCCAGGTCAGCCACAATGGTGTGTTTGGGGGGTCTGCCAGCCCATATCGTATAATCCGTAAATATAAAACGTTCTTTATGAATTTTAATGAAGCGATGATTGTCACATGGTATTACAAATTATTAATTAATTAATAACACTGATTTGATAAATTCTTTCTTTTGCAAAAATATACCGTATTATTATTATATTAATTATTAATATTTTAACGTAACGAAAAAACTAGACTTATTTTCAAAATATTTATATATTTTTTGGCATTCAGAATGAACATATCACAACAACCTATTTCAGATTTACCATATCCATATTAAGAGAAACAAAGAGGTGATTATACCAATTGTTGCATGCTGAAATGCTTACTTTTCAAGTAACTGTTCATTGGGAAGGTGTAAATATGGTTACTGGTTATGTTTTATTAGTTATGTCGATTTGCAATTGTAAAGCGCTAAGCGGGTGATCCGCGACTTCCAGTGTTAGTTCGAGGCGCAAATTGCTTGACACTCAGTCTCTGGATAAGCTTGTTCGTCAGCAGTTGGAAGATATACCTCGTCTGAGAGAGGAAAGGATAAATATTGATTAAAGGGTAAGGGTGTATCTCGCTCATCAACACGCCATTCCATGAGAATATGATAAGTGCGAAATTGTTAGTGCCACAAGAGCATGAACGAATCATGGAGTTGCTCTTGCGATTTTGGTCATGCTAAGCTCAAATAAGGCTTTAATCATTTAGTTACCACGGGCAATAAGCCCTCTCACTTTTTTAACTGCAGTGACTTCTATACAGCGATCGACAGTTGCCACACAATATGAATAAGTAATAAATAATAAAAGAAATAAATTAAATGGTGTGTTTTTATTTAAATCGGATTTTTAAGGGGGGAAAATTAAAGAGTTTAGTTGAATACTTCATAAATTAATTAATCCTTCATAAATTACACTCACCACTTTACTCGACACGTTGATCAACGTCGGGAGGTTGATAGAAAGTGTTGAAATGTCGTCTGCTGTAAAGCCGCATTTTCATAGAAGCTAGAAGCGTGAAAAAAAACGCGCGAGAGCGAGAAAATGTCGCTAGAACTCAATCTTGCTTCTAGCTTTGGTATTTTCATTTTCGCTGGAAGCATATACTAGAAGCCAGAAAATGACAAACAAGAGCGAGAAAATGACGCTAGCTCCGATCTGTCTGAGACAGATATTTCTAGCGTCCCGCTTAGCAAGAAGCGAGATACTGCTGCCACGTGATGCATTTTTAACGAATCATAAGGACATAAACAAAGTGGGGTTTTCTTTACGTGGTTTCTTCTGCATTTGGAAGCACGAGTTCAATGTCGACATGATGGCGAGTAAGAAAAAGTTAAAGGGAGGGTGAAATCGAAAATCAAGTGAACTTTTTATCGATTATTCTACTAATTATATGACTAATCAGCATAGTGAACCATCCAATAAATAACACCGAATGATTTAAAAATTCAAATAAGTTTAAAATATCATTTATAATTTTAAATAAGTACCTTTTACCAATTGCGTAACGCCCTGCCTTTTTATTAACAAAATCCTCGTGGCACGCTCCATGTCAAATGTTATTTATCGCGAGATTTGATAAAATTTGTGCGCGGTGTAAAAATCGTGGCGCAAGATGTGGAGCGTGCTACGATTTGAAATTAAATTTCAATCTAGGCCTAATTGTAATTTTAAAATCACTCAGTGTCATTTCTTGGATGTTTCTCTATGCAGATTGGTCTTATAATTAGGAGAGGAATAGATAAAAAATCACATGATTTTACTCTTCATTATCCCTTTAAAAGAAAAGGTTTAACACGAAAGAGAAATAAATAAAAATATTTGAGAAGGAGACAATTATTAGTTTAGAGAAGGTTTATGGACAGAAAGTCGAAAGTTTATAAAAATTGGGAGATCAACGAAACGTGGGAGGAAGTTGCTTACCAAAATAATCAGACCTATAAAATTTCGTGTTGGCCTACTGTTGTCGTTGTTTTTGCCTTGAAACGTTGTTACTTCAGAGAAGAGTGTTAAGACCAATTGTAGTGTTAACTTCTTTTAGTTTTTGACGGTAGAGGGCGCAAAGGTTAAAAACATCAAGTTTACCGTCATCAATGAAAATGAGTCAACGAGAAATAAATTGCGAGAACGTGCTGTGTTTTTCTAGCGCAAGAGTTTGAAACCGCTACAGCAACACGCTACTCGCCAAGCGGGAAGCGAGAACGCAATTTCTAGCTTCTATGAAAATGCGGCTTTAAGCATAAAAAAGGAGTAGAAAATGTAGTAGCAGACGCTTTGTCGAGGGCCCCGATAAACGTTTTAAGTATTAACTTTAGCTCCTCTACTTCAAATTCTACTAGTAACCAAGATCCAACTAGTAGTAGTACAAGTCAAAATTCTACCAGTGGTAGTAATTCAACTTCCTCTAGTGATTCTGTTGAAGGTCAGATTCGTCCTCCAGGTCCTAGAGCCTTATATTCAGTCTTTACAATAGAAGACGTAAGAAAATCTCAAAGGGAAGACCCCTTTGCTTCCCCTATTATTAATTCCTTGCAAGGACCTAACCCCGTTAGGCATAAACTTTTCGAATTAAGAAATGATCTTCTTTATAGAAGACCTTACAGAAACTATCCTGAAAAAATTTATTTACCTCCTAGTTTAAGTCTAGAAGCCATGAGGTTATTACATGACCACCCACTATCAGCTCACAGGGGCAAAGATAAGAATTTAAAGACGGAAAAACTCACGGAAATTTTAAACATATTTTGGGTTTTTAGAACGTTTCGGAAAGGTGAGGGAATTTTAATAATTTAAACAAAGTCTGGGAAAAGTCAAGAAATTTTAGGGATTTAAAAAATATTCAAAAAATCAAGGAATTTTAGGGTTTTTAAAAAAGTCTGAGAAGAGTTAAGGAACTTTAGGGTTTTAACCAAAGTCTGGGAAAAGTCTGGAAATTTTAAGAATTAAAGAAAGTTGGATCAGACACCAAAATATCACAGCTCCTAAATGTCATCAATTACATGTTTACAAATATCACCTCAGATTAGATTTAAATCAATAACAGTTGCGCCGAGAAACGTTAGGAATCCTCGATAAGTTTAAATAAGTATTTAACTCACATTTTTTTCGGGGCAATTACGATGCCCCGCCTTTTTGCCATTTGAACAAATTTTGATTTCCGATTGCTTTCGGTTTTGTCTACCTCTCCTTCCTTTACCTCCCACATAAAAATTTATAGTGACCTGTGTCACCTGGCATCCTTGGAAAATTATTTTTTTCATCCAGTTTTTGAAACGTTTCCTCTGTTTTTGTGAGCTCTTCTTCCATTTTTCGAATCCTAAATCAATAAAGGAAAAATAATTTTTTTTTAAATTTAAAGTCATTACTTCCCAGGTATTTTTAAACTCGGCAACAAAATTAAGTGTTGTAAATTCTTTTTATACGCCGAAGTTTAATAATAATTGAAAATCATGACATATTAATATTAAATTGTTTGTCACAGCACTTGACAAATTTTAACGAGTGGCTAAAAGTGCGCCTCTTTTTAGGATAGAATAATATTTTGGAAAAGGTGGCAATAAACAAGCTAATTGTGAGATTATGAACTTTGCCCTAATGTTTAAATTCACCACTAGTGGCGCCCTAGTAACTTTAGCCTATTCTTGAGTCAGCATTCTAAAAATCTCAAAGCATTTTAGTCAGTCTAGTTTTCGGTATCATGACGGACGGTTCATGTACCCTTCTCACCCTCGCCTTTAATTTAATTTAATTTATTATGTAAATACGTTAGTTAACCTTGTTTATTAAAAGCCTTAGTTATATAATTTCCCCAGTGTTATTTATTTCGGGAACATGGTAGCAGAGCGTGGTTGACGGAATCCACAGCTAAGGCTTAACATCTGAAGTTTACCGTAACTGCGTAACACCGGCACACCGCATCATTGGGCCTTGGCCCACGACAAAGGATGGCGTCTTATAACGGGAGGTTTATGGCAGTGAGTCAAACAACTCAATTAACTTCAACTAACTATCGATCATGGAAATTGGAAATGGAATTAATACTGAGGCAGAAAGGCTTATGGGAAATAGTATCCGGAATAGAACAGGGCCCAGCGGAAACGGACACCGCAGAAACTAAACTCAAGTTTCAATTACGGGAATCAGACGCATTCTCTACAATAGCCTTGGGGATTAGTTCTACTATTCGAACGACGTTTATGAGGACACGGGTTCCACACAAGTTATGGACGGATATTTGTGACACGTATGAGCCTAAATCACGAGCAAGAATAGGACACTTGTTAGCCAAATTCCATGCTATCGTTTATCAAGAAGGTGAAGACATACCTGAATTTCTGGATAGAATATTTGTCATGACTGACGAGTTGGCAGAAGCCGGGGAGAAGATCGACGATAAACATATCACGTATAAAATGATTGGAACGTTGCCCTCATCTTATGATTCGCAAACAGCGCAGATATATCAATTCGATGACAAAGATTTTAAACCTGAAGCAGTGGCAGACAAGTTACTTGCTGAACATGGAAGACTATGTCAACGTGATACAGATCAAAACCTCACGCACAAGGCTTTTACCGCTCAACATCCAGACGCGAATGGAAGACGAGTGAAGCCTAAAGCCGGTAGCAAGTCAACGAAGTTCAATGGAAGGTGTTACAATTGTAACCTCAGGGGTCATCAAGCAGCCAATTGTCGTCGACCCAAGCGACAAGAACAGAAATCAAGGGACGAGAAAACGAAACCAGTGGAAGGGGCATTTCTTGCTACAGCGCTCTGTAGTACTGTTGACACCAGGGAATGGATCGTAGATTCTGGCGCTACGAAACATTTTTGTAATCAAAAGGACTGGTTTTACTCGTTTACTCCCTATCAAGGGCAGGCAAGAATTGGTGAAGGATGTTCCCCGGTGGAAGGAAGAGGTGACATATGGATCCAGATCAATGACGGAGTCAAACATAGATTCAAGTTGCAGGATGTCATTTACGCGCCCAAGATGGGACGTAATTTGATATCTGAACGTCTAATTGATCAAGCTGGATATAGTGGGCACAGGGAGGCATTAACATATACTGCATATTTCCCCGATGGAAGGATAGCGTTCGTCGCACCACTGTCAGAAGATAATTTTTACACAGTCAATGCCACCGTTTTAATACATGGACCACCGGGAAAGGATTCGGACGATGTCGCAACGGCGTATGTGTCTGACGGAAAAGATATACAAGTACTACAGCGTTGGCATCAACGTTTTGGGCACATAAATGAACAAGATTTGAAACACATGGCTTGCAAGGGTATGCTGAAGGGCTTGCAAACTCTGAAAGGATCTCTACCAAGTTGTTCTACTTGTCATCTGGCTAAATCCACAAAACAACCTCACAGGCGAATTGACGAGATTAAAAGCAAAGATTTACTAGACTTGGTTCATGGCGACGTATGGGGACCTGGTCCGGATGGCTCAATCAGTGGAGCGAAGTATTTTATAACGTTTGTCGATGACAAGAGCCGTTATCTTACCGTATACCTCATGGCGACGAAAAGCGAGGCATTTGGATGTTTTCTCAAATATAAATCTTTCGTCGAAACACAAACCGGCAAGAAACTGACGGCGCTCCGTACCGACAACGGGATGGAATTTTGCTCTCGACAATTTGTGGAATTCTGTAACAAAGAAGAAATAAGACACGAAAAAACTAATACCTATTCACCACAGATGAATGGAGTGGCCGAAAGGATAAATCGAACATTACTCAATATAATGCGAGCAATCAAAGAAGAAGCCAGATTACCAAATAAGCTCTGGGGTGAGCTGGTGCGTACTGCAGCATATATCAAGAACCACTCACGACATGTGAAACTTGATAACCGGGTACCATTAGAAGTCTGGATGGGGTCAAAACCGAGTGCCAACCATTTCAGACGAATTGAAAGTACTGCATATGTCCATATTCCAAGTCAACGTAGACAAGATAAGTTACAATCGAGAGCCAAGCTTGGTATCGTAGTCGGATATGCTATTAATACTGCGGGATATAGGGTATGGTATCCAACAGAGGATACGATAATAGAAACGAAACATCTACAAATTGACGAAGAGAAAATTGGACTTCAACATATTGATCCTGGAGCGTCTGCCACAGATAATGGACTATCTTACTGGATATGGGAAGAACCAGTCATAGATAAGCCTAACGATATAATTGGACAACAAGTTGACGATATAGAAGATGATAATGAAACGTTCGCAGATGCGAAAACTGATGAAGAGCCGGTTATACCAGCTGACGAAGAGCCGGTTTTACCAGCTGATGAAGTAGTAATGCCGAAGACAGAAAAAGACTTACCAGAAGGCTGGACGAGGAAAGTGTCAATATGGCAATCTGGAGCAACGAAAGGGGGTGCTGACACTTCTTACTACAGTCCAGATGGCGTTAAATTTCGTTCCAAGCCGGAAGTAAGGCGATATATGGAACAAAAAGGGCTCACACACGATCTGGCACCCTTCGCATTTTCACGACAAGCTGCTAAGAAAGCAGTCAAGAGTTTCCTTCAAGGTAGCAAAACCGGAAGTAAAGAGAACGACGATGTTCCTGAAGCGTTTGCCGCATACTGTACCGATATAATCATACCAACTACATACCAGGAGGCGATGAAGTCTGAACAAGTCGAAAAGTGGCAACAGGCCATGCAAGAAGAAGTAGATACGCTAAAAGAGCGCGAAGT
Organism: Phalangium opilio; assembly: GCA_019434445.1. Lineage (NCBI taxonomy): Eukaryota > Metazoa > Arthropoda > Arachnida > Opiliones > Phalangiidae > Phalangium > Phalangium opilio. Next base: position 84,180 of record JAEQBA010002233.1, on the reverse strand, counting down.
CACAGAACTTGTGGAAAAACCAGAGACGGGAAAGATTATTGGATGTCGCTGGATCTATACGTTGAAGCGCGATAGCGAAGGGAAAATATCTCGGTATAGGGCTAGACTGGTGGCCCAGGGATTCAATCAGAAGGAAGGTGAAGATTACGACACCACCTTTTCTCCGGTGATTAACTTTGGGTTAATCCGCCTGTTTATCGTACTATTCGTCGTTAGTCTTGGCTGGACCCATAAGCATTTAGACGTGAAAAATGCCTATTTGTATGGAAATCTCGACCACAACATATACATGAAGCAAATAAAAGAATGACGATATCCAGCAAGAAATTTTCAAAGTTATTTCTCAGCGTTTCGTAATCAAGGATCTCGGTCCAATACAGAAATTTCTCGGAGTCGAATTTGAGTTCAGAGAAGACGGATCATTAAAAATACACCAAGCGTCGTATATAGACAAGATTAAACGAAGTTATGGTATCAACGTAGAAATACCTGTGAGCCTTCCGGTGGCTTCAGGTGTCATTCTAACACGGAAAGACTGTCCTACCAACGAAAAGGAACAAGAACGCATGAAGCAGTTCCCGTATCGGTCATTAATCGGGAGTTTATTATTTATCGCACAGAGAACCCGTCCGGACATTTTGTTCTCTGTAATCGCCCTATCCCAGTATAGCAGTAATCCAGGATTCTCACATTGGTGTCACCTTTGTCAACTGACGAGATACGTGGTGTCCACAGCAAAGCATGGTCTCATCTATGAATGCCAGCAGAATCCGGAACTTTCTATATATAGCGACAGCGACTGGGGTTCAGATCGAGATACAAGGAAATCCACTAGCGGTTACGCAGTACAACTGAGAACATCTACCGTATTCTGGAGGTCTCTACGACAGAAGTCCGTATCCCTCTCGACAATGGAGGCGGAGTATGTTGCAGTATCCGAGGCCACTAAAGAACTACTCTGGCTTATACCGATAATCCAAGAACTAGAGCAATTTGGTGTATATATCAGACATCCTACGATTTACTGTGATAATCAATCTGCCATCTTCTTTACCGAAAACTGTGTCGAGAACCATCGATCTAAGCACATTGACATTCGATACCATTTTGTACGGGATATATTAGCTAAAAATGTGTTTAAGTTAAAGTTTGTAGAAACCAAAAAGAACCTAGCTGATATTTTTAAAGTGTTAGGGAAAATGAATTTTGTTAACGGAATTAAGATGTTAAATATTGAATAGCTAATGTGTAATTGTTGAAAGTATTTATTAATCAAAGTATAGAATTTTGCATTATGTCAAAGAGGGCGACTGTGAGATTATGAACTTTGCCCTAATGTTTAAATTCACCACTAGTGGCGCCCTAGTAACTTTAGCCTATTCTTGAGTCAGCATTCTAAAAATCTCAACGCATTTTAGTCAGTCTAGTTTTCGGTATCATGACGGACGGTTCATGTACCCTTCTCACCCTCGCCTTTAATTTAATTTAATTTATTATGTAAATACGTTAGTTAACCTTGTTTATTAAAAGCCTTAGTTATATAATTTCCCCAGTGTTATTTATTTCGGGAACACTAATTAGCAATTATTTTGAAGTAAAACATACAATTTTGGAAAAGGGGGAAATTTATTCAGTTGATTTAACTGGATAATTACAAAAACAGGCGCACATTTAGCCGCTCATATAAAAACTTGAAGGTCTTACCTTTGCTGGAAAATTTTGTTGAATTTGATGGAAAATTTTGAAATTGAAGTTAGGCCTAGCAATTTTGTCATTATTCCACTTACGGGTAAAAACCTGAAAAACGCACCAAAATATATGGGGAAAACTCAGGAAAATTCATGGATCCAGTTCCATATTCACATCATCTGGGCAGCTCGGGCCCTCCTCTACCTTCTCCTGAATATTTTTTTTCACCACTTTTTTAAAAATAAAACTTCATTATCATTAACTTATAGCTTTTTCCTTTGGGTCCTCGCGGAGCGCTCCCAACATATAACATTCAAATATTTTCCAAAGTTCAATGTTTATTGAAAACTGAAATAGTTGAGAATGTGTCCGAGTCGGGACCACCTCTGATATAATAAAACCAAAGTTGCATAGATTTTTGAACGCTTCTCAGACCATTCTTGAGCTTGACGTGCAATATATGTATCTGTAACTGTATATCCTCTTAATTTTATGTAACATTTAAATATTTTGCAAAAGTTCAATTTACATTGAAAACTGAAATAGTTGAAAATGTGTACGAGTCGGGACCACCTCTGATAGAACAAAACTAGAGTTGCACAGATTTTCGACGGCTTCTTGTACCATTCTTGAGTGCGACGTGCAATATTGCATACCCTCTAAATTTTATATAACATTTAAATATTTTCCAAAAGTTCAATGTTTATTGAAAACTGATATAGTTGAGAATGTGTCCGAGTCAGGACCACCTCTGATAGAACAAAACCAAAGTTGCATAGACTTTCGAAGGCTTCTTGTACCATTCTTGAGTGCGACGTGCAATATTGCATACCCTCTTAATTTTATATAACATTCAAATATTTTCCAAAAGTTGAATGTTTATTGAAAACTGAAATAGTTGAGAATGTGTCCGAGTCGGGACCACTTCTGATAGAACAAAACTAGATTTGCATAGATTTTCGAAGCCTTCTTGTACCATTCTTGAGTGCGACGTGCAATATTGCATACCCTCTTAATTTTATATAACATTCAAATATTTTCCAAAGTTCAATGTTTATTGAAAACTGAAATAGTTGAGAATATTTCCGAGTGGGGACCACCTCTGATAGAACAAAACCAAAGTTGCATAGATTTTGGAACGCTTCTCAGACCATTCTTGAGCTCGACGTGTAATATATGTATCTGTAACTGTAAATCCTCTTAATTTTATGTAACTTTCCTAACAAGTCATCAAATGAGCGGCTAAATATGCGCCTCTTTTTAGGATAGTATGTTTTGGAAAAGGTGGCAATAAACAAGCTAGTTAGCAATTATTTATAAAATGAAGCAACATTTTGGAATAAAATATACAATTTTGGAAAAGGGGGAAATTTATTCAGTTGATTTAATTTGATAATAACAAAAACAGGCGCACATTTGCCCGCTTATAAAATTTAAAATCCAGAGGGTAGGGATAAAATGACGTTGCAGAAATTCTATTGGCTATCGCCAAAGAATGACGCGACACCTAGAAGTAGTTTTTGAAACTACTCTAACGGAGTATTTTTTATCTACGAAGGCGAAGCTGTATAGCCTGTATTGCGTGTAGCGAATGTATTATACAGTGACAGTATATATACACATTGAAATTGTATATTTCGTTAGGCTTAAGTTATCATATGAATCATTACATGGCGCCTAGCAGAAAGTATTGCTGTGTCCCACAGTGTAATTCTAGATTAAAACTAAATATCCCAGGGTTAAGTGTGCATTATTTTCCCAAAAGAAATCAAGTTGCGTAAACAGTGGCAACGCGTCCTAAAAATTGGAAAACATATTTCAAATCACATGGTTGTATGTAGTTTATGTTTCAAGAAGACTGATTACTTTTTTCCTGGTAAGTTTTTTTTTCAAGTATTAAGAATTGAAGAACGATATTTAATGTACTTGTTACTTCAGGTATGCCGACAGGGAAAAGGAAAGTAAAGCTTGGAACTTCCCCTTTCCCAATGTTTGCCCATATTGACCGACGACAAAATTATTTCTGAAGATACCAGAAGGTTAATGGTTGGAAGAAAAGGCTTGATAATCGACAAAGGAACTCTAAAAGCTATGCAACAAGTAGCCGCCGATACTTTAAACAAACAGTGTTTATTGTCGCGCAAGTTTTTTAATGGCGCTCAAAGGAAGAAATCATTAATACCATGCCCCAATGTTTTAAAGGCTTTGAAAAAACTGTGTTGGTATTGGATTGTACTGAAATTCCAATACAGAAACCAAATTGTCTTAAATATAGAATCTTGTCTTATTCAAATTATAAATGTAACCACACTCTTAAAATTTTGGTTGGCTGGTTTTATTTCTTTTTTCAGTAGAGCTTATGGAGGAAGAGCATCCAACAAAGTTATCACTTTGCACAGTGGAGTATTGGACAAATTAACACCCTATGTAGACGCATGCATGGTAGATAAAGGATTCAGAATAGAGACTGAATGTTTATAAAAAGGTATTGAATTTTTCATGCCACCATTTCTGATAGAATCTAATCAGTTTACGGAAACAAAATCACTCGATAGCTTAAAAATAGTAAAAGCAAGAGTGCACATAGACAGTTTGATACAAAGATTAAAACTTTTTTCAATCTTTAATGAAAAACTGGATTGGAAGATGACGTCTTTCATTAACCCTATGTTTTTAATTGCAGCTGGTATTGTAAACTTGTCATCACCAGTATTAGATAAAGTTAGATTTTAATAAAATGAATATTTGGTTTTTAAAAAATTATTTTAATTGTAACTCAGTTTTACAATTTTATAACACTAAACATGTTTTAACTTTTTTTGCTACAGTGACTAGTATGTCATTGAATTTCTTGCTTTAAGTGGGCAAGACATTGTTCCAAATTTAAAAATGCCATATCCTGCCCAAACCTGTTTGTGATATTTTTTTCCTTAAAAATAAAATTGTCTCCTTACGCTTATAAATATGGAATCTGCGCGTTTCATTAACTCAGCGATTGAAATAGTGGCTCCTTTTGTGGTGTGTCAAACAGAAAATAAATATGAATATGGAGTTACCTTTCTTGTTATTAATAATCTAGGCTTTGTCTATATTATTGCGAAAACCATTGATTTTAAAGAAATAATTCTTCATTAAAGCCTTGCTTGAGTACATCTCCTAGAGGAGACGAAGAGGGTGTTGGCGATCCGGTGGCAGACGAAGAGGGTGTTGGCGATCCGGTGGCAGGCGAAGAGGGTGTTGGCGATCCGGTGGCAGGCGAAGAGGGTGTTGGCGATCCGGTGGCAGGAGAAGAGGGTGCTGCCGATCCGGTGGCAGGCGGGGAGGGTGCTGGCGATCCGGTGGTAGGATAAGAGGGTGCTGGCGATCCGGTGGCAGGATAAGAGGGTGCTGGCGATCCGGTGGCAGGATAAGAGGGTGCTGGCGATCCGGTGGCAGGATAAGAGGGTGCTGGCGATCCGGTGGCAGGATAAGAGGGTGCTGGCGATCCGGTGGCAGGATAAGAGGGTGCTGGCGATCCGGTGGCAGGAGAAGAGGAAGGTGCGAGCCCCAGGGAAACTGACCGAATTGACCCACCCTCTCAACGGCCCGGCATTCCCATACCATTTTTGTTTACCAATTCCACCCATGGCCGACTTCCACCGAAAAGGGTTCTACCGATCTGAAAAACTGAGCATCGAGACTAACAATTCTCTCGATGCTCAGTTTTTCAGATCGCCATGGGTGGAATTGGTAAACAAAAATGGTATGGGAATGCCGGGCCGTTGAGAGGGTGGGTCAATTCGGTCAGTTTCCCTGGGGCCCCGCACCTTCCAAGGGCCCGGGACGAGTATAGAGAGCAGTCAATTTAGTCAATTTCCCGTAGCCCACAAACTCTCTCGACGGCCCTGAATAATAACGTTTTAAACTGAAATGCAGCTCTCTACATCTTACTAATAGCAGCATTTCATCTATTGTAACGTAGAAATGAAAACAGGGAATTGGTATCTAGTCAAATCAATCTGAAGTTAGGCAGCCTCATGATGCGATTTAAAAAGATTGACGCATCCGTATCTACTCGAATACCCCCTAACTCGTGATGAGCAGTACCTTCTTAGTGAAAACATTGTAAACCGTAGTGGCAAATTAAGGGTTGTTGATTGCTTACTGAAAGAATTAAAGAAGAGAGGGCAAAAAGTAAGTTCGAGTGACCGGTGGTGCTCGAGTCCCGTTTTGTTTTTTTCGGTTTCGAGCCGCGAGTCAGAGTATCAAAACTAATTTCATATCAAGTATCTATAACGAAGCTATTCAATTATCTAATAAAAGCTGTTACCCGCGCCGTCGCTCGCGTGTAACTAGAACTTCCATTAAAATGTTATAAAGGAGCGAAGGCACTCGGCGTTGCCCGTCAGCCCGTCGGGACATTTTTTTTATTACTTTTCACGCGGACATTATTCCATAAAGAAGGGTTTTTTTGAAGTTTTTGACCGCCATTTAAAAAGATGGCAACAAATCGAACCCAAAAGCCCGTCTATAGGTTAGAGGAAACCAGTGTACTAAATATTTGCGAAATCGGTTGAAACGCGCGGACTTTGTTGCATAGAGAAGATTTTTTTATACTTCTAGGCGCCATTTATTAAGATGGCGGCAGATTGGAAAATCTTTCTTAGTATGTTCCCGCAAATTTTCAGCCTTCTAGGGCAAGCGGTTTGGGCTGGGCGTTGATTATCAGTCAGTCAGGACTTTGATTTATAAAGATATAGATCTTAGTAGTTCAAAAGATCGTTAGTTATTGATTAATTAAACATTAAACGGGTTATTTTCAAAATAAATGCTAATGAGCTTATGGTCGAGTATTTAGGAAGTTAAAAAGCTACTCGCATCTTTTACGAGTGTCTCAATATGTTGTTATCGAGTCGAGTACTCGCGCACCACTCGTGTTAAGAGTCCAAATTTTGTTTGTTGGACAACTTCATGAACTTTGTATCATTTAACTGGCAGGTTTTGATATTTTCTCAAATGACGATACTACTCGATATTTTGCACGACTATTGCGTCACGCGTGAATACAAATTTTGTCGCTTGGACGGGATAATGTCGTTAAAGGATCGCGCCGAGAACATCAGCCAGTTTGAAACTGATCCTGAGAAGTTCGTATTGCTTATAAGTACGCGTGCTGGTGGATTGGATATTAATTTGGCCATAGCAGACACTGAGATTATTATTGATTCCGATTAGGTGAGTGTATTCGTTTAAACCCGCGCCTGCCATAATTTAATTAAAACTTATTTTCTTTCAATTATTGTCACGAAAAGACTCCGCAGCGCCATTTGCAAGCCCAAGATCGTTGTCACTGCTTTGAGCAGACTAAACCCGTGATAGTTTATCGTATTGTGACTAGCAGCTCGATAGACGAGAAGGTTGTGATTCGTGCTAATGCCAAACCAAAGCACGAGAACGTGATTAGGATGATAAGTAAACTCCGTGTATTGTATTGGACGCGACGTTTCTTGTTACAAATTAAGGCGACTCAGATAGCTACTGTGTACTTAATTACACACTCTACTACGAGCGTGTCCAGTTCAATTAAATTATTTTCCATTCAAAATATAATCCTACATTTAGTATTCGTATTTGTTTCGCAGGGCGTCTCAGAGGCAAAAAAATTACAAAAGATCTGATAGTCGAGTATTTAGGAGAACTACTTAAATCTATGGATAAGCGAGTGTCAGAATTGCCAGCGCAAGAAGGACAAATCTTTACGAAAGAACAATTAGAAAAGTTAATGGACAGATCTTTCAGCTAGTGAACGTCCCGATCAGAACCAAGACCGTTTCTTAAAGGCATAAATACGGAGACCGTAACTGTTGAGGTTAAAACGGAGAAGTTCTTAATACATAATTTCTTTTTTTCTTACCTGTTTTGTACTTGTAGAGTTATTTCATAGAGTTACGTCATTTTAGCCATGTATTTTTTATAAGCTCTTATCAGTTTTTTATGACCTAAACAATGTATATAAATGGAGATCATTTCAATTAGAAGGCAGACGTAATCTGACCGCTATCAATGTAACATCGAGGACAATAAACTGTGTTATTCTAAATTAAGTAAACCTCTCGGTGTAATCGAGTATCAACCCTAACAATGGCGACGGAGTCTTAAAACCTATCTCGTGGGCACGAACAGCATCAATTCCGCGTCAACATTTTCTTCACCGCGGACATGGCTTCTTCGTCCACGGACAGTTTCCCCATTCGACGCCAATACCGATCAATGGACCATCTACTCGGAACGTTTGGAGCTGTTCTTTATAACACATGGCATCAAGGAAAACAACCAGCCGACTGCCGCGGCCTCTGATGATTATGCGGTGTGTAACAACCTGGCCATCGCAGAACAAAAGCGGGCCATCTTACTCACGGTATTCGGCACAACAACTTACATTCTCCTCCGAACTATATTTGCTCCTGCCCGACCTCAAGATAAAACATACGCCGAGATCACGGCCTTGCTGACACAACACTTTGAACCCATGCCGACGGAAATAGTCGAACGCTATAAATTCTACAAACGAGATCGGGAGCCCGGGGAATCAGTAGCGTCATACGTGGCAGCGCTTCGCAAGAAGGCCGAATTTTGCAACTTCGACTCCACGCTGGACACCATGCTACGAGACCGTATAGTATGCGGTATCAACAACGACAACTTGCAGAAACAACTTCTGGCCGTCAAGCAACTCGACTTACAAAAAACCATCAGCACTGTCCAGGCGTTAGGAACGATCGAACACGACGCTAAGAAACTTAAAGGATCCAACCATGCCGACGCCGACATCAACAACCTGTCTCACTATCAACCACCACCACGTCGGGGTACGTCGAAGTCTCGAAGCACGCCTGACCAAAGACCAAACTGTAGCCATCACCGAATGCCGCCTCCCAAACCGTGTATTCGCTGCAGCAGTACAAGACACCCAGAAAGGGAATGTCCATATATATCTTATACTTGTCGAGGATGCGGAACCAGAGGGCATCTGGAGAAAGCTTGCCGAAAAAGAGACGCACTCTCACGCACCAATCGCATCCCAGGGTCCCTGACATCCCAACCAAACCAAGGACACACTCATCACATCCAAGACAACGACGAAGATACGAACGATCCGCAGTACCACCCAATCCACGCGGCGACATCTTGTGCGCCGCATACAGAATACGACATGTTCTTCATTGAAGAATTCAGTATCATGACTTCAGAACACTTCGTTCATAATCTATCACCAAGCTCAACAACCAATTTGACGACGCGGCGAAGTCATCCGCCACCAGCCATCGAAATCAGTTGCATGGTCAACAACGCTCCGATGTCATTCCTACTCGACACAGGATCCGGATATAGCATCATCTCAGAGGTCCATTTACCACAGCTACGCCACAGTGGGCCGATATCTCGCCCCGTGCGCTTATCCGGATATACAGGTCATCCTTTGAGCATCAAAGGCGAGATTAACGTCAACGTCGAGTACAACAATACAACATTAGTTCTACCACTGCTCATCGCCCGAGGTCAAGCTAAGAACATCATGGGACGAGAATGGATCTTTTCCAAATTCCGAATACTCACTCGTCCCGACGACATCGTGCACAATTTGGAATCCCCCACCGGTCCCCTAAACACCTTACTGGATAAATACGAAGAGTTGTTCTCCCCTGGCATGGGATGTTTAAAAAACGTCAAGGTCAAACTACAAATACGTAGCAACGCGCCAACACCCCGTTTCCACAAAGCCAGATCGGTGCCGTATCATCTCAAGGAAAAAGTGGAAAAGGAACTTCACAGACTAGAAGTTGCAGGTATAATCACTCCAGTACCATACGCAGAGTTCGCAACACCAATTGTTCCAATCCTGAAAAAAAACAACGATGTACGGATATGTGGCGATTATAAAGTCACCACGAACAAGTTAATAGACACCGAACGTTATCCACTGCCAAAGGTCGATGATATCTTTGCACGGCTCACCAGCTGTCGTGTTTACGCACGCATCGACATGAGAAATCCATACAATCAACTAGAATTACACGAAGACTCTCGCAAATACGTCGTCATCAACACAACAAAAGGATTATACCAATACAACCGATAGCCGTTCGGCATATCATCATCATCGGCGTTGTTTCAACGACACATGGAAATATTACTTCAGAGCCATCATTGCATCGCACCATTCCAAGACGACGTCCTCGTGGGTGGTACATCAGCAGAGAATCTTCTATCAAAATTGGACAAACTCTTCTCAACGTTCGCCCAAGCCGGACTCAAGCTAAACAAGGAGAAATGCCAATTTATCAAAACATCGATAGACTTCCTTGGATACCGCCTCGACGCCAAGGGACTCCATCCACAAGAACAAAAGCTTACCGCCATCAAGGACGCACCGGCACCTCAGAACGTAAATGAACTCCGGTCCTTCCTCGGACTCGTAAACTACTACGCACGTTTCATCTCCAACGCTGCGACACTGCTGGCTCCGTTATATTTAAGAATCGACTCCATGGGAATGGTCACAAGTACACAAGACACATTCGACAAGGCAAAAAACGCTCTACAATCCTCGGATCTCCTTGTACTGTTCGACCCCAGGAAAGAAGTTCTCCTTGCATGCGATGCATCCCCAGTTGGACTAGGCGCCGTGATATCGCACATTGTGGACGGCGTCGAAAGGCCGATAGCCGTCGCCTCACGCACTCTAACAGCTGCCGAAACCAATTACGCGCAAATCGAACGGGAAGCCTGTCGATAATCTTCGGAGTCACTCGTTTCAAAGATTATTTACTCGGAAAACAATTCACCCTAGTCACGGACCACAAGCCGTTAATCGCTATTTTTTCCGAAAGCAGACTTATTCCAGCAACTGCGGCAGCTCGCCTTCAACGTTGGGCCTTAATCCTCGCAGCGTACGACTACAAGATAGTACACAAAAGGGGCATTCATCACAGCAACGCAGACGCCCTCATCCGTTTACCCCTCAAAACACCCGAGATGGAACCGCCGTTTCCTACGGAATTAGTCTTTCTGCTCCGCGGAGGGCCGGATGGCCCTATCGACGTCCACGAAGTTGGAAAAGCCACACAAGAAGACCCCATTCTATCGCTCGTGATCAAGTACACGAGACAGGGTTGGCCAAACAACAATGCCCAACTCCATCCAGCCATCCGGATGTATCACAGGCGCGCCATGGAACTTTCGACCGCAGACAACATCTTATTGATCGGAAACAAGGTCGTCGTGCCGGAATCGTTCCGACCAAAACTAATGAACGAGCTTCACAGTACCCATGAAGGTTTGAGATCCATGAAAGAAGTGGCTAGATTGAAGATATGGTGGCCCGGCATCGACCAGGATCTTCTAAATCTATCCCGATCATGCCAGACATGCAGGAAACATGCACCCCTGCCACCCCAACAATACTTACCATGACCACAAGAATCCGTCCCTTGGCAAAGGGTACACATAGATTTCGCCGGTCCAATGAGGGGGAATACCTGCTCATCACGGTTGACGCCTACTCCAAATGGATGGAAATCGACATCACGAAGTCAACATCATCATCCACGGTCATACGATGCCTTCGTCAACACATGGCACGTTTTGGTATAATGCGAAAACTGGTTTCCGACAACGCGACGTCCTTCACCAGTGAAGAATTCAAGTCTTTCACTGCAAGAAACGGAGTCGAGCATCTGACGACCCCACCGTACCACCCTCCGTCGAACGGTCAAGCGGAAAGAGCCGTAAGAACGGTCAAAACTCAGCTTGGAAAACTCACGGACGACCTGGCAGCGCAACGCGAAGCGGTAAGAAACGGTCTCTCCACTCATACTGAAGGTTCTTTGGAAACCAGGATAGCAAGAATCCTGATAAACTACAGAAGAACCCCCGTGAACGGCGGCCCATCACCTGCACGAGCCATGCTAAACCGAGACATATGTACCCGTCTGGACCTGTTGCACCCACGACAAGCTGTCCAAGTATCAAAGAACACCGACGAGCCGCCAGGTCGAAACGTATACGCGATGAACTTTGGCAAGGGAGAAAGATGGGTCCAGGGACACATTATAAAGCGGTTGGGAAGAATGATATACCAAATCCAGACAGCATCAGGATGCATATGGCGCTGACACAAAAACCAGATTCGATTCACCGAAAAACAATTGACCACCGAACCAGTCGAACCACAACTCACCAGGCCCGAGACATCATTCCATCACCTACGAAAATCGACCAGACATCACGCTCTGCCACAGCTATCAGTGAGAATGCAGTATCGGAGAGGAGACCGATCAATCCACAACCCAGCAGTTATGCCGACGCAGGAGGCCGACCGCGAGGCGTCTGCACCAGTACAAAGGGCAGGCACAATTCACAACGACGCCGATCAAATAGCGTCCCCCGAATTACGCAGGTCGACGCGTCGAAGAAAACCACCTGACTTTTTGGGTTTATAACGTTAGGGAACTCATTAAAGAAAAGGGAAGTGATGTAGAGTTATGTCATAGAGTTACGTCATTTTAGTAATGTATTTTTATAAGCTCATATCAGTTTTTTATGACCTAAAACAATATATATAAATGGAGATCATTTCAATTAGAAGGCAGACGTAATCTGACCGCTAGCAATGTAACATCGACGACAATAAACTGTGTTATTCTAAATTAAGTAAACCTCTCAGTGTAATCGAGTATCAACCCTAACAGAATCGATGGCCTAAAAAGGAATCGATTACATGACAGGTGTTTACTGACATCATTATCTCGTCAGAAGTAATTATTGGTTCGCATTTTATATTTTAGAACAACGATTCTGCGTCTTCAGCTCTATGGAAAAAAGAAGGGGCAACATATCAATTCCTTAATGATCGGAATGTTATGAAACGATTGGCGTATGGCAAAGGTGTTATTATTGAACAAACACAAATGGTTTGGGACTCGGGTCCAGGGAGGCTATTCTCTAAGGTCCTTTTGGAGGAATTTCGATCCGAATCTTTTCATTCGGAGTCAATTTCTCCGAATGAAAATAAAACGTATTCTGTAAGAACCTTATCCTAATCATACGGTGATAACCTCTCCGAATCATTCGGCGGCCGAAGGAGATGGCCGAATCGAGCATTCGGATATTTTACCGCCTCTCTTCCCTCCATCAATCTTAGATTCGCGGAACTTTCGCGGGAGTTTTCTAGTATTTTTCCCCGTACCTTTTTGCTGGCACCTTGGCTGCGGTTCATATTTTTATTTAGTATGGCTGCTTTGTTTTTTCAACTCAAGCTTCATCGTTTGCGATTTGAACATGGTAATTGCATTGCCCGTCGCGATTTACGAGTTCAAAGGGTTTTTCGAGACTTAAAATCAAGCGTGGGCAAAGGTTTTGGTTAAAGCGGGAAATGGCTTTAGGCCTTGGCGGACCTTGGCGAAATCTACAAGGTAGATCGAGTCTGATCGACGGCTTTTTTTCTGTAGATTTAAAGGTAAAAAAACGTCGTTGAATTTATCCTACATTTAAGGGATAATTTCGCGAGATCCAATTACTTAACACTGATTTAATTGTCGATTTTAATATTTTTCTACCGGGGCTTGTAAGTTAGAGCCACCTATTTTTGACCAATTGCATCAATTATTAATAATTGCTAGATTAAATTTGATTATTTCCTTTAGCATCTATTTAAATTAATAAATTTTGGTAGGTGTGTAACCATTGATAGAGGGCTAATGATCTACATTAATGAAAATATCATAATCTCACGAGATCCACACAATTGGATTATAATTTGCGATTAATTAACGTTGTTATTTTAGGTTCTCATTGCCTCATATTTAACCCTACTAAAACTTGCGCTAAGTTTCATTCAAAATTCGACGTATATTAACTGTTGTTTAGCGTGTTCTTTAATACCCATTTTAAAAGAATATTATGAAGCAATTTAAGAATAAATAATTTTTTATCAAAAAAAAAATAAATAAATAAAAATGGAAAAAAAGCACTTGTTTCTGAAATCGAAAAAGAGAAAATTGTATTGAATGTACTTCCAATACAAAGACCGTTTCCCAAAATTTCCACTCCTTGTGAAAAACCAAAGTTTCCATCCCTTCAATTTGAAAGCGCGCCAAATAAAATTGTCCAATAAAGAAAAAGTGGGCGTCAAAAAGTACCACGTGGCTTAAGAGGAAGTGACGTCCATTTGGATTGAGAGAAAATTTTCGAAGTATCCGAATGACGATAAGGATTGGGGTTAGAGAATACGGTTTTTTCGGTCCACTCCGAATGAGCCCGATCCGAATGATTTTCGATTTTTAGAGAATAGCCTCCCAGGACATTTGTTTCAACTAAAGAAACAACTGGATGATCAACAAAGACGGATTTATGTGGGAAAGAAAACCTACGAGCCTACATGTTTTTCAACAAAAATATTTCTCGAAAAATATCGACTACGCGTAAGTATTCTGAAGCAATCTCTATCCTTTTCATTAAACGTCGTTTTTCCTAAATATAGAAATAATGAGATTTTGATGAGACTTTACTTCACAGTAGTGCATTTTAGTCCAGTTTTTGAATATGGTAAAGCTCTTTTTAACGCTTTACATTAAGGAACCTTGTTCAAAACATACTTAATCTCCCATCAAGACCTTTCGTCAACGTTTCAATGTTGCTCACTCGGCACTTGAAGAAATACAAGAAACTATATCACAAAAAATCGTCACTTTAGAAGAAAAGATGGCAACATTCGCAAACCTTGCTCGCGCTGCTCCGCCACTCACTGGTACAGTAGAACATATTTATAGCGATAACGGTACAACTACGCGATCGATCATTCCAATGGGCATGCCATTTCAGAGAAGGCCATATACTGATCTGTTTCAGACAGCACCAAAGGCCCCTCAAGTAGGCCAAGTAAACCACATGGATGAAAACCGGATGACTTCACAGAGTAAAAATGCAAATGCAGACCGACCCAGAAAACAAAAATACCAAAGGCGGCCTCTAACACATCAAATGTCTCGGCAGCCAATTGGTACAGCTCCCACCGATACAGCAACGGAAATTGAATTTGCGGCTGGAAATCCATCCACGATATATCATATCTCGTACCTCTCTAAAAAAATCTCTAAGAGTGAGATTATGACTTACGGAGAAAGCATTGAACTAAAAAGCCAATCAATTGAAGAGACAGGTCGAAAGGTACCACAACCATTTCGTAGTTTTCGTGCCCGAATTGAAAATAACACTGCTTTGAATCCATTATCATCAGACTTGTGGCCTGCGGGCGTATCTATTGCCTTTTCAAACGTATCCCATCCTGGGTATATTAAAAGAACCTACGGAACAAATTATAATTCTGATGTAGCGCATTTCGCGTTTAGAGACAACGTGTCGTTTCGGTTGGAATATTGTCTTCAGACAACCACTGACAAAGGAATATCTGCGTGGATGACGGGAAGAAACGTCACGCCAACTCATGTAAGTGAAGAACAGCCTACCATCGAGGGTTACAAAACCTTCCACGTGGATATGAAACATGCTGACCTACCTCATGCCAGAATTTCAGACTTCTGGCCCATTGGTATTACGTACCAGCTATTTCGCCCACGAGTTGAACCTCAAGATTTTTCCGAAGAAGTGACCGAAACAGCCCTGTCTTCTGAAGATCAGGACTGACTTGAAAACGATCAATTACGATTAGAGCTACAAAATAATCAGCATGAAAAGGAAATAGGACAAAAGCGTAAAAAGGTCAAAGGCCTCAAATTAGGTCACATTAACACCAGAAGTGTTGTACCTCACCTTCTGGATATTCAACTATTGCTCAAAGATTACGAAATTGACATACTTTGCGTAAGCGAGTCCTGGTTAAACCCACAAATACCAGACTCGCTCATCTCAATTCCAGGCTACAGCCTTATTAGACAAGACAGACTGGGAGTATGTAGAGGTGGAGGCACCCTTTTATACTAGTTATCAAAATTACCTGTCTGTAAACTAGAAATTGATAGTATTGATTCGATCTGGGCAGAGGTCTCCTTTACATCCAGCCCGAAATTTCTCGTTGGATGTTTCTACAGATGCCCAGATAGTGATGGAAAAATCTTGGACGAATTAAAAGCCGTCCTCGACGAAAAACTCCCGAGAAATATAGAGATAATTCTAACCGGAGACTTCAATTGCGACCTTCTCGCCAAATGCAGCTCTCCAACCACAAAGACATTAAATAAGATACTTATTGATCTAGAGCAACTAGTTAAAACTCTAACCAGAATCACCCAAACGTCTGAAACTATACTGGACCATATTTACTCCTCTCATCCAAAGTATATCCTGGACGTTGTCAATGAGGATTGTGGATTCACAGATCATAATTTTATATATTGTGTCCGGAAGCGCCAGTGTCAAAAGCTACCAACGCATTTCGTAATGAAGAGAAACTATCACAATTTTGACATTCAGAAGTTTGTATTGGATGTCCACAAAGCGGTTTAAAATCCAGCTTTCCTTACAGTATTTAGAGATGACCTACAGGTGGATGTAGGCAATGCATGCACCCTATTCGGAAATATTCTAACTGACCTCTTAGACCTACACGCACCAATTCGTAGAAAAAGGGTTCACACACATTTATCACCCTGGTTCAATGAAAACATCAAACAATTGCAGTTCCTACGAAATTTACACTCTCGGCGAAAGGAAGCCTATCACATTGAACAGTTTAAGATATACAGGAATCTAGTTGTCACCGAGATTAGAAATGCGAAGAAAGATTACTTCTCAAACAAATTTGCGCAGGCTAAAAATATATCTGACACCTGGAGACTAATAAACCAAAATGTTCGAGGCCCTTCTCACACTGGAAAATCTATAATTCTGAAGGATATTATAACAGATACTGAAATACGAGATCCGATGGAAGTAGCTAATAAGTTTAATGCTTACTTTCATGTCTAGTAAACAATAGTGTGGTTAAATTGACTGAAAACGTTTTTCGGAAGATATAAAATCTTATTTCTGATAAAAAGAATGGAAATGTTCTTCTTCTTCTAATCATTTCTAGTAAACAATAGTGTGGTTAAATTGATTGGACACGTTTTTCGCAGTAGGAGCGGAGGAACGAGTGAGATGTAAATCTTATTTCCGAAACACAAAAAATATTGCGAATAAATCAATCCTTCTCCCCATGCGCATTTATTTGATTATAATTGAAACCTAAGATAAGAGTATGAGGACGGATGGTATATAAGACGTGGTAGGTCAAAGGAAAAAGTCATTTACGATTCTTCAAACTTCCTACCTCGACTAACGAAATTCACGTGTTATCCCAAAGAAATGGACACAGTTAAATTGTAAGTATACTCTTAATGATGTATACCCATGCCTTTACACTTATATTTAGAGAATTCACTTATTAATTTATTAGTAATTTATGGGTTAGGTTTTTAGTGTGTGTAGAATTTCATGAGGGATTATTGGATGTGGGGTTGATGGGCGTCAGTGAGAGGAACTACTCTGTGAAATAGCGAATAAAACGGTGTAGAAAACCGTCGATTAAAGACCAGTATTATTCCAGGACAACAGCGACAACGGCGGTCCTGGAGGCGAATTTCATCAGGGTTAAAGTAGAATGGATCATCAAGTAGCTGACGATGTTCATAAGGGAAACGAGCGCCTACCACGTCTGGATTTTTCAATCACCATGCAAGTTCTCGGAGTTATCAATCAAGGATAAGAGACAGGTCCGCTGGTTGTCTCACAACATTTGCGATCCTAACTTCGAGGAAGGGGATTATCCCTACCAGACGTTAACAGAAGTTGGCGATTATATTCGTCTGAGGGCATCATCCTTCGTAACGAAGGGGTTGGAGAAGGCTTCGGTTTTATCGAGGGTCTTGGGAGCGGACGTCACCAACGCCGAAGACTATGCCTGTCCAAAACTGATTACCATCAACAATTGCGTGCCTCCCAGAGCATGTACCTTCCACAGGGATGAAAACAACTGCACCCGCCAAAGAGAGTAAGAGAGCATTCCAGTTTTTTAATTAAAAAAATGTACAGAAAATGAAATGAATAAGCGGATTTGATTAGACTTACAACACTTTTATCTGTTTTTCAATCGAATGTTTTCCTTTCACAGCGTTTTCTACCACATTTTAGTAAATTAAGAACCTTTTCGGGCACAGTTTTATTTCAGTAATATATTAACAATATCGACACATTTAAGTCAAATAGCGTGGTTATTTTTAGACATTTTACAAACTTTATAAGTCAATCACCAACACCTTTATTGTTCTTTAGTACTTTAACATCGTTTAAACTATTAACTTAAAAAGCATTTTTCAAACACGTTCTATTGAAACACTATACTCCTTCGCTTAACCGATCAGGGATATTCATAGTTAAAGAAAGTCTGCGAAATACTTATTCGCGCCATTGGATCTTATGTGATAATGAACTTCGTAAAATCTTAAACTGTGAGTGTTATCACACAGACACTCGGCTAACCTGCAAATCTGCAGGGCCTTGAATATATAATGCGTAGCTAGGTCGTTTTCATCACTATAATTTTTCCTTACAGTTTTGTTAGTTTTATATACCATAAACATACACATATGAAGAGCTAAGTTCAGAACTCTTTAAGTAATGGTATGGACAATGAAATTCGTATCCTCCGTATTTAAAGGTACGAAATTTACATCCCTCCTCATTGCGAGGGTGGCAACTCCCTAAGTGGCAAATATTTGGGATTGGCATTCAGTACGTTTTGTGCGGTGTGAGGTGTACGGGAAATACGAGGATAGTATCCCCCGCCAATTCTTTCAATTTGAATTGATGAGTCTTCTTATTTATGATACATGGAAACTGTCTAGCATACATGTCAATTAATGACCCTGCGGGTAATTGTACTGTAGAAGTTAGTAATCTGTACATCGCTAAGTGTTTCAAACCAAAATTTATATTAGGGCCATTAACGTATTGCCATATATAACCTTCACCATCGTCTGCATTATAGACTTCATTCGGTGAGGGGTTTATTAGTAAATCCCCCATTTCGGGATCTGTAGTCCTTTCGGATTTTCCGTAATCTTTATCCCATCCGATAGCAGCAAATTTTTCTATTCGTCTTAAGTTGTTCGTCTAACGACGGCTTCTAAAGTAATGGGTGAATTCATTCTACCGTCCTCACTACAGCAGATGGGACAGGAAGGCGTTTCCGGCGTATTGTCAGTTTCGGAGAACGCTTTTGATTCGTCCCTGATGGAGTAAAAATTACCGAATACTCTAATTATACGACTGGATGCAAATGAACATGCAAGGGTTAACTATATTGTTAAGAGTATATTAACAATTGAACTGAGTCCATTTCTAAGTGATGACACGTGGATATAGTTAGCTGGGGTGAAAGGCTTGAAGAGTCGTAAAATGACTTATCTTTTAAACTACTGCGTCTTTTATAGGATCTTATCGCGAGACGATCACCCAAAAAATGATGGGTGTATTTTCTCAATCAACGACGTAACGGAAATTTACCATGACGCTCTGAACCCGGTTATTTACCATGGCACCCTCAAACACGTTAACGAAAGACGATATGTTGCTTAATCTTTAAGCCTAACAATATTCTACGTCATTGTAGCTTTAACTGTGCATTTTTGGGGGTGAGCAATGGGTTTTTCTGGGACGCCACATGTAGAAATCGGGTTTCTTCTGGGGACAGAATATTTTCCCATGGCGCTGGTTTTCCCCGGGTTTTCCATGGCACCCTTTTCCGGGGTTTTACCCCCACAAGATAAAATTAATTTTTAAACTTTCACCGCATTAGAATTGAACTGATTTGAATTCCAAGTTTTTATTTTTCTTCTAGATATCCCTTATCTTATCTTAGTGTTTGTGATAAAAATAAACTTCTCGAAAGTTCCAGCGAGACTGGCGCCATCGACTCGCACCACCCGCACCACTCTGCACCACTTGCACCACTCTGCACCAATTGCACCACTCTGCACCACCCGCCACTTGCACCACCCCTGCCTTCCAGAGTGCTTGGGGTGGGAGACTCATATTGACCCTACTCTCCAGAAAAGCATTTTGGCCTTCTTGATGCACCGATCAAGATGCGGCTTCCATATGAGTCTGCAATCAAAAGTCACCCCCAGGTATTTCACCTCGGTGGACTTTGTCAGGACCTGGCCAAAGAAAGAGATATCATTGAACAGATCCTTAGTGTTCTTCCTCGTAAATGGAACAAGGACAGTTTTATTAGGATTAACAGTGAGGTTGACCGCCTGACACCATTGCTCCACGTTAGAGAGAGCAGATCTCATAAGCGCGGTGACAGTAGCCGGGAACTTCCCGGTAAAGACTATCGCCACATTGTCCGCAATCCCGAAGCAGTGACAGCCCCCAGAACCCCCGAGCCTCTCCAGGAGTTCGTCCACCACCAGGCACCACAACAGGGGGGAGAACTCCACCCTGAGAGCAGCCCCTACTGGTAGTCACCCCTAGAGAGTCCCCAAGGAGAGACGCCGTCACCTCACGGTCGGTCAGCATGGACTTGATCCAGCGGCCAAGGGTGTCGCTGATGCCATATCTCTTGACAGCTTCAGTAATCAAAGGCCCCCTCGATATCAAGGAAAATGGCCAGTGAAATTTCCTGAAACTCGAATGCCCTATCCAGGCAATTCGTAAGGCCGTGAAGGGCCGTCTCTGTGGATTTGCCTTTTTGGTAAGCAAATTGTGAAGAAGAGAGAGGAGTTACCGAAAGTACCTCGTCTCTAATGTACCTGCCCACCAGCTTCTCCAGAATTTTGAGGAAGAAGGAGGTCAGGCATATGGGCCTAAATGCCTTCGCCTCGAGATAGGAAGCCTTCCCGGGCTTGGGAATAAAGATGACCCTAGAGCGTTTCCAGTCACGAGGTATGTGACCGAGAGCAATGCAGAATCTGTAAATCTTGCCAGGTGGTATAGCGGAGAGGCGATGTGGTCTAAGCCCTCCTGCAAAAGCAGAGGGAAGACCCCATCGGGTCCCGGAGACTTGTAGGGCTCAAAACACTTGACAGCCCACCGAAGCTTGGGAATCGTGACAACCTGCCTGGCTACAAGCCAGTCTTCCCTCTTAGCCCTGTGCAGGGGTTTGTTGGATTGATAAAAGTAGAGTCAGGAAAATGGACCTCCAGCATGTGCTTGAGAGTCTCAGCCCCAGACTTAGTGTACACACCCTCCCGCAGCTTAATAGCATTAAGTCGATGTGTGCTGAATCTTCATGACCCTAGCCGTAGCAGGGACATTGGAGACTTGCTCACAGAAGGTCCGCCAGGAGTCCTTCCTAGCAGCTCTAATGGCCCTGTTGTAGGTGTTAAGGGACTGCCTGTATCCAGCCCAGTCACCTGTGCGCTTGGCTTTGTTAAAGAGCCTGCGCGTTTGTTTCCGAAGCCGGCTGAGATCCGCGGTCCACCAAGGGACAAGCGTCGAGCGGTTGACGGTCTTAAGTGGGCAGTTCCGGTGAAACGACTCCATGATGGAGCACTGTAAATCACAAGCAGCCCTATCAAGGTCCTTAGGTGAAGTAAGTTTAGGAGTATGACCCCCTCCGTAGCGTAGGATTAGGTCTTCCCTATAGCCGGCCCAATTGGTCCGTTTTGGATTGCGTGTCTCCGTCCCCGCCGGGACAGAGGTAGTCGCGACAGTAAAGCAGATGTGCCTATGATCCGACAGGGACGGCTCATTAGACACATGCCAGTTAGACACGGAAGACACGAGGTTTTCCGTGGCAAGCGTGAGGTCAATGACCTCCCTTCTATTAGAAGTAACAAAAGTAGGTTCATTGTTTTGATTAAGAATATAGAGTTTACAACCAACTAAATATTCTAGTAAATCATCACCTCTCCTGTTGCAGTCAGAACTGCCCCACGTGATGTGATGAGCATTGGCGTCGCAGCCAATGATTAGTTTGTCCCCTCTCTTCTCGCATTGATTGACCAAATTGATGACCTCAATTGTCGGGAGAGAGTCCGCGTCGTGAGCAAAGTATGCAGAGGCAGCCGTGATAGTCAACTTGGCATGCCCAGTGGCCAGGACTAGCTTCACGGCCGCCGTGTCCTGGGACGTGTACAGCGGTAGAGAGATACAACAAAGATCCCTCCGAACCAGAATACACGCCCTAGGTCTAGCAGCAGTATGGTCATAAAATAGTGACCCCGCCGCGTCAAGACCGAGGATTTTGCCATGGCAAATCCACGGTTCTTGTATGAGGGTCAGATCAAGACCCTCTATAGCAAACCTCCTGCAGAGTACCGCAGAGGCCGCCTTACTATGGTGCAGATTGATTTGAATTGCACGTAGCGTCCTTAAGAGAGGGATTCAGAAGGGACCTAGCTACACGTCATCGGTCCCGAGAGGGCTAGTGGCACCTCCCCCCCGACAGGCAAGCTCCCAGTCCCAAGATCCTCCCCCTCAACGGGACCACTAGAACGCACATCGGCTGGATCCCGAAGGGTCCCATCCGATTCTTCCAGTAGGGTGGACTCATCCATGGAAGAACAAGCTTCCGAATGAGCCACCCCCTTCCCCTCTGTGCCTAGAGCGACACCAGCGAGCTCCACAGAGAGATCCCCCATCTCGCTAGTCCCACCCCCTGCCGTAGACTCGGCTGCAGTGGTTTTGGTCGTTTTCGTATGCTGTATGAGTTTGAAGGAACCCTTGTCCACTCCAGTGAAGCCCACGAAACCAGCATTCTTAATGGCGTCCAGCGAGGAGCCATCGATGGACAGTACCCAGTACCGCACGGTCCTGTCCACGAATGTCCGAATGCATTTCCAATATTCGGTTGCAAAGCCATCGTTAAGGGCCTTTAGACGCCGGAACAGCACCGCCGGCTCTTTGGTGATCTGGTCTCTGGTGCGGAACATTACCTTAAACGGCTTAGGGAGTTCGCTAGCTCTCATTACTGAGAGCACCGTATCCCCCACCACCGAGTAGGCTAAGTTCTCCTTCAGCCATTGACCAGTGAACGTATCTTCACAGGAGTAAACCAGGGCCCCGGCCGTCAGGCTAAAATTCGCAAGGCGCGGTAGACGGCTCCCCGAAGGTATCCCATCCAGCGCCCCTAGAATCGTCTTCTGTATTTGGCCCACGTCTTTCTCCGTGATGACCGCCTTCGGATAGCCTTTTTTAACAATGGCCATCTTTTCTGCGCTGGCGGCGTCACTATAGGACTTAGCCTTTTTCGCCACCGCCTGCGAGGTACTGGGCGAGGGAGTCGAGTCCTCCGTTCTAGGCCTCTTCAATGGGGTGTCACGCGCCGCCGCACCCCCAGCGGGGGCGGAGACCGTTCCAGACCCCGATTTAGCCTTTTCCTTAGCAATATGTCGTTTAAGACGACGTCGCACGGTACGTTTCGAGGCCTTACCAGTCACACGCACCGATAAATCGGCACGACTATCGCTGGATGCAGGCCCTAGCGTAGTGGGATCAGTATGGTTCCGCCTTGAGCAGACCCCTGCACCGTAGGTTTGGTAGTGTTAGAGTTGTTTTTGTTAGATTTATCCATGAGAATCCCTCGAGTAAGGGGGCACCCGGGTGGAAGGCTAGACAACGGGGTGTCGCCTGGTGATCCGAGGGGATCGTTAGCGATACCGTAGTTTTACTTCCCCAGTACCATGCAGCCCTCGGCACGATGCCTCAACACCTTGGCTTGGGATGGGCGCGTATCCGCTTAGCCCACACAACGTAGTGGTAACCAGCTCTCACCACCGAGGAGGTGTGATACTTCGCATCGATGAGGACCCAAGCTAGCGTGTGTGAAGTTAAAAACGCGAGCGGGAAGCCAAAGCAAGGGGGGAAAAGGCAGAACACTCCATTTAGCTTGCGTCCCCATCTTCGAGAGCCAGTGATAGCCCATGGTGTGCCCCTGTTTTCCTAGTTCGACAGGAGGGGAAGGAGGACAGACTAGTAGCTGATTATTGAGGAGTCAATGGCGTAGCTACGAAAAACCAATTATCCATTACCTCGGATAGACGATATTTTAGTCTATATCCCGCCCAAAATTTATAACCTTGATTGACCTGCGGCCTGGCTATTGGCAAATTCCTTTGCTCCCTGACTCAAGAGACAAAGCGGCTTTTGTCACGGATAAGGGTTTATTCCGTCCAAAAGTACTCATGTTCGGTCTAACCAACGCTCCCCGAACGTTTCAAAGAATCATCCATAACCTCTTTCTCAAACTTCGTAAACGAGGCGTCTTTGCTTACCTCGACGACCTAATTATTGCCACGAACAGCTTTGATGAGCACATGATTATGCTAGATGAAGTCCTAACCATTTGGCTACCCACGGTTTAACTGCAAAAGCTGCGAAAGATCGCTTTTGCCAGAAACGAACTAGAATTTTGGAACACATGATCTCGAGAGTGGAATAGAAGTAGATGAAACTAAAGTAAAAGTTATTAAGGATTACCCTCGCCCAAAATCGGTCAAAGACATACGACGCTTTTTGGGTATGGCGTCATACTACCGACGTATTCTCGGAAACCGGTAAACTGACTCGTTGGATGTTACGTTTGTAGGCGTTTGAACCCTTTCAAATCAATTATATCCCCGGGCGAGCGATTCTTGTCGCCGATGCACTATCCCGTATAGAACACTCTAACCCCTCTCCGAGGGCGGAAGGAAAATTGCCTGCAGCAATAGTTTCCAACCCCAAGGGTGTACCCACGGAGGTAGTAAGATTAGATCTTGACACGTTGATTCCTGGGCAGGAAAAAGACTATGGAACTCTCCAGTGAAAAAGTGTTTACTAGACCACTCTCTGCAAGTTTCCGCAAATATAACCCGTTTAGTTGATCAATGTGAAATCGTGAAGGGTCTAGTGTGTAAACTGGTACCCAAGTACACGGATAAAGGATTAAATGGATATCGTGTTTTAGTTCCCGAAACTCTTCGCTCAAGAGTATTGTATTGTTGTCACGATAACAAATCTTCGGGACACCTAGGATAATTTAAGACCAATAAGCGCGTTAAGGAAATGTATACGTGGGACGGTATGAATGCCGATATCACCCGTTACATTAAAAGTTGTCAGGTCTGCCAAAAGTACAAAATCTCCCGTACCAAACCACCATGTTTGATGAAATCCGCCTCAACGGCCGAAGCTTGGTCAGTAATCTCAGTGGATCTGATAGAGTAGAAGAGGGCATACGCAAATGTTAGCTGTCACCGAACAATTAACAAAATTGGTCGAAATTTTCCCCTTAAAACGAGCTACGGCCCCTGTCATTGCAAATAAACTGGTAGACGAAGTATTTATTCGCTACGGTGTTCCCTCTCGCGTTATTTCAGATAACGGAAGTGCCTTTGTATCCAAATTTATGCGCACCGCTTTTGCGCAGTTAGGAGTAAAACATCGGCTAACTTCAATTTACTCCCCCAAGGAAATCCCGTTGAACGAATGAATCAGACGTTAGGAACCATGCTAGCATCTTATGTAAAAGATTCTCATAGGGACTGGGACCTTGGGCTCCCTCTGTTAGCATTTGCTATTAGGACCGTAGTACAAGAATCGACGGGCTATACCCCCGCGTTTCTTAATTTTGGGAGAGAGTTAAGGCTTCCGCAAAACCAGATGATTTCAATGTCAACGGAAGGTGCATGCTCTGCGTTTAAGAGACCTGGTAAAGTGGTCTCACGCCAGAGCTTTGTCTAAAATTACCAAAGCACAAGAAAGACAAAAGTGTCAATATGACACAAAGAACCGAGATTTCGAATTCCAGAAAAGTGACCTTGTTTGGAAAAGAACACATTTCATGTCATCGGCTGACGCATGCTTTGCAGCGAAATTGGCCCCTTATTGGGACGGCTCTTACCTCATAACTGGGAAATTGTCACCGTTGACCTATCGCCTCGCATCTCCCGATGGTAAAAAGATATTGAAGGCACCCATAAAATATCCCATCTTAAGCCTTTTGTCCCCCGTTTGGCCAAAGATTCAGCCCCATTAGAATTAAGTTCTTCATCCTAAGAGGTTGATAGACCGCAAAGCCCTAACGCTAGAAGGAACTCGCTTTGACCACGTAATGCCATCACGGAACGGGTAGTCCGTTTGTAAATACAATCTCCGGTTTCACTAAATTTGTATATAATTAAATTGACCTCTTGAGGACGTTCGGTTTTAGGGGGAGGGAGTGTCACGACTATATTTTTAGATCCCACTTTTGTTAAGAAATAAATTTCATTTTATAAATTCCCAGTTTTACTAATTATTCCCAAATGGTTACCTGCTCTCGGGTAGATCCGAGAATCCTATCTTACACTTAATCCTACGGCGGTATCCTCAGTACTTGGCTTCTCAAACAACCCCATTTTATTACAGTCATTCATTCTCCCTATTCTTTCTAGGAGAGCGGTAGCTCTCTTAGATTTGAATTCATACTGACCTTAATATATAAGAAGGGTTTTTGATTGGATATAGTATTTTTTGTATCGTATTAACTGGTTTGAAAAAATCCACAGAACTGCAATTCGGGTCCTAAATATGTGGTCAAAATTTCAAAGAGATCCATTTAAAAGTTTTTTTTTATAAAAAGTGAAGTTGCTAAGGGTGGTTTTCATTTCCATAAAAATAATCAGTCATTTTGACGAAAAACTCGAATTTTTTCCATAGAAATAGCATGGAAAAATATTTTACAGATAACTATTTTGTGGAAGCCATCATGAAATAATTATACGTTTGTTTGATTTGAAAACTGTTTTAAACGAAAGCGTCTTGTTAATTCTTTCGCTTTCCAGTTTTTATAGATTAAACTTAAAGGAATGGTTCACCCATAAACGTTTTTTGATGTAATCCCTTTAATTACACCCAAAACCAAGATTTCGAGAGTTCAAAAAAATTTTACATAAAGAATATTTTAAATTAAATCAGAAAAACTAATTGCATTGAGGACCTTATCGCGCCTGTAAGGTGCAAAGCCAGAGAGAGTGCGATACGTCACTCTCATATATTAATTCAGTCCTCCATCTTATTGAAGTTATTGGCCGAGGTATCTATAGGACAAGCTTTTACTAAAAGGTAAACTCGACTATTACGTGGTTGATCGCTAGACCGGCGACAAGGTACGTTGGCAGCGCCCGTAGAGATACTAATGTTGCGCCGTAGCAAAGACCTAACTAGTACTCTAGCGAATCGTGGCATATCGTAACCATTTTAAATAAAATTTTGTACAGTTCCTTTCTATAATGGAAATCTTCACTCTTTATAATATTGGTAATCGTGTTATTATTATCTCATTTTTGCTAAGCTATAGCCAAGTGACAATATATTTTATATAAAGTGTACCATATTCAAAATATTTATACGAAACTTGGTTGTACGGTGTCCCCCCCATATCACCCAATCTCATTTATCCCAATCAGAAGAATTTAACCCAAGACATATGTTCCTGATTCACCCAAATGAATTTCTCCCAATTCCCGTTTGCCACAAAAGGCACAAATTACATACCCGTTTTGTTAATTCGTATTTTCCATTAAAAAATCAATATTTTAAAATTAGTATATAAGAGACTGTTGATCAGTGTAATTTATTAAATATGGAAGTCGAATGGCTGAACACTTCGAAAGGAAAATATGCCCCCGTAATTCGTGGCCAGATGATGATGATAAAAAGCACAGTTCAAGATCGCAAATACTGGCGATGCCCGATAATGGAATGCAAGGTGACAGCGGCGACCGCTAATAAAACCGTTTGCTATGCCAAAAATGAGCAAAATCATCCCATAGACCATTTGCCTATCACTAAGGAAAGGGCAGTTGAGATTATGAAGGAAAGAGTAATTCAAAGCCACAGGATTCTGTTAACAAAGTATGTATCAATACCTTTTTCTGACTTAGGGTTAGGTAGGTTAGGTTTGTTTAAGTTAGGTTAGTAATATTTTATAAGTCATTTAACTATGGTACGCCTTTTCCAAAATATTGATGTTTAGCTTCCAAAACTAATACTATTATGTTAGGTTAGGGTTGGTTAATAATATTTTATAAAAAATTTAACTATGGTACGCTTTTCCAAACTATTTATGTTTATCTTCATTGACTTCTCAAATAATATGCCTTTTCTAAAACATTACTGTTAGGTTAGGTTTGGGTTGGTTAAGTTAGGTTAGTAATATTTTATAAATCATTTAACAATGTTAGGCGTTTCCCAAAATATCGATGTTTAGCTTCATTGACTTCTCAAATAATATGCCTTTTCGCAAAAGTTATAGGTAGGAGCTCATAGCTGGTTCAATAGTGGAAGTATAAGTAAGAAGATACAGTTAAAGGCGCGTTGACTATTATTATTATTATTATTATTATTATTATTATTATTATTTTTATTTTACTTTATTAATTAACATATTTATTTTTTTAAGTTCAGCTTAGTAATGTTCGTTTGGGAGTTGCGCGATTTATAACAATGGCTAGGAGTGACTTCGGTGTGGAATGAGATTCCGAAGAAGATAAAGTTTGTTAAATTTAAAGGCAATAAGACTAATAGCGTCTGGAAATTGTTTGAAGTAGTTGTCGATGATCAAAATTACACTAAATGTCTATTATGAGGGCGATAAATTAACAGAAATTGTGATAATACTAGAAAATCAATTCCCTAATACTCGATAAATACTCGAAGCAAATTTTCCAACTACTCGATACTCGATTCGAGTACTCGAGACTCGGCTCGATACTCGATAAGGGAAAATTTCAATACTCGAGACTCGACTCGATAGTCGACACCAAAAATTCAAGACTCGCACAGCCCTAGGAATTATCTTCAAGACCATGCAAATTGTTCGCAAGGTTTGTAAATTTTTATCTCGGCTTGAGTAGTTGAAACATTTTTGGGGAAATTTGTGCCCAAAGAGACTAAAATGCACAATTTCTGGAATAAGTTACCTCATGTTTATGACGTTTTGGATAATAGGCGATGCCTTATTTGACATTTCAAAAATCTTATAGGTCGATAAGAAAGGATCTTTTCCGTAATGTAATGACTTGTTCTGGGTGTAACCATAATGACAGAAAAACTCCAAATGATTAAGACTACCAAAGTAGACTGCGTTTCCGTTGTTAAAGACGAAATCCTCGTCTTCTCCCGTCTTCCTTGGGAAAGTCTTCAATCTTCTCTGGAACTCTTGAAAAATATCTTGACGGTTGGCCTGTAGAAGAGGGAATTTAGTTTGAGCTTAATAGACAACAATGACAAAATGAACTTTAAGTTAGGGTTTTCATTCGGATCGGTATATGCTATGTTCGGACAAGAGCAAATGTGTCTTAACCCGCATCGCCAGATCTGTACCACGGTGTGAGTAATTAACGAAGACAAAAGTCACTACATTCTACCTAGGTTACGGACTTTTCAGTTTTAGGGTTATGATAAGTTATTTTTTTTCAAACCGAGGAATTAAAACTCACTAAACTTGAAACAACTATTTACAAGTCAACTAATGCATTGTTGTGTTGAAAAACCATGCGCGTTTTAGGGTATTTGAAGATATCGTTCATGTGATTTATGTTTCGATCCACCTGCACCGTCAATTTGGTCGACATGCTGGCCTTGAAGGCTTCAACCAAAAGGAAACAACCGACGAGGTAGGTGACCCACAGAATCTTTTGGGCACTATCGTATTTGTTAATAAATATCTCACAGTCACTTAAAGAAACCAATCGGGGCACCAATCATTTGCAAATCGCGAACAAAAGTTTTAAATTGAACAAAATAAGAAACATATTGATAAAAATCCATACCTGAAAAAGTCAATACATCAGTTAAAATTTTAAAAAGGTTAGCTTCTGCCTGTTTTTGGGTAAAATGCCAAGTTCTGTTATATTGACTTTTACATCCACTTGCAGGCAGGGTTGGCAGATTTTCCCTAGGGCCGGTTTTAACCAAGATTAAAACCGGTTAAAAGGGTCCTGGGAAAACCAATTCTCCCCAGTTTTCGAAGTTTCGAACTAATATTAAACTATTCCTTTCACAAAGAGGGTAAGGCGCGTTTTATTGTTTTAGACAATTAGTTTTGGTACATTTTTTTAGTTTTACTTTTTTTTGGAAAAATGTATCGCTACTTTAAAGAAGTAAGATGCGAGCCGCGTAGAATATATTTTTTCAATTAATATTGAAATTAAACTTCTATAAATTAATTTTAATTTAAAATGAACTCTCAATAGGACAAGCCTTGGATTTAGGATGCCATAAGCCTTTGTGGTAAATGAACTTTGAAAGATTTTCAGGCCGTAAATGGTTTAGACCGGTGAAGCCCATTTTTTTGTAGTGTCCTGGGAAAAACTAGTTTTTCCCATTTTTCCCATTAACCTAGTTTTTGACGCGAAAACCCGACCCTGCTTGCTGGTGACTAGTGGGCAATTAAGAAATAGAGAAGAGATACACCAAAGGTCGAAAGATATCAAAAATTCCGGTCAATGATATTTGGTATTCGTCTTCCCGGAAGTAAGACAGGATGTTATGTTCGGAGTGAAAATATGGGTGTGTGTATGTTCGGTTATACTCAGCCCGAAGGATATCATAAACTTGAAGAGCAAAGGGACCCAAGTAGAAATCGCCGGTCTAAAATGACATATAAAATTAATATAATTTTCTTCAAATGTATCATAAACCAAAACATTGCCTGTTCGAAGTTCCTTGTGACGACGGGAATGTACGATATATTCACCCTTTTATTAAATTTGAATTAAAATTTAGGTCCCACTTTAAAAATATTACTTTAAACGCCAGAAACACTTACTTTCCAGTCGGATATAAAATGAATTCGTTGATAAAAGTATCTTCACGGGTGAACTTTTCATAAGCAAATGTTCTCGTTCTGTTGCTGTAATGCTTCTAAGGAAACAAATGCGGAAAACAATTGATGGTAAATTTTTGAAAGCATTTCCAAGTGGACAAGTCCCCTTTTAATAAGTGAAAGATTGATGTCGAAAAACGTCAACGCATATGCACTATGTTATAAAGGACCGATATTTCGGCAAAAATTACACAAGGCTCATAGTGACATTATTTAGCCCTGTTTCACTTCCACTGAGTTCTAGGATGATGCCACACTAAATAGTTTTCGGGTGCGCCATATTGTGGACAATTTAGCCTACCTAGTAGGTTTAATTGAGTTTTGACGTTTGTAATGGTAAGAAGCATGAACTTTCTTTATAAGTAAAGAGCTTCATTTCTCTGTTATGTTAAAAGGTCCATTAGTAAATATCACTTAACATTAGAGATAGGGCGAAAAAACATTCGAAAATTGCGCAAAATGGGTCATTTTTGATCATTGATTACTCTTAAAAGCGCGAGTGAATTTCGATGCGCTTTTCTTTAAATGTAGTGAGAATGTCACGCTATAGAAATACCTGGAAGGATACTTGCGGTTTTTTGCTGGTCTTTTAACAGTTGGTGTCACAATGTCTAAATTAAAAATGGAACGAAATATGCAAAACGGTAAACGGCTCACTTAAAAACATACAGCACCTTTATGCCAGCAATAAGGGGAACATTAAAGTTCAAGATGAAACAGAATATGTTTGTTTACTAATTTTATAGTACATTTTGGTATGATAAGACTATAACAGTTTACCCGTAATCAGTTACTTTACATCTGTTCTTCACTCGGTGTCCAAACTGAAAACAATCTACATTCGGTAGTGAGCATATATAATAATAATCTAAGCTTTGCCTACGAAGGGATTTCCACACTAAGCCTGTGGCTTATTTACGGGTGGGTCCCTTTACAATGCATAGGACTGTGGTGGCTAGCTCCTATGCCACAGCTATCCGGCAGAGCCCTTTACTAACTATTACCGATAACCTCTGCAAGTTTTGATGGAAAGGAAAAACCGGGTTAGACCGCGGAGGAAAACTCCTTTAGCAAGTGGGGAGAGAGCTCGCAAACTCTACGCGGAAGGATTTGTTCCCAGATTTTCACCCGGTGCCACAGTCCGCGATCGAACCCGGGATCCTCTTGCTGCGAGGCGAAAGCGCTAACCGCTACGCCACCCCAGTCTTCTGTTTTATGTTCTTCAGTAGGTTTCGGGAATATCCAAGGTTATCATACTAACAGATATTAAAAGTTTGATGAACATATTCTGTTACTGTGTTGTCCTTATTGCTGGCATAAAGGTCCTGTATTTTTTATGTGAGTCGTTTACCGTTTTGCATATTTCGTTCCATTTTTTTAAAGACATTGGGACACCAACTGTTAAAAGACCAGCAAGAACCGCAAATATCCTTACAGGTATTTCTGTAGTATGACATTTGCACTACATTTTAAAGGAAAGCGCGTCGCAATTAACTCGCGCATTTAAGAGTAATTATTGATCGAAAATGACCTATTTTGCGCAATTTCCGATAGTTTTTTCTCGGTATATCCAATGTTCTGTGATACTTCATAATGAAACTTTTAACATACCATAAAAATGAATCTCTTTACGCATTACAAACTTCAAAACCCACTTAAACCTACCAGGAGGCTAACTTGGCTAAGGTTAACTTAGGTTAGCTTAGGTTAACTTAGGTTAGCTTAGGTTAGCTTAGCTTAGCTTAGCTTAGCTTGGGTTGGGAAAATGGCGCACCCGAAAACTATTTAGTTTGGCAAAATTTTAGAACTCTTTAGAAGTCGAACAAGCATAAATATTGCAACTATGAGACTTGTGGAACTTTTGTCGAAATATCGATACTTTATAACATAGTGCATATGGCAAGAACACTTTGCACTTGTCGTTCCTATTATCGAAGGAAGGCGCTATCGCGTAGAAAAATCTTACTTTGCAGTAAAATGCTAAGAAATTTTAAATACCCAGGGTTTGAAAAATACAGCTATTTCCAAAAAATAAATCAGCCTAAACTCTAGTGACTTTTCTAAACTTTAGTCTCATTAAAAATAAAGTTTTCAAATCTCGCTTTTTTTGTCGATACTGAAAACTGGTCTAGGTGGTTCTAACGAACCCCACAAATACCAAGCAAAATTTTGAATTGGTCAATTTGGTTCATGAGAATTAAAAGATATTTAATAGCGATGTCGCTATAAAAGGCGAAATTTTAAAATGTCGTATGATATACATATTTGATACCTTTGATGATCTGATAAGAGTACTTACCATTAACAACACGACTTTCATTAAAACTCGGTTATCCATGACAGATTATTTTCTTAGTATCAAGAATATGTCCAAACGAATAACAAGCTCTAAAAGTTCAACGGAAATCGTGGAAAAGAAACAAAAAATATACTGAATTATTTATAAACATTTCTTTAATAAATAGTTCTGAAATCTAAGAATTCTAATCTATTTTTAACAAGCTTTTCGCAGGTTTGAAACCATATAAAATAGCATTTTAATGGAAATTAAAAGTGAGTTTCCCTATTCAACATTTTTATACAATATACATTTCATCATTATTTCTCAAAACTCTACAAATATAGCAGCGATAAAAATCAATATTTTTACCTCTTTATGCTCTAGTCTAACTCGGCCTTAACACGCTCAATATTCTGCACTGTATTCCCCTATATCACCCGACATCATTTTCCCCAATCAGAAGAGTTTAACCCAAATCGTATATTCTTTCTTCACCCAAATGTATCTCTCCTAATTCCCGTTTGCCACAAAAGGCGATAAAACAGAAGTTGGCACAAAAAGCAAAACCAATATTTTAAATAAGATTTTTAAAATTAGTATATAAGAGACTGTTGATCAGTGTAATTTATTAAATATGGAAGTCGAATGGCTTAAAACTTCAAAAGGAAATTATAACCCCGTAATTCGTGGCCAGATAATTACGATAAAATGCACAGTTCAAAATCGCAAATACTGGCGATGCCCGATAGCGGAATGCAAGTTGATTAAGAAGGACAGAGTTATATCAAAGCCACTGGATTCTTTTAACAAAGTACGTAAGAGATATTTAAATACCTTTTTCTGAGATGGGGTTAGGTTACGTTTGGTTTGATTTTGGTTGGGTTATGTTTGGTTTGGTTTTGGTTGGGTTACGTTTGGTTGGGTTTGGTTCGGGATACGCTTGAGATTAGTGAAGAAGTGACACTAGTGGCAACTAGAAAACGGAACAAAAACCGCCGAAGATTTCCTAGAAATTATCAAATGGGGCTTTAAAATGGATTAAAATGTATCCCTTATGGAATGAAAAAATAAATAAAGCTATCAAATTCTACTCTATTTGAATCTTTTTTGGTATGCTATTTTGTGTTAATTGGAATATGAGAACTTGGAATTGGGATGAATGAGGTTTGGGTAAATGGGTATTATGGAATTAAATTGGGTGAAATGGGGTAACCTTTTGCACAAATTAAATGGGGGACATCTTTAAAATTCTTGATCTTACAGATTATTCCCAAAAACCTTTCACTAATTGTGCAAATCAAAATCCAACATAATGTTAAATGCCCAATATTTAGAAGAAAAAAACCCTAGAACTTTATTGGACAAATATATTGATAAAATTCCACATGATATAGTCAAGTATATTGAATATATTTTGGTCACATTAAAAGTGTTGATATTGAATCCATCGACCGGGTAAAATTTGATTGACCAAACGCGTCGAAAAAACAGACTTTAATGTTATTCGAATGCGAAATATTGTTCAATTGTTTGAATAACATTATGAGCAATAAAAAGACTTATTCAATGTATATTTTCAGTTTATTACGCAAATATTTTTTAAAAATAACCGCGAATGGGGTTCAATTTCCTAAAAATTATTGTGGCATTATATTTGAACTTTCCACAAATGTTAGTCTGGATAACGTTTTACCTAAAATTTGTAACAAAAACGACGGGCCCCACGTTTTTTGCGCAAATTATTGAGCGTGTAGGGTCCTCTTAAATACATATAACACGTTACGATAACGATTTTACTTATAAGAAAATGTTTTTTAATTTGGAAGAGAAATATAAGTTTTAAACATAATTCATGGATTTTATTAGGGAATATTTTGTCCATTTTAACAGTCCTTAAGCATCCCTGTTACGCTGAATTAATAAAATTCTTCTGATTAACTAAAATGTAAGCCAGTAAGAATTGGTGTAAAGATGCCTATTGAGTGTTGCCAAATGCTATATTACTTCCAACCATTTTTCACGGAAAATTATAATTTCGTGAACTTTTCGCCGTTTAAGCTTTTATAATAATATATTTGGACTCTCTTCCACTTTATTGAAAGGATAGTCCTGACGAGAGAAACGTCCTCGCCTGTAGGGAACCCGCGATTTTCATGGAAAGTCTATCCCCAAAATATTATGAATCATTTACCTATGTGCTTTAAATTACTTCCTAATATTTAAAATCTGGCAATACCCCTTTTTTCTGTGTGAACTTTTGACAATACCAATGTAGGCCTAGTAACCAACTATAGGACGAAATTAGAATGCCTATAAATAACCTAAGTAAATAAACGATGAAACGAGAAACTATCAAAGTAATAGGCGTGTTGTATAACCATTACCTACTCAAACGTTTTGGATTTGATAAACTGCAAGTCGTCTGTGAAATTTATATTTGAAAAAAATCCTGGTGATAAACGAATATAAATTATCTCGAATAGTTCTTGTTATTTTAACTGACTTTTAGAGGATACGTAAATGGCCTACCATAAACTGAAACCAAAATTCAAACTTGCAAATCGTATACACGACATAAAATAGTGTTCTCCTCTATGCGTAAACCGACTTATTAACTTCAAAGATCTCTTTTTTTCGATGATAATATTTCATGGATTCTAAACATAATTGTTCTTTTAATACAACTATTATTATTACCACATTATTCCTACAACGCATGAATAATACATTATTTTAAATTTAACGTCTGCAGTTTAAGGTTTCCCACAGTTCGGTTCAAATCGGTTTTGGACTAAAACTGAAACTGAACTAAAACTTTTCAGTTAAGATTTTCAAGAACTGAAACTGAACTGATATTATCAGTTCGGTTCAGCGAGGAAACCGAACTGATCAGTTCAGTTTTCAGTTATAACTGAACTGAACCGAAAACCCCAGATTGTAACTATTAACCGCTAACATTTTATACTACTACTAAGTATTTTGGAATCATTTAGTGCCATACCTTAAGAGTCATGTTTTTTTCACTATCTACTAATTATTAACATTGAACAATTTAACTTTGACTAATTAACTAATCATGATACCCTTTTTAGTTACTAATTATTGGTATTCTTTTAGCCTGTGTCTCTCTGCAGAGGGTCCCAGCTAATCACGGGACTTAAATTAATAGCTTATTTCTATGCATAATTAAATATACGCGACATAAATGATGAAATATACGCGACACCAAGAACGAATTCAGGATACCATAAGAACGTTGAAACAAGGCAATGCTGGCGCAATGACCATGAAGTCATACTTTTCATAATATGAGGGAGGGGCCTATTTTTGGGAATATGGAAAATGGAGTCTCCTAGGTCTAGGAGTGTTGGTGTCGGTGCCAAGAAAAACATTGTTAAAATCGTTAATGATGAACTGATATATTTAAAAAGAGTGGTTATAAAGAATCTAGATTTTTCTATAAGAGAGCCTGATTTATCTGGGACAAAGTCAGTACAATGGATTTCCCAAACTTCGCCGTGTAGCGCCAAGACTTAAGGCCAGAGAAGCTGAATGCGATACTAGCCACTTTAACTGATTTATAACCCACCGATGGCGCTAAAAACGGATTTTAAGGCGTTACCTGGAACGAAGGCGGCAACGGTTTTCGAAAGAAGTATGACTTCATGGTACCAGGGGACAATGTTACCATTCCACGTTCTTATGGTATCCTGAATTCGTTCTTGGCGACACTAATAAGGTAACTTTACGCGACACATCCCCCAAAATATCATACAGCATGCAATACAAAATGATGCCAGTTTTTTATTGTTCTACTAATGTTTGCGGGAACGTATAGATATCGTTTCTCGCGAGTCGCGATAGATCGAAAGAGTTTTTAACTATCTCTTCAGTTCAGTTTTATCAGATCAGTTTAAGAAATAAACCGAACCGAACTGAAAACTGATCAGTTTGGAGATGTGCAAACTGAAACTGAACTAATAATAATCTGAGCTTTGTTTATGAAGGGATTTCCACACTAAGCCTGTGGCTTGTTTACAGGTGGGTCCCTTTACAATGCATAGATGCGTGGTGGCTAGCCCCTATGGCACAGCTACCCTACAGCGCCTTATACTAACTATTACCGTTAACCTCAGCAAGTTTTGATGGAAAGGAGAAACCGGGTTAGACCGAGGAGGAAAACTCCTTTTACCAATTGAGGAGAGAACTTGCAAACTCTACGCAGAAGGATTTGTTCCCAGATTTTCACCCGGTGCCACAGTCCGGGATCCTCTTGCTGCGAGGCGAAAGCGCTAACCGCTACGCCACCCCACCTGGAGCAATCAAATCAGTTTAGTCACTAAACTAAAACCGAAAATAACTGAACTGGGGAAACCTTGCTGCAGTTGTTATTAATAAAGAGTAATAGTTCCAAAATTCAGGTAAATAAGTGGGTAGAAAGTTATCCTCTCGACATTAGAGGTTTCTTAACTTTTTAATAAATCAATTAATGAGTTGTAACCCTCAGCAAAATAAACTTAATTCAAGGGAATAATTTCCCGAGGGCCATAAAATAAATTAGGACAACTTACAGTTTTAATCCAAATTCAATAATAATTTTATTTCAGTTAACCGATGTAGGGATAAACCCGTAACCGAACTAGTATACAAAAGTCGATCCGTCTTCGGAGAAATCATAAACAGAACTGATTGACAATACTAAAATTATCCTAGATCACATCTGTGGAAGGGGGAATGGCTTGTGACATGGAGGCTAGATATGCCCTGCCAGAACCAAGGAGTGGAAGCTCCAAGAGTTCTGGCAGCCATATTACATCCCCCCCTCTTTAGGAACTTTTATTTATACAAAATTATAGAAAAATTTCAAACATGTTGTTTCAAGTCAAGGGTTACCCCGAGGAACCCAGAAAACTCTTTTGCAGGGGTTTCAAGTATTATCACAAAATTTTAAAAAGTTTTTTTTCTATGGCTCTTCCGTTTGATGACGGCATTCTAGTTCTACTTCGGCCACCGAACATTATACGATTTAGTAATTCTTTTAGGGGTTTGGGTGATAAACTCCCACGGGAAAACTGAGATTAGTTCTCGAGCAAAAGAGAAATGTTCCCTGGTTAGGTTCGGGATCTTATTATTTTGGAGGTAAACTTGGACCTCGTAAGGTGACCTTAATCGTTTATTGTCTGGAGGACGGTAATAGATATCGACCTCGTTTCCTCCCGGCCTAACCGTTGCTCTCTTACACACTTCTCTACGCCATCCCAATCGAAAAGGCTCTATATAGGCATCAGGTAAGGAAGCACTGTTTAATCTTGGGGTTCTCATCGACTCAGATAATGTGGCCGATGAACTTTCGGACTCACGTAGCGATAGGGAATGCGACTGAGAAATCTGTTCAGGTGTCAAAATCTCCTCCGAAAAGCCGGAAGAATGTGATTGGTTTGGCCCCGGTTCCGCGACTGGGTTTTCAGGAGTTTGCTCAGGCGTTGGAATCTCTTCTGTAAAACTAGAAGTTGCGTTGGGTAGCTCAGGTTCTTCGACTGATTTTTCATGCTCAGGCGTTAAAATTTCTTCCGTGAAACTAGAAGTTGATGTATGTAGCTTCGTTTCCACGACTGATTTTTCATGATCAGACGGGGAAGCCGCCCCTGCCGCAGAAGGCGGACTATCATTAGTGGGATGAATGAGCTGGAAGGCTCTCATATCGTGGTTAGTACGGAGTAGGAGAGGAGGGTCTTCAAATAGGGCCATGCCCGGTTCACTGTCAGAGTCAGTAGGGTGATGAGAATCCTCTGGTATTGCAGGAGGGATCTGTTGATCTAAGTCCTGATCGCCCTGAGGAGGTGACGTTGAAGTAGAAGAGGATGATGATGAGGAAGTTTCCGTGGGTTGGGGTGCATGACCATCTTCCGTAGGAGAGCTTGGCTCAGGATCATCGGCGACTTCTGACTTTGAAGCGGGTGCATCGTCGAAGACAGCTACATTTGTCTAATAGAGTTTCAAATGTTCTAGGTTAACTTTCCCTACGTTTTGTCCTGAGATAGCATTCTCCAACTCATAGACAACGGGGGAATGTTTAGCAACTATTTTGAAGGGACCTGCCCATTTAGGACTAAGTTTTCTCATAACTTGGCCTGTCGTACTTGATAAAGGATGGGTTTCCATCCATACTAAAGTTCCTACCTCAAATTCTAGAGGGTCATGGCGGAGGTCATAGTATTTCTTTTGATGCGCCTTAGCTAGTTTAGATAATTCGTTACTGAATTCTATTTGTTCCCTAAGAACTTTTAAAGCTTTAGTACGACCGGGGTCATCAGAGTCCTGGATGGGTTCTTCAATTTCTAAATCCCAAGGGAGACGTGGCTCCCGCCCGAAATTTAAAAAGAAAGGGGATCTGCCCGTGGTTCGTGGGGTGCAGAATTGATTGCAAATTGAAGAAGGTCAAGGGATTCATCCCATCTATCATGGTGATTCCCTACATAAAATGATATAAGTTCGCCTATTACACGATTAACTCGTTCGATGGGAATTCCCTTAGGTGTGTAGGGGGTGGTAAACTTGGGATTTATTCTTAAAGATCTGCAAGTTTGCAGCCAAAGTTTCGAAGTAAATTGTACCCCTCTATCACTAAGAATAGCTTTAGTAGCTCTCCACCTAGTAATAATAGACTTAAAGGCTTGAACACAAGTTTTAGCTGTAATAGTCTTAAGTGGAATCATCTCTACGAACTTTGTCATATAATCGACGAAGACTATTAAATACTTGTAATGGTGTCTGATTTGAGGGAAAGACCCCATTATGTCGACGCTAATTTGGTCCCAAGGACTTGTCAATTCGGAGGGTTGCATTAGCCCTGGCTTCTTTCTATTCCTAGCCTTAAATTGTTGGCGTAATGTACAACCTCTAACGTAATCCTGAACATCTCTTACTATAGTGGGCCACCAATATCTATAAATTACATTGCTCAGGGTTTTATCCTTGCCCCTATGAGCAGATAAAGGGTGATCATGCAATAATCGCATGGCTTCTAACCTTAACCGAGGTGGTAAATATATTTTCTCAGGTTGATTTCTATAAGTTCTTCTATAAAGAAGATTATTTTTCAGTTCAAATAATTTATGTCTAATCGGGTTTGGTTCTTGTAAGGAATTTAGTATAGGGGAAGCAAAAGGGTCTTCCCTTTGGGATTTTCTTACATCTTCTAATTTAAACACTGAATATAACGATCTAGGACCTGGGGGACGTATCTGACCTTCAACAGAGTCGCTAGAGGAGGTTGAAGAACTATTACTGGTAGAATTTGAACTTGTATTACTACTAGTTGGATCCTGTAGACTAGTATATGAGAAAGGGGAAGAGCTCAAATTAATGCTTAAGATGTTTATCGGTGCTCTTGATAAAGCGTCAGCTATCACGTTCTCTACTCCTTTCTTGTGTTTAATATTAAAGTCAAACGTTTGAAGGTACATGGCCCATTTAACTAGACGAGAATTTGGTTCCCTAATATTGAACAGCCATTGCAAAGCTTGATGGTCAGTGAGAACTGTGAACTTACGACCTTCTAAAAAGGGTCTAAATTTTTTTTGCCCAACAAATAGCTAAACATTCTTTCTCGCTAGTGGAGAACCTAGTTTCAGCATCCTTAAGTCCAGTACTAGCATATGCTATAGG
Organism: Phalangium opilio; assembly: GCA_019434445.1. NCBI lineage: Eukaryota > Metazoa > Arthropoda > Arachnida > Opiliones > Phalangiidae > Phalangium > Phalangium opilio. Next base: position 43,708 of record JAEQBA010002233.1, on the reverse strand, counting down.
GACCTCTGTATCATCCTGAATTAGGGATAGAAGGGCACCTAACCCCGCGTCACTAGCATCTGTAGTTAGGATTCACGGGGAATCACTTTTAAAGGAAGCCAAAGGCGGAGCCTTACATATTTCTTCCTTAATTTTATCGAATGCCGCTTGCTGTTCGGCACCCCAATTAAATTTCTGACCTTTTCTTTTAAGTTTATTAATTGGAGCTACTATTTGAGAATAGTGATTAATAAACCGGTTATGCCAACCTGCCATCCCTAAAAATCTTTGTACTTCCTTAATACTTTTAGGAGCAGGGAACTTCTTAATGGCTTCTATCTTAGAAGGGTCAATATGCATTCCTTGTTCATTAACTATGTGACCGAAAATAACTGCTTCTTTTTGAGCAAACCGACATTTCTTTAACTGAAAGGTGAGACCCGCTTCCTTTAATCTATTTAGGACGTATTCTAAACACGTTAAGTGCTGATCCCAATCCTCACTAAGAGAGATTAAATCGTCTAAATAGTCAATTAATTTAAAGTAATCGGCGTCTCTAAAAATCTCATCGATTAAACGTTGGAAAGAACTAGGGGCGTTACAAAGCCCAAAAGGGAGTACATTAAACTCGCACTTTCCCATATGAGTCACAAAAGCAGTTTTTTCTCTACTCTTAGGGTGCATTTCCACTTTCCAATACCCTGATTTAATGTCAAGTGTTGTTATAAACTTCGGTGTTCCAACCCTAGCTAACATGTCCTCTATATTAGGCAAGGGATAAGGGTCCTTTATGGTAACCTGATTTAGTTTTCTGTAATCAATACAAAACCTATAGGGTTTACCCCGTTTTGTTTGATCAACTAAAACTACGGGCGAAGCCCAAGGAGATACTGAGGGTCTGATTATCCCGTCAACTAGCAGTTCCCTAACATGTTGTTCTATTATTTTCTTTTTCTGATCATTAACACGATAAGGCTGAGATTTAATGGGCGGACTATTTCCCGTAAGAATCTCATGGAAGACTAGTCCTGTTCTTCCTACTTTATCCGAAAACAATTCAGGGAATTTTAACAAGAGGGATTCTAGTTGTAGACGTTGGTCATTAGAAATAGGAGCTGCGGAAACCGCTTCCCTGATGTTATTTAATATCTCCTGGTTTACTGGATCACTTTATGATGGAATTGAAAAAGGGATCTTCAAATTACCCACTAAACAATGTGAAGATTCAAAATCTAATTTGAAATAGTTTTCATTCCTATTATCTTTAAGAGAGAAGTCAAGTTCGTGGGAACCTTTAGTAAACTTATAACGGCCGTCGCCCCAAACTACACAGTCTATCCGTATATTTACTGTCGTCTGCTAGATAAGACGTGCCTTCGTTTTGCTCCGTGATTTTATTGCGCTCCCGTAAGCCTAGGCTTAGGGCCTACCCGGCCTAGTAACTATTGTAAGACAAAGTTTTCAAATTAAAAACTGAATTAAAAATATGGTGAAACACTGTTTCTCTGATTGCGAGCATAAAGGAGGGGAAAAATTTGGACCTATGATATTTTGTGGATTTTGCTCAACCCGGTATCATATTCAATGTACTGAAAGTGAAATTGTGCAAGGCTCATTTTGGATGTGCCCCTTATGTGTTGATGTTTTCAAAGAACTGAGAGGCCAATATAGTAAATTCAATTCAAATAAAGAAACAACAGAGACCTTTAAGAAAAACATGGACAAGAAAATTAAAACTATGACTGAAGATGTTGCACACAAGCATAAGAAAACGGAAGCCCTCATTACTGAGCTTGATGAAAAGATAGCTCTGCTCAAGCAGACCTATGAAGAACTCGAAGAGAAATTGCTGGATACAAAGGAGAACATTCTGACAGTTATCCAAAATGAAGTTGCAGACTGTCAAGGAAAGGTTGAAGAGTTACGGGATACAACTGAAGAAAGTATTCGAATAATTGAAACCAAAGTAAATGTACAATTATCAAAGCTGCATGAAACCCCCCCAAGTATTCCCACACAAGATTTAAACAAACAAAGTGGAACTAAAAATAGAAGCCACAACAATATACTTGAACCTCGACTACTGCATAGCGGCGAGAACAGGAACGAGTCAACTTTTCGAATGAAAACATATACGGATATAGCTAAACAAGCACCAAGACAACAAATAACGCACTCCCAACAAGGAATTAGAACTAGTAAACCAGCATTCGGACAAAGGAGGAATGTGCTAAATGCCAACCCTCCTCATAAAATAAAACAACGTCAACATACATCAGATAATAGAGAAAATTTGTATACTGGAAAGATGCCTGCTGACAAGATCACTACATGCAAAATTAAAGCTTCAGAAAAGTATGAGGACTACTTAATAGGAAACTGCTCTCAACAGGCAAGTGAAGAAATTATACTGCGACATCTACAGGAAAATGAAATAAATGTTACGGGGATAAGACAAACATATAATTCTAAACAGAAAGGCAGCACTACTAAATGCTATATATTACGTTCTACTAGTAATTCAAAAGAAATCCTAAATCCGAGCATATGGCCCTCAGGTGTGTCCTGTAGAGCTTTCACGAAGGATAAGCATAAGGAAAGCACGTATAAGACTTCGGGCATAAATGACAATGACGTGCTAGTAAAATGGTCAAACTCACCAACCCTAACGTACATACTCTCAAACTGTGGACCAGAGACCTCTATTGAAGATGTAATCTACCATTTACAAGAAATCAATATTGATTCACCTAGAGTTAAACAAAGTGAAAATGGCAGTTTTTGGAAGACAGACTTTACGATAGATTGTAGTAGTAGGCATGATAAAACAATGCTTAATCTTGCAAACTGGCCACACCCATTAACAATCAGAAGAAATAACCGTGCAAGAGAAATCATACATGACCCCACCGAGATATTACAACCAAATGAAGTTTGACCAGCTGAAACCAAGGAACAGGGAAACTTGAAGCTATCCACTAAATCCACAGGCCTAAAAATAGCACACCTGAACATAAGAAGTCTCAAGTTTAAAGTTCAAGAAATACAGTACCTGCTCACACTATATAACATCGATATATTGGGACTCACAGAGACTTGGCTAACTGAAACCATACCTGATATTGTATGCAATATTGATGGATATACTCTATGGAGAAATGATAGAGTAGGCAGAATAAGAGGGGGAGTATGTATATACTCCAAAACTGACTTACCAATTAATCAAATCACCATCCATGAAACTGAACGCCCTCTGGAATCCTCTCTTGAATCAATCTGGGCTGAGGTGAAATATAAAAACTCCAGTAACTTGTACATTGGAATCATCTATATACCCCCCAAGCAAATATACAAGACACGTCGGATGATCTTAGGAAAATCATTGACTGTCTGCTACACAAATTGAATAATGAAATAATAATATTAGGTGATACAAATTGCGATCTCCGACAAACTCCCCTTTCAGCTAAGTCAAAGATACTTACAAAAACTATGTCTGATTTTAAGCAAATAATACAAGTCCCAACAAGAATAACTATGACGACGACAAGCCTAATAGACCATATATATACAAATTACCCGTCAAGAACTAGCAATGTAACAGTTAAGGCCTGTGGTGTATCAGACCACGACCTTACCTGGCTAATTCGAAAGAAAAAGTGTCCAAAATTGCAAAAGAAAATATGTAGTGCTAGAAGTTATAATAAAATTGATACGAACGTTAATGTGAATGAGCTACAAGTGAAACTAAGGGAAATGGAAGAAGCATTGGAAGATCCAGAAATGGGGTTGCATAACCTATGCACTGAAATCATCAAAGAACTAGATAAATATGCCCCGCAAAGAAGAAAATATGTTTCAAAAGTAAATGCCCCGTGGCTAAATTCGACCATCAAACACCAAATGCACCTTCGCGACAAATACAAAACGAAGATAAGAATCTCGCAGAATAAAGAAAGGTATCAAAACCTGTATAGAATTCAAAGAAATGCTGTAAACAAATTAATCTGTACGGAAAAAAGGAATTATTTTAAAAACAAGATAGGCAACGGAAATAATACAGCCAATATCTGGAAAACAATAAAGCCCTACCTTAAACCTAAGAATAGCAAAACAATAACAAAAATGGAGTATAAATCTGAAATAAGTGAGGATGCGGAAACTATAGCAAACATTCTAACAATGACACGGTAGAAATGTTTTGCACTTACGGAAAGTCGACGCGATACTATAAAGTTAATTTAAAAAGATACGGGAAACGAGTTGTTTACAATAAACAACAAATTCAACATCCATTCTTTCAACTGTGCGGTATCCATTGTTGTCTGTACCTAGCACTCCGCTGTCAGGGTGTGGCTAGAAAGACGATATTAGACGCCATCTATGACCAGAATCTTAAACTTAACGACTATGTCGCCTTATTATATTTATCTTTACATTTAAAAAAACATGTACACAGATATTGTTCGCAATAAAACAATTTTTTATTTGTCTTCATATTACATTTTATTAATCAATATCACGCCATTTATGATGTTTAGCTCTTCGTTCGTTAGATGGAACTACTGGACCGAGATTTTGAAGTTCGTCTTTCTTTTTCCGAGGTTTTTTCTGTTTTTTTTGTTCTTCCGTTTAGCGGAGGCCGTCTCAAACAGGTTTTCCAAGTCCGTTAAATTGTCCCCGTTTTCCTCCGCTAAATTCTCTTGTTCATCGACAATTTCTTCTTGAAAATCGTCAGGATTTGCATAACCGACAGCCCCTTCTTCTAGCTCCCTCTTTGGCGTAAAAAATGTGTTTTGCAAACGATTTGCCAGAACTTCGGCTTGCCGTTTCACCATATCTCCAACATAGGTCGGCCCATATTGCTGGTAAAAATCTTCTCGTGTTGGTGTCCCCGCAGCCGTTTCGCTTTTTAAAACCTTTTGCCGAGGCTCGGTTCGTTTAGGCGTAGTAAAAGAACTGCCCGACGCGCTTGTTGTCGGTGATGACGTGGCATAGTTCGGCCATGACAATTGTTTTTTTCGCGGGGGCATTTTAGGAGTGACCGGTAATGGCGGCGTGGGGACATTGGACATTGTTTGTGTTACGACCTCAAATTTAGGTAAAGGAATTTGTTTCTCGATACTTAAATATTTCTTAAAAGCGTCTAAATATTTATATAATTTATCGTAGGCATTCAATGGCGATTTTAAAATATCCTCAATCTCTCGGTCCAAAGCCGAGTGTTCTTGGGCAGCTGTTGAAGTTACTGCGCTAGCGGGCACAAGAACCATTTGTTTCATAGTTTAGCAGCTATGGCTTGGACAATTGAAGGCAAAATTGCGGCAAGCAACGTCGTAAGAAAACCACCTGATTGCTGCAACAACAGCTTTTTTTTGCTTTTCTGCGACAAGGTAATTGATCCGAGTTGTCTAATAATTTTCTTGTACTTTGCTAGCTTTTTCTTACGGTCTTTACTCCAAAAAATACCCCCGCCCTTTAAATTCTTACAAATTGTCTGAATGCTCTTTAACTGAGGCGCGCTACTATTGTTTAAGAGGGTTCGCCGTTGTTTACAGCTAGTTTGACGCAAGCTCTGTAAATAAGGGACAAATTTGGCAAACTTTGCTGAGGGACGCGCTACGACGAGTCGGGAGCGTTTTGCTGATCGACGTTTAACGCGTGGGGCCATTATTCAAATGACAATTAAATTTAATCGACATAGACATACATAGGTGATTCGTGAGGTAAAACACGCGACCTTAATCGTAAATTTTCCGGAGTTTCTTGTTTTAAATCAATTAACAAATAGCTATAGGGTTCTTTAGTGGCTAGTCTGTACGCGTCCGTAATACGCTTCGGGTTATCTGGACTTATTTGTTGCGCTAAATATCTAATAGAGGCGACATCTCGAGGATTTTTCATTATTATAAAATAGGAAGAGTTTTGAGAAATTATCCGCGATTGGCTACCCTTGGGAAACAGTTGCTGAGTAATAATAATAACCGTATACCCTAAATGATGCGATGTCACGCACACTAAATCGGCAATATGAGTTTGTTTAAATAATTGACTAGCTAAATCGTCTAGTATCAAGTAGGAGTCGCGATTCATTTCCCAAAAGTCCGGATCCGCCGTTGGCAAGCCTTGAATAAATTGAATTCCCGGAATCAATTGTTTCAATTTTTCGTAGTTTGGCTGCCAGGCGGCGTAGCAATAAATAACCTTTTTATGCGGTGGGTCAAACATAAGCTGATGATTTTGCAATAAGTTACTTAAAAGAAAACTCTTCCCCGCTTGCGTTGGCCCCACGATTAGAAACTGGGCGGGTGTTTGGAACTTTAAAGAATGCGAGACTGACTCGGTCGAATTCATTTTAAATAATAAACATTTTATTATTGTTCACAGGTTATTTATATTAAAAACATAGATATTTAAAAAACATTAATAATCAAAAAAATTAAAACACTATAAACCCAAAAACCCCAAAAAAACCCTTACATATTTAAACAGCATTAAAAAAAAACAAAACAATATACACAAAACCTTTTACCCAAAAAAAAATCCCTATTAATTAATTGTTTTTAAAAATTTTTTTTCAAATTCCGTTATCCTTTGGCGAAAGCGTTGGTCGTTGATGAGGTCAAAGTTCACGCGAGACTCGGAGGGTAGTTGGTACACACGCACTACAGAAGAAAACACGACGGATTTATGCGCACGCGCACTTTTTCGTTTCCCGACCGCTCTTTGTTGATGGCTGGGCATGTTTGGATTAGAGGCTCGCAAACATCCTCGCCCTCGCTGGTCGGGAATTCGGGAAACCCCTGACGCAGTGGTTTGTTGTTGCACGGTTTTTTGGAAACCATCGGACACGATGGACTGTGCTTCCGATGTTCCCTCGATGGATGGTCCGTGCAACGCCACTGGTACAAGGCGATGCCACAAAAGGCGCAGCGCGTCGTCTGTGTTTCTACATCTGCAAGATAGAAACCGTCTTTGGCCAGGGCTTCGATAGGAACGCAAGATTCCCACAAGCCCTCAAAAGTATGTCTTCGCCTAGCCTCGTAATTCATGCGAAAGAGATGTCGAAGCGGGTGTTGCCTCTTTGAAACCGTAGGGTCGACTGGTTGTCAAATCGGCGTTCAACAATCTCTTATTCGAGGTTTGGCGAAATCTTTTGGTGATTTTAACGGCCTCTAGCTGCAGCTTGTATTTATCCCGTTTAAAATTAAAAGGGACATTGACTGTCACTTCCTTTTCCGGATTCATCGCTACACTTTCAAAGGTTTCAAAGTCAAGTTTTTCAAGATTTTCTCGATTTAACGTCAACCCTTTAATTTTCTTGACTTCTTTTCCTTTGCTAGTGCGAAACGAGTAACTTTTGGCACCGGTACTACAAAAGGAAGTTATATAATCACCGCCGAGTTCGTCCGCCCAGCAACCAATATGATTGCCAGTTGGAATGTCAAACTTTCCCGGTAGATGGCGGTAGATTATGGAGTCGGTGTCACAATACAAGGCTGCGCGGTCTAATTGAAGCAGCATCTTGTTCAATTCGAGTCGCCCGTAGCACGAGACGAAGCTACCCACAATGGCCGACCCCAGTTTGTAGTCCGAAACGTAATCGCTTTTGGCTTTGTACGATAAGAGAGCGATCGACTCCGTAACTGGCCGTAAGTCGACTAATTCCAGAGTGTAATCGCTCGCGTATCGTATCAATTCGTAATAATTGTTGATAAAAATGCTGCGAATCTTACCCGTATTCAACGCCATGCGACCCCAAAGAGAATTTAAATTAATTATAGCGATATTACGCAGGGAAGGATTTGATTGAATATCCGCCACCGTCAGCGAGAGCTTTTCATTCTTGGTTATATCGGCGATATACGCCTCTTTTTGCAGAGGCATTTGCGCGTGAGCGGGAAATCCGGAATTCTTCACTTTTAGGGCGATAAAATCAGTCATGTACTGCGCGAAGAAATATTCCGTTTTTGGATAATGGTACACTTCGAATATATCGAGTAGTTTATAACCATGCTCCATAGCGGCATAGACTTCTACCGTTGGCCAGACTGATTCGAAAGCCCTTTCGTTGACAGTGTGATCGCAGATTTCCGCTCGCAATTCTAGACACGTGCGACAGAGGGCGTAGGCTAATTTACCACCGCTGCGAAAGGGAATTAAGGGGATGTGGAGATCTTGAGGGGCCAGCAGACGACAACTCATAACGCCAAAATACCACCCTGGCGATTTGTCAAAATCTCTGTTATAGATTATGGGGTGGCCGCTAGGGTACGGACAATCGCGACAAACTTTCGGATACAAAGAAATAATATCCTTGTAGAAAATTTTCTCCTCACCTTGCACGTGGCAGTTAAGAACAAAATTTTCCCTTCGTCCCCCATAGAGAGCGCTACGGGCTGATATTTGAGGTCGAAAAGTTAAACTTTTGCAGAAAGCCTTTGCTTCGGCGTTTTCTTTTAAAAGCTTAGCAAATTGACACTCAAAGATGGAGGTATAGTCATACCCGACCATCTTCTCTTTAATAAACAGCTCTCTATCTAGAGTCCGCTCGTACAGAAATCTGTTGCTGGCTTTAAGTTGGGTATTGTAGGCATTAAGTTTTTGGCATGGACATCCGTGAAAGTAGCAACCGTGGAAATCGTAGATTTTGGGAGGAGTTTCGCTATAACCATCCACTAAATAGCGACCGACGCGATACTCGCCCCCATAGCTTAAAGCAGTGCGCAATTTTATATTTTCAGTTTTCTCCACCCAAGCAAGATATTTTAAGCTAATCTGACTGTGATTAAATTTTGCGTTATAGCCGTTAGAAGGAACAATACCCATGCTGTAAGGTTTATAGTAATTGTTAAGATAAATAGTGGTTAGAGCACCCGCCAAAGTGATATTTTTTAAGCAGAAAGGGTCTAATTTGGTTAGGTCTACGTAAATTTTTCTAAAAGCTTCGACGCCTTGTCTTAAAACTCGAACGTCTTGAATGCAATATTTAATAAGCTCCTCTTTGATGTTGTAAATAGACCCTTCCATTGACGCGTACCAAGTTTGAAAATCTCGATAATCATTGGCCTTCATTTGAGCTACGTTAAAGTACGAAGCTTCAGGGATGACGCCAATGTAATTGAGATTTTCTTCGGTATGAAAATCAAATGGAAAGAATCCTTTCGCCACATCGCCGAGGCTAAACATGCTGGTGAAATTACGCAAAGGTTGACTAATGTAATTAAAGCTATCAAGGAATCTAATTTGAGGTCCCTCAAGATGAATCATTAAAATTTTACTGCCGTCAAAAATAACGGCAGGGGTGACGTGTCTATGAACTAAAGCGTTAAGAATTAAGAAGTTATCAAAAGCTTTCGCGTAATGAGCTACGACTTGAGTGTTAGTAAAGCGCGGTTGGTACGTTTTACGCTTCTGTCCAGTCAAAACTACCTGCTCTACGCTAAATAAATAATTTAAAAATTGCTCGACGCAATTGGCGCCGTAAAAAAATTTGGTTTCAAAGCCAGCTTCAGTCTCTACGTCGCAAACTAGTAAAATGGGGACATGGATATTATTTCTCAGAATAGTCTCAATGTCGTAATAAATAAACCGCGAGGCTTTCATTTTGGTTTCCAAAGGCATAACAAAATGCTCACCTGGCGGATGAACTATTTTACATTGAGAGCATTCGGGATTGCAGTCGTGATCGTCACCCATCAGTCGCCCACATTCTAAACATCGTTTTTGACTCGCGCAGGTGCCATTAAGTAAATGAGTTTCGTAGCAGGGGCCGGGGAAGAAATAGCGGTGGCATTCGTTGCAACGTTTTAAAACATCCTCGTTAGTTAAATGAAAAGCTTCTCCTTGGCATCGAAAACATATATAGGGTTTTGTATCCTCGGGGCATTTATGCTCTTTTAACAATTCGTATTTGTAAAAAGATTTTAAGCATAAATCGCAAGAGATAACACCCCCCATCATGCCGTGCCAAGTTTTAGCAGGGTGGATATGGTCACCAATTTTTAAGAGATAGATAAATTTAGGAGCTTGGGGTCCTTTGAAAAATATGGTAAAATTATTCGCAGCATCAATTATTACGATCCGATAATGGGGAGCTAAATAATTTTGAAATTTTTGAATATCTTCTAGAGTAACGAAACCTTCGGGGACGCCGGCTTTTCGGTGCAAGATTTTCGCAATGTTACCTTGAAGGTCACTATTGCGTCTCAGTTTGTCAAAATTGTTCCGGTTAAAAGGCGGACCTTGCTTATTTTGTCGATAAAAATTGCGATCGGCCAACTCTTTACCCAGAACTAAACTCCGAGCAAAACAGAGGTTATCATTGTTTTCCATAAAAATAAATTGGTTATTTTGTTTAACAAAATAATCCAAATTAACCAAAGTTCTATTTTTAATGGACTTATAATAAACTCCTATATTTGCATCGAGGTTTAAAAAAATTATGTCAAACTGAAAATCTTCACCATTAAAGACAAAGTCCCGACTAGATTGCGTCACTCTATAGATGGTGCGCATAATTCGCTTACTGGTGAATTTGTCAATTTTTATAAATTTAATATTTACAGGGGTCGTCAATCCGGGGGAGCTTAAAACAAATCGAACTCGATTATACCCGGGGTTCTCGGTTACTAATTTGCGTATAACTTCGTCGAGAATTTTTCGAAAAATTCGAAAAAAATCTCGCGTTGGAATGTCATCCAAATTTTTAAAAGCTATACGCAAATCGATTTGTTTACAATGCCACTTGCGACTCGTTTTGTCAATCTGCCGCTCTATTGTGTAGTACCGGTTTACCTGTGCGTGTTCTTCTCCCTCGCTACCCTCCGAGTCACTCCCACTGCTGCCGCTGCTCGAACTCATTTTTTGAATCTCTATCAGAAATAAAAAAAATTGGAACAAAATTTTGGTTTGTAAATTTATTGTTAATAAGATACTTACTTTGCTGGGCGGCTGCTGCGTGGCCTGAGCGTCACTCTTTATGTCCTCCACCAACCGGTGGAAGGCGTTGAGGAGTTTGACGGCGTCCTTGTCTTTCCCGTCAACGACCCGCTTCAGTCGTTTGTGGGAATACTCCCAAAGCTTGTCGGCTTGGGAGTCCTTTATATCTTTAAATTTGTAGACACTTATGTCTACAAAATAGTCCCCTTTTCGCGGGGGGACTTTTGTCTCAAAATACTGGCCGTCGCTCCTCAGCCGGTACGACCCTTCAATTCCGTGAATGCCAACGACGTGTTTTTGTAGTACGTCTTGGACGAACGTCTCGTCGTCCGAGTCGATTAACACCTCGACAGGGTCGGGCTTCAAAAATTGATTTATGGTCCGCTTACCGCTGCTGGTTCCGGCTCGATCCCCAGGAGAAGACGGTGGAGAGTCAAACATAGACTGTGATTCTTGAACGTATTTGCTACTCATGGCTGGATTGATTGTGAAAATCTACTGCCAATGCTCCAGCTTTTATACGAAAATCTCAGGGCCATTTTTTTTAGAATACAGGCCCAGGCATGGTTTTTTATAAGACAACCTTATTTTACTTTTATTAAGTGTTTAAAAAATATAATTATGTACCGACAAGCGATTTTTTAATTTAACCTTAACTGTATTTTTTATTGATGAGTTGATAATAGAGATTATGAAGGATATTAGAATAAATACACATATAAAAAATACCTCTATAGTTTAATATTAATATACGTTTATTTAGATTTAAATCATGTTAAAAAATAATTTCGTTTCCTCCCAAAATAATTACTTTTAACCTTCATCAAAAAATTTTTCTATAAGGCGATCTCATGCAGATTATTCAAATTATGCCCAGACAAGCCCAAACAAACTTTGCATACCAATAAAAAACCTGCCCCCTCGGGCTTCTACCAAGGTAACTCCTTTTTAACCTTCGCCCATAAATTTTTTTTATATAACACGATCATATTTGAATTATTTAAATCGTGGCTAGACAAGTTTTGCATATAGAAAAAACTTGGTCCTCGGAGAGATTTCTAAATTTATGAATATATACCTAATTACCTTTTTGCTATTTATCGAAAAATAGTTTTTTAAGAATCTTGAAAGCTAGACACTATTAGATTTAACCTCCATAATTTACTATATAAGCCCCGTGTTTCAACGTGAAAGTTATCAGTTGTTTAACTTCTGTACCTTAAGCACTCTTTTACAAAGATGTCTTTCTCCAGCACTACTCGATTGCCCGCCCTGTCGTTTATTAAAATCCATCCGGCAGCGCTTACTCCTCGTCGTGCCACTCCCCAGTCGGCCGGACTGGACTTATATTGTCCAGTTGATACTGTGCTCGAACCGCACGGTATCAAAATCTTGTCGACTGGGTTAGGCGTTATGCTGCCAGCGGATAGCTACGGTCGCATTGTCGGCCGTAGCAGCTTGACGGCCCAAGGGCTGTTTGTTGCCGAGGGGACGATAGGTATGTTTATTAGTTATTTTATAATGCCCAAAAGTATAATATTTCTTAACAATAATAGACGCCGACTATCGGGGACCCCTAAAAGTGGTCATTGCCAATGTCGGGGGGACCCCCTACACTGTTCGGCGTGGCGATAGAGTCGCCCAATTGATAGTTACCCCGGTTATATTGCTAAGACCTGTGGAAGCGGCGGTAAATATTTTAAAGTTTTTTGATTTAGGTTTCAACATGTAACACATTTTTATGTTGTTTCTAGAGTTTGACCCCTACATCACGCGGCAGTGGGGGGTTTGGCTCGACCGGTGTTTAGTCTTTTTTAATGGTGGTGGGTTTTTTTTTATAAATATTTGTTATTCTGTATTTATTGTATATATCATATGTTATTAAAAATCTTTATTCGTAAATTTGTTATCCTTTACAGACTTATAATTATAGGCTTATTTTCTAGCCTTACCTTAATTAACCTATCCAATGAAATTATCTCTTTACTTACGCTCCGCCTACTAAACCAGTAGGAACCAATTAAAACTGTCGCTTACCTCGCTAGTATGTTACATATATATCACGTACTACCTATTTTAAATATCATTTACTATCGTAACAGACTCAATATGCTGTGCCTCATTTTCTTTTTTGTTTACGGGTTAATAGTCAACATTTTGTTAACTCTTTACGAAATCGAGCGGCGAAGCAGAAAACAATTAGAAAATAAACCCAAACGGCCCTCCGCCGATTGCACTTCCGAGTCAAATAACGATACGGGGTCAATGTGAAAAATGACTTCGTTAAAACATGTTTGTTTATCCTTGCTGGTTGTTGATTATTTTGTACTATATATTTTGTATTTATTTATTACGCATATCTGTACATCATATAAAAAGTAAATATTTGATGTCTTAAAATCTGAGTTTTTATTAACTTTAGGCTTACAGAAAGCTGGAGTGGTTAAAGGGTAACACCCAATGTTAGCAAGCCAGGGATGACGTCAAGCTTGACTATAGTTTTAGTTTTGGTCTAAGTTAAGAAGATGATGTCATGGGGGGGGGTTGAAACTAACAGGCAGGAGCTCGGGCTAGTCCAGACTTGTCTGAAAAGTTTGGTTTGAGTTTGGTAGATGATGGTCTGGTGGCCATCTTGGGGTGGCGGCCATCTTGGATCCATGCGTATTTGTATAGTCCCTACTGCTCACCCACAAGTACCTACAAGCACCCACAAGCACCTACAAGTACCCACAAGCACCCATAAGTACCTACAAGTACCCAAAAGCACCTACAAGTACCCACAAGCACCTACAAGTACCCACAAGCACCTACAAGTACCCACAAGCACCTACAAGCACCCACAAGAGCCCACAAGTACTACAAGCACACACAAGTACCTACAAGCACCCACAAGTACCCACAAGTACCCACAAGCACCCAAAAGCACCCACAAGCACCCACAAGCACCCACAAGTACCCACAAGTACCTACAAGCACCCACAAGTACCTACAAGCACCCACAAGTACCTACAAGCACCCACAAGTACCCACAAGTACCCACAAGCACCCAAAAGACCTACAAGTACCCAAAAGACCTACAAGTACCCAAAAGACCTACAAGTACCCAAAAGACCTACAAGTACCCAAAAGACCTACAAGTACCCAAAAGCACCTACAAGTACCCACAAGAACCCACAAGAACCCACAAGCACCTACAAGTACCCACAAGCACCTACAAGTACCCACAAGCACCTAGAAGTACCCAAAAGCACCCACAAGTACCCACAAGCACCTACAAGCACCCACAAGAGCCCACAAGTACCCACAAGAACCCACAAGTACCCAGAAGCACCTACAAGTACCCACAAGCACCCACAAGTACCCACAAGCACATACAAGTACCCAAAAGCACCTACAAGTACCCACAAGCACCTACAAGTACCCACAAGCACATACAAGTACCCAAAAGCACCTACAAGTACCCACAAGCACCCACAAGCACCCACAAGTACCTACAAGCACCCACAAGTACCCACAAGCACCCATAAGTATCTACAAATACCCAAAAGCACCTACAAGTACCCACAAGCACCCACAAGCACCTACAAGTACCCACAAGCACCTACAAGTACCCACAAGCACCTACAAGCACCCACAAGTACCCACAAGAGCCCACAAGTACTACAAGCACACACAAGCACCCACAAGAACCCACAAGCACCTACAAGTACCCACAAGGACCCACAAGCACCTACAAGTACCCACAAGCACCCACAAGTACATACAAGTACCCACAAGTTCTACAAGCACCTAGAAGTACCCAAAAGCACCCACAAGTACCCACAAGCACCTACAAGCACCCACAAGAGCCCACAAGTACCCACAAGAACCCACAAGTACCCAGAAGCACCTACAAGTACCCACAAGTACCCACAAGCACCCACAAGCTTCTACAAGTACCCACAAGCACATACAAGTACCCAAAAGCACCTACAAGTACCCACAAGCACCTACAAGTACCCACAAGCACATACAAGTACCCAAAGCACCTACAAGTACCCACAAGCACCTACAAGTACCCACAAGCACCTACAAGCACCCACAAGTACCCACAAGAGCCCACAAGTACTACAAGCACACACAAGCACCCACAAGAACCCACAAGAACCCACAAGCACCTACAAGTACCCACAAGCACCCACAAGCACCTACAAGTACCCACAAGCACCCACAAGTACATACAAGTACCCACAAGTTCTACAAGCACCCACAAGTACCTACAATCACCCACAAGTACCCACAAGAGCCCACAAGTACCTACAAGCACCCACAAGCACCTACAAGTACCCACAAGCACCCATAAGTACCTACAAGTACCCAAAAGCACCTACAAGTACCCAGAAGCACCTACAAGCACCCACAAGTACTACAAGCACACACAAGTACCTACAAGCACCCACAAGTACCCACAAGTACCCACAAGCACCCACAAGCACCCACAAGCACCCACAAGTACCCACAAGCACCCAAAAGCACCTACAAGTACCCAAAAGCACCTACAAGTACCCACAAGCACCTACAAGTACCCACAAGTACCTACAAGCACCCACAAGTACCTACAAGCACCCACAAGTACCTACAAGCACCCACAAGTACCTACAAGCACCCACAAGTACCCACAAGAACCCACAAGTACCCACAAGCACCCAAAAGACCTACAAGTACCCAAAAGCACCTACAAGTACCCACAAGCACCTACAAGCACCCACAAGCACCTACAAGTACCCAAAAGACCTACAAGTACCCAAAAGCACCTACAAGTACCCACAAGAACCCACAAGAACCCACAAGCACCTACAAGTACCCACAAGCACCTACAAGTACCCACAAGCACCTAGAAGTACCCAAAAGCACCCACAAGTACCCACAAGCACCTACAAGCACCCACAAGAGCCCACAAGTACCCACAAGAACCCACAAGTACCCAGAAGCACCTACAAGTACCCACAAGTACCCACAAGCACCCACAAGCACCTACAAGTACCCACAAGCACATACAAGTACCCAAAAGCACCTACAAGTACCCACAAGCACCCACAAGCACCCACAAGTACCCACAAGTACCCACAAGAGCCCACAAGTACCTACAAGCACCCACAAGTACCCACAAGCACCCATAAGTATCTACAAATACCCAAAAGCACCTACAAGTACCCACAAGCACCCACAAGCACCTACAAGTACCCACAAGCACCTACAAGTACCCACAAGCACCTACAAGCACCCACAAGTACCCACAAGAACCCACAAGCACCCACAAGTACATACAAGTACCCACAAGTTCTACAAGCACCCACAAGTACCTACAATCACCCACAAGTACCCACAAGAGCCCACAAGTACCTACAAGCACCCACAAGCACCTACAAGTACCCACAAGCACCCATAAGTACCTACAAGTACCCAAAAGCACCTACAAGTACCCACAAGCACCTACAAGTACCCACAAGCACCTACAAGTACCCAGAAGCACCTACAAGCACCCACAAGAGCCCACAAGTACTACAAGCACACACAAGTACCTACAAGCACCCACAAGTACCCACAAGTACCCACAAGCACCCAAAAGCACCCACAAGCACCCACAAGTACCCACAAGCACCCAAAAGCACCTACAAGTACCCAAAAGCACCTACAAGTACCCACAAGCACCTACAAGTACCCACAAGTACCTACAAGCACCCACAAGTACCTACAAGCACCCACAAGTACCCACAAGAACCCACAAGTACCCACAAGCACCCAAAAGACCTACAAGTACCCAAAAGACCTACAAGTACCCAAAAGCACCCACAAGTACCCACAAGCACCTACAAGCACCCACAAGCACCTACAAGTACCCACAAGTACCTACAAGCACCCACAAGTACCCACAAGCACCCACTAGTACCTACAAGCACCCACTAGTACCCACAAACACCCACAAGTACAGACAGACAGACACACACACAGACACGTCCAGTGTAAAACCTCTCCGTGACGTCATCGTCACTCGGAGAGGTAAAAACTAATGTTCTAGCCGTAAGGGAACAGGCACATGTTAAGCAAAAGACCAATTATGATATGTCTCACAGGCACGTTGAATACAACATTGGCCAACAGGTTCTAGTCAAGACGCATACGTTATCAAACAAAGCAGCTCGCGTAACCAAAATGTTATCTGAACGCTATGATGGCCCTTTTGAAATTCAGAGTCAACTTTCTGACGTCAATTACGTTCTCGCTGAACGTAAAGGCTCCAAACTCGTACCAAAGTGCACGTACCACGTGCAAAACATTAAGCCCTATCTGTCGCGGGACTTCAACTCTGTCGTTGGTTCCTTAAAGAAACCTTTAATCCAACACCCTGTGGCACAACATTGTTCAGACAGCGATAATGACCTTTCCGAGTTAATCGGTACGACAAAACCCAAACGTAACCCAAAACCCATAGCTCGTTATCCGGCTTAGGTGTGGTTTCTCATTCTCAATTTTAATTGTATACTCTAGTAACATTTGTATAGTTTTTAGTTCCGCTGATTCAAGCATTCATATTTGTGTAATACCGCCTAACGTGTAACGAATATGTATTGTATATTTTTTGGGTTTTGTACTGTTCAATTCGATTTCACCTCTTTGGTGCCTTTAACTAAATATCGGCACCCTTAGGCGGGGGTATTTTAACACCATGAATTGACCAAAAACCCCAAAGAAAACTTTCCTACTCAAACTGTAAAAGAAGAGGACTTATGGTAGTTTTCCATACGAAAGTAAGGGGACGAGCCCGTGGCTTAGAAAGAGCGATACAACTTCGATGTCATTTTGATTACGTGATTGTCAGAAACAACATTTAATAGAAGGTTTTAAAGGCAAATATGAAGGGAATTCTAGCTACCAAGATTATCACCAATCTAATTAGTTAGATTCGCACTCAAGCAAGATCGGAGATTAACCGACGAGGTTGCTCCTGCAGCGCAACGGCTTCGGGCCGATTAGTCGGTTGGCAGTCTACCCAACTTTAAAACGAGTGTTAGATAATGGGTCATGTGGAAGGCCGGTGCCGAATGAAAATGTGGCACCCGCCAAACAGTCAACCAACTTTTTTATCTCTAAGAAAAACAGACCCTTGTCCTTTTCTTGGGACAGCGTTGATTTCATTCAAAAATGTAATTCAAAATCATTACTTTCTTAATTCGGAGCAGCCGAAGCGTCTTTATTTTTATTTCATTCTCTATATCATTAAGACTAAGATGTGAATAAGCCATTTCGATATTACGCGCAGCGCCATTCCCCCTCGTAGTGGAGCCCGTCTTTTTATAATTGAACGTTCAGCATTGAAAAAATGCAATAATTAATATGTTGTTTCCTCTTTGTCAAATAAATTTTAACCCGTTATAAAAGTTTACTTTGCTTAAATAAATTTAAACAGTATCAAAAACCGCGAATTATTTTTGGTTGTCTTTATTTTTCCACAAATACATTTAGTAATTATTTATTTTCTCACAAATACATTTAATAATTATTTATTTTCACTCAAATACATTTAGTAATTATTTATTTTCTCACAAATACATTTAGTAATTATTTATTTTCTCACAAATACATTTAGTAATTATTTATTTTCACTCAAATACATTTAGTAATTATTTATTTTCACTCAAATACATTTAGTAATTATTTATTTTCACTCAAATACATTTAGTAATTATTTATTTTCACTCAAATACATTTAGTAATTAATTATTTTACCACAAATACATTTAGTAATTAATTATTTTACCACAAATACATTTAGTAATTATTTATTTTCCCACAAATACATTTAGTAATTATTTATTTTCCCACAAATACATTTAGTAATTATTTATTTTCCCACAAATACATTTAGTAATTATTTAATTTCACACAAATACATTTAGTAATTATTTATTTTCCCACAAATACATTTAGTAATTATTTAATTTCACACAAATACATTTACTAATTATTTATTTTCCATTTATATTCTAGAATACATCAAAAAATATCTATGTAGTATTTTAAATATCTCGTGAACAAATTCGTTCGCGCATTTTCGTTTAAAGAGTCATAGCGATTTTACAAAAATATTAGTAATTCCAATATTCTATGTAATTTTAGTAGTATATACTATTAACTTTGGATTCCTTTATTGGAAAGCACTATAACTAGGTCATGCTAATTTTTTCAAATTTTGAACAAGACTAGTTTCATTCGCTGACAGAATTTGTTTACGGGTACAATTATTGTAAGAACTTCTATGTTGTTTCATTTAGAACTTTGGTCAGTTGAGTATTTGCCGATGATTGCGTTAGCTATTTACACGCTATTATAGTAACTTTAGCTAATGGTCATTTCCAAGTGTCACTTAATTAAATAAACGTGGTTTCGTCCGCGAACGACAATAAATGAAATAGGCCCTAGCTTAGTATCACCAAAAGTGGACGAGGGGAAAGTTTTGAAAGTGGCCAGAAGTCGCGAGGCATCAGAGTTTCGCCATGATTGGCCGTTCAGTCGGCGTAGCTCTATTAGACCGTCGTCTGCTATTGTGTATGCTAAACTGAATTCGGTCGAATGCGGCCTCGCTCAATGACTTAAAAAGTGAAATTTTGCAATACGGGTGGTGTACAATTTTGATGCGTGATTTAACCATGAAGATACCTATGCTTTGTGCAAAGAAATACTAGTCTGAAACGACTCTTAGCCATGTGTTTGTTCGGATCAAGATCGTTTTAATCAGTTTCCGGTTTAGAGTTCCGTTGCGAGGGTTTACATTCCCAACAATGCTCGTTTAAGCTTAATGATGTGCAGTGGTTCTCGAAACTGGAATCTTGTCAGAAGCTCGACGGTGAAGACGAAAGAAGCGACTCCAAGCATTGCCGCCCACAATCGGAACTTGGCTTCAATGTCCTTAAACCCGAGTACGTGGACTTCATTCTCAGCCGTCGAATGTTGTGGTTCCAATTCGATGCGCCATTCTCTCTCGAACACGCGGTGAAATGCTGTGATTTGGCCGGTTTCCACGAAAGACCGCAATCTGCAATCACCAAATGGTGAGATACTTCAAATCAGAAACATAAATATGGTTGCAAAATTTGCCCGCGTGATTAATGCTGACTTTATTTGACAGTTTCAAGGTACACACGCCAGACTTTTGGCCGGGACTTGAATAATGATATTTCCCAAAGATTTCAAGTGACACTATGAAGAGCTGACGATAATTATCCCGATTTCGATTAAAATACGCGAGTAACATAATCGCGAGTTCAAGAGCCGCGTATGGCGTTATGTGCTGGAGCAAAATTTCAAAGTAATATAAAACCTTAGCAATGCCAACTACATGGCGAAGGCTTCTCAATTTTTACAAACTCCACAATGGTAGGAAAAGTAAATTGTTCCCGTGTGCCTTTTCGCCGCATTTATCTTTAAAAAGCGCCTCACGGTGAAATGCGTCAGTGATCCGACCCTCTATGTGATTTAGAATTGATAATAACGTTTTGGAGATATAAAAATCTCTTTAATAGAAACTAAAGTATAGAGGCTCGTGGACCACAATTTGGACTTACTGTGGAAAGAGTTTTTTTTTCAAACGTAGTTTTATAATAATTAGCAACTTTAAAGCGTTATTAGCTATTAGTCAATGCACGCGCGAACCCCAGTTGAAGTTCGGCATTATTGAAGAAGACTCAAGTAGCTACGTTTGATATGATAAAGATCATCGTCAATGTGCGAAAGAGAAACACCTAAACGTAGACTGTTCTTGCATTAAGAAAGTTAACGAACATTTGGTTGATGTACTTCAGAGCTTTAGGATTCATTGTTGCATTGTCAACTGGGAGCACTAGCGGTTATTCCAAGTACTTCGCCGAACTAAGATGAAGACGCAATAGTTTCAGCCTTGGCTCATCGAATTGTTTTAACAAGACCATCTGTAAAAAAGGTAAATCTCCAAACCATATTTGCTTTCCTGACGGTAAGTCTCCCGCTTCAAAGCGTTTTGCTCGCTGATGCCAGAGAGTTTTCATGTCATCGTCAGTCTGTTAGAATTGAAATTTTATTAATGGACTTTGGAAATGAGATTAAAGTGTTCAAAAATCTTCACCGATTGTTTAACACTGTCTTCTATATTTCCAGAAATGATAACTTTGACGTCGGGTACTCTCAATAAATCCGGAATTCCGTTAATGTTTTGTCTCTTCTGGGACGAGAAATTGGCTTTCAAGACTCTGTTGAACAAATTGACGAAGACCACTACTATCAAGAGCTAAACTCCAACGCTGAAGCGAATCGCCAGTGACGAAGGAATGTCGAAGCCTGCACCGACACAAACCAATTGAAAAAGACTGAGTGGTTGAAAGCCACTGGAAAAAACCATTTACTGTAATGGACGTGTGGGTGTGTCTGTGTGCATTGTTGCACATCGCAGAAAAAGTGTTCGAAATTTCTGGACCGCATTCACACTTCAGGGAAATTCGAAAAATTTCTACCTTAGCTATTCCGCGTGGAATACTGGCTTTAAAGTATATGGACGGTTTTTTTAGAACTCGGCATTATCTCTCCATTGTCAACGCCATCTTATCTTTATCGATGCTTGAAAGTTGTTCTCAGAACTTGCTTGTTAAATCTTATTATATCCACAAGTTTGTTTATAAAAAATCGTTTTCTACTAATTTGTGGAAAATGTATAGAAAATGCCCACCTCTAGGGTTTTTTTTCTCTTTTGATTGGATGTAGTTTTAACTTTGCGCGTCACCCATAGATGGTGTGCAAAATTTATAGATTTATACGGCATCTTTCGTGTTAGGGGGGGGGGCTCACGCTTCCTTCGAAATTTTTTCTCTCTCCAAAAATTCCCTTGTGTGACGTCACACTAGACCACCGCGGCTCTGTTTGGCATAGGAATCAGGGCGCGCGCTTTAAAATTTTGTAACTAAATGCCCCTTAATTTCCAAAATTTGAAACGCCCGACCCGGCCAGGCCCGGCCCGATAAATTGTTCGACTCTGGAGACTCTACCTTTTCCCAAAATGGCTCCGAAATAAAGAAAGAGTTTTTGAGCAGCGACGGACATCATTGATCCTGGCATTCCCTTGACTCGCTTGTGAATGATATCAATCATCGTTAAGACTCCCATGACGAAAAGCAACCCGCTCCAAATCTGAAAAAGCGTTTTCAGAGAAGCAACGTTTAAGAATTACTTTGCAAATAAATAGATGGCTCTCAAGCAAAGGGCTTAACCTTAACATCACCGGCACTAACAACAGAGTTCTTGGATGCGCTTCACATACTTAAAGATATACATTCTGCAGATTTACACGAAGACAAAACTCTACATATTTTATATACTTTGTAGAATGCTACATCATTACACGAACAAGAGGATAATTTGGAACTGAAGGAAAATGTTTGCCCCGAATTGAAACTCGTTCCTCGACGAATAAATCTGATTTGTTGGAGTAGTTTGACATTTCGTAACTCTAATTGTTACGTTACGTTTGGTCATAGCTTACATGTAGGGAACGATTTCAAAGTCGCCGTGTAATCATGTTACACCAAAAGTCTAATAAGACTTTTATGAAGTCTTATCAGATTTTTGGTTACACCACCCTATACCTGGAGGCTCCTAGCAGCCCACAAAACTAAATGATATGTTTATTTAGTATTTGTAGACGATAACCTTGTTTTTCATGAATTAAAGTTAAGTAATTAAGATAAACAAAGGGTGTAGTTCTTCGCATTTAATTCTGACACCCACAATTGCAACGTTAATCATGAAAAGCTAGTTCAGGAAAAGAGCTTACACTTAGATGTGAAATTACCGTAATTTTTAACAAGTCACGAAAAAACATTTACGTATCAGCTAGGTGTGGTTGGGAGTGGGGAGGGCGTGTTTCTTTCGTATGAGCTTATTTAGTACAGTATTCGTGTTTTTAGCCTGAGCCGTAGTAGTAATAGTAGTAGTAGTTGTGGCCGGAGTTTTCGCTTTCGTTATCGTTATTTTTAGCCACATCGTAGTATACGATGAGGCTCTTAGTTTGACCGGAGCCGTAGTAGTAATAATAGTAGTAGTAGTAGTAGTACTTGTGTCCCAGGAATTTTCGATTTCGTTATCGTTATTTTTTAGCTTAAAAGAAACTCTATATTAGCACAACCCACCCATAGGGGTAACTGGGCTCGGTTAGAGATTTTAGTTAAAATTTTTCAGATCGCAGCCGGAAATCGAACCCGGGTCGCTCACGTAGTTGAAAGACATTCCACCACTGAGCCATAGAGACTTGATAGAAACCTCGAGTTTTTATCAATAAGTTTTATCTCTAAAATGTCGGGGTGATGTGGTGTGAGGTACCTCTTAATCTGTGGGTCGGATACTTTTGAATTTTTATCTGTGGGGTCGGATACTTATGAATTTGTGTGTTAGGGGTTTTTAGCCACATCGTATCTTTGGGGTCGTATACTCCACCAGACTTCATTAATTAAAATGAAAGTGGCGAATTTAATTCTTAAATGAACTTGCATCTTTGGGGTCGTATACTTCTGAACTTGTATCTTTGGGGTCGGATACTTCTGAACTTGTATCTTTGTGGTCGGATACTTCTGAACTTGTATCTTTGTGGTCGGATAATTCTGAGCTTGTTAGGGTAGGGCATCGAGGGGCTATTCACTCTGATTGTATGTACGGTAAATCATTTAAGCATTGTAAAAGATAGCGCTATTCACTCATTGGGGTAAGGAAAGAGGGGTTATCCACTCATTAGGGTAGCGTATAGAGGGGCTATTCACTCGTACGATGTGGCTACTATTACGAGACCTTGGGCCGTCTTGTTTAACTCGTTTAGGTAATATTCGGTTGGGGTACATTAAGGTCTTACCACACATAGCTGATAAGGTCTTTTCGTCTACCCGACATACACAGCAACCCAGCCTTCACACAAAGCGCCCTTTCCGCCCAAAAATGAATCTTTCACTCTATCTACCTTGCCCGCATTCCCCATCCCCCTCCCCGCGTTAACCCCAAACACCAGAGTAAAGAGAAAATATTTTAATTTGAAACGCTTTCAACAAATGGGCTTCGCTACAGCCGTCCATCAAATTAAACCAAATTGGAGGGTTGCCGCGACATAACAGGGTGAATTCTTTGACGATATCAATGCTGTTTACCAATACTCCCAAGAGCCGGGCCCACAAACAAAAGCCCCAATGTAATTTTTTTAATCGAAATTCTTTGCTTAATCGGTATCTAGCCACACTTGTTCCTGGCGTACCCCGGCCACAAACACACGTACAGATCATCAGTGCAAAGCAAGGTCCGGTTACATAACCACACCTAGCAAAATTACCTGTAAGTTCTCGATTAAAATTATGAAATAAGAAAAATAACCCTAATTTGTGGTATTTTATATTATAACAGGCTTTTTACCGTGGTAATTTACCGGTAAATTACCATTGTAAAATTTGTAAAATTACGGTTATTTACGTCGTACTCTCTATACTTACACCAATGGAAATAGTTTTTAAATCGTCGAAGGCTCCGACTGGAGCAGCGTTGAACGTCAGATTTTTGGCAGACAGTAATCTTTGATGGGCGTACGTGACTGGCACTGTTATTGTTGTGGACTCAAATTCGTGCATTCCAAATTCGTATTTCATTGGCATTGCTACCAGGTCCGCTCTCTGGAAATGCGTATGAGAAAAACAGTTTGCAGTTGGCCCTTAATGGGAGCATGAAGGGTTGAAAAAAGTTGAACTCATTCGCTTTAAAATTATACAGTGAAATGAAAAAAGGTTAATGAAAAATAAGGCCTCGCTTTTAAACGATTTTCATGTTGCCTGAAATGTATTCTCGACCATTTTTACTCTGAATTTCCAAGCAAAGCTCGACCATCCATTTTAAATAGGCTTTGTCAAGAAAACAGAGTGCTCTCAGATTGAGAAGATTTCACCGCCCTCGACGAGTTTTGGCGGAGAACGTTTAGTCAATGGAACACGATCTAACACGCTACTACGTCACATTTGTTATGTTTTTTAGTGGCAGAAGAAAATAGTACAATTTTCTTCTGAATTTACTTATTTAAACTTTGAGGGTCAAATTGTTTTGTCGCTAACGAACTAGTTAGTTACTTTACACGTAAGTACAATATTTGATCGTAAGTTTTTAGTCAAGGCGTTGCTTGTTGCAATTTCGACATCATTATCACGCTCTGGTTACATACAGTGTGGAAGACATCAGAGTAACACCTACCTTTGTGGAAAACCCCCAAAACCCCTGACGGACTACTTCACTGCAGTACATTTTCAAGCTCGTATACAGGGTGTGACATGTGTCATTTTATGCAAATGAGAACGTGCAACAAGTATCATAGTGAATATCGTTTAATGATACGCACATTGAAACGTTAAAGACCTACGATTAAGCTTAGGAACTAAGGCATCACACTAAAAATTAAAGCGCTGATTGGTAAACCCATCAGCGTAAATGTTCGATGTGCCTACCGTCGTGGTGTAGGCACTCTTCAAGACGATTGTCCATTTTTTACGTTTTCAAGCATTTGAGGAGTGATTCGTTAAATTGCGCTTCGAATTCTGGCCTTCAAGTCGTCTACATTTAAAGGTTCTGTTGCATACACCTCCCCCTTAACATATCCCCATAAGAAGAAATCAAGTGGGGTTAGGTCAGGGGATCTTTCTGGCCACGGAATTGGTCCATCTCTACCGATCCAACGGTTTGGAAAGTGCTCAGTTAGCCATTGGCGAAATTTGACCGCCCAATGTGGTGGCGCACCATCCTGCTGGAACGACAGGTCCCGCATCACTGCTAATGGTAAAGCATCTATCGCATCACTAAACTCGTGGCGCGGGAAGTGCAAATACCTGTCACCAGTAATGTTGTCCTCGAATAAGAAAGGTCCGATGATTCTGTACCCCAGAATGCCACACCAAACATTTATCTTCCATCGAATTTGATGGTAATGTTGCCGTAACCAGTATGGATTTCGTTGGGTCCAGTAATGTACGTTATGTCGGTTTACCGTACCATCCCTGTGAAATGTCGCCTCATCAGAAAAAAGAACCTTTCTTAAGAACAATGGATCGGCTTCAATTAGCTCGCGCATGGTAAGTCAGAAGTCTTGACGTCTTAGGTAGTCGTCGTCCGTTAAGGCTTGATGGAGGTGGATATGATAGGGCCGGTAGTGATGCCGATGTAAAATGTCAAGACCGGTTGAATGGCTTAGACCAACCTCTTCTCCGACCGCTCTAAAAGTATGAGGATTGGCTTCAAAACGTGCTAGAATGTCGACTTCCCTATCATGATTACTAATTGCACGACGAAACTCCCGAAATCTCGTAGGTTGTCTCTAGTGTTCGTGAAGGTTCTTCGAACCGGCCTTCGTCGGTGTGGGAAGCGTTCGGCATTAAGCAATGCCGCTTATTGAACGTTACCGCGACATTCACCCAAAATAAACATCATGCCCAATTTTTCTCGGTTGGACTAGGCTGCCATTCGTCTACGACACAGGACTTACAACGTTTATACGAACTAAGCTGCTAGTAACGACGCGTACGTTTGATTGAAAAATGTGCCAAATTCTCAGTGCCGCGGATAATTCTGACCTTCGTAACCTCGTATGGATTCCTTATCTAAGTAGGCCAAAGCATAAGGTGAATCCTTATGCTTTGGCCTACTAGATAAGGAATCACTCCTCAAATGCTAGAAAACGTAAAAATTGGGCAATCGTCTTGAAGAGTGCCTACACCACGACGGTAGGCACATCGAACATTTACGCTGATAGGTTTACCAAACAGCCCTTTAATTTGTAGTGTGATGCCTTATTTCCCAAGCTTAATCGAAGGTCTTAAACGTTTCAAAGTGCGTATCATTAAACGATATTCACTATGATACTTGTTGCACGTTCTCATTTGCATACAATGACACATGTCACACCCTGTATACGAGCTCAAAAATGTACTGCAGTGAAGTAGTCCGTCAGGGGTTTTGGGGGTTTTCCACAAAGGTAGGTGTTACTCTGATGTCTTCCACACTGTATTCTCCTAGCGAGATTTGCCAGAGGTTAAAGACAGCCTGTGCAGCGGGAGATGTGCAAATTTTCAAATTTTCCTCTCTTGTGTGGAATAGATCTGCTTGGCAACTTGAATAGCACTCAATAAAACCGAGGGTGGGGCACTTATTTCAAACTTAGGGCTAAAATGTTTTATTTATAGTGACAAACCTCAAAGGAAGCGTTAGTTTTCCCTTTCACGTGTATGTACCTTAAAATATAAGCTCATTTATGAAATCGTATTTTACAACACCAAGAGCAAACCAAGGGGAGGAGTACCAAACTATAAACCTTGAACAAATTTCAATATAAAACCAATTTCATCTAAAATCATGTTTTCTAAGGGTGAATTTAAATACGATAAAATTTATCCGACTTTTTGGTGAGAAAGACTAAATTTTCCCATAGACATTTCGAAGAAATATTTTTCGAAGTGATGGTAAAATAGGAACCGTAAAAGAAAAGTCACGCAAATACAATCTCCGTATTAACTACGTGTGGTTATAGGTGGGGAAGGCGTGTTATTTTCGTATGAGCTAATGTAGCACACTATTCATGTTTTCTCTTTCGCTAAGGTAATATTCATGATGTCCCAACAGTTGGGGTACATTAATATCTTACCAGACCTGCTAAAAACGACTTTTCGTCTATCCAACATCCACAGACTAACCACAAACATATATACACACACACTCATCATAATGAATGTCTTTCACACTCGTAGCTAAAAACCGATTACAACTATATAAAATAAATTATCAAAAACTGTCATTGTGGAAAAAAAAAGGAATTGTAAAAGTTATGTGTAGAAAATTAATTGCCTGAATTAAAAGATATTCAAATTTTCACTTTCGAAGACATGTAATTACTAGTAATCGGTCGTCTGGTAACTTAATTACCAGTAATCGGTCGTCTGGTAACTTAATTACCAGTAATCGGTCGTCTGGTAACTTAATTACCAGTAATCGGTCGTCTGGTAACTTAATTACTAGTCATCGGTCGTCTGGTAACTTAATTACCAGTCATCGGTCGTCTGGTAACTTAATTACCAGTCATCGGTCGTCTGGTAACTTAATTACTAGTAATCGGTCGTCTGGTAACTTAATTACAAGTAATCGGTCGTCTGGTAACGTAATTACCAGTAATCGGTCGTCTGGTAACTTAATTACCAGTAATCGGTCGTTTTGTAACTTAATTACCAGTAATCGGTCGTCTTGTAACTTAATTACCAGTAATCGCTCATCTGGTCACTCCTTTTATTAGTGTGAGAGTCCTTTCCAACTTAACTTGTTACATCGCACAAGGATGGGTACCTTATTTTACAACCACCTCGAAAATTAGACCAAATAGCTTTAAGGGTGTTAAAATCATAAACTGACTCTTTACAGCGAATATCCATGCTAAAATATCGCAGATTGGAATAGATTGGAAAATTAAAAATTAAACTAACTTAAATTTAAATTTAATCAATGAAAATTGAAAAGCAGAAAATCTAAATATGAGTGTTTCGTTTAATACCATTTTCAAATCAGACAAACGTATAGTTTTTTCACAACCGCTTGAACAAACTGGTTATTTGTAAAATGTTTTCCCGTGTTATTTCTATGGAAAAATTTCGACTTTTTCGTCAAATGGGCGGATTAATTTTATGCTTATGAAAACCGCCCTTAGCAACTTTATTTTTACAAAATAAACGGTTAAATGGATTTCTTTGAAAATGTAACCACATATTGAGGACCCGAAGTGTAGTTCTGTGGAATGTTTACAAAACAGTTAATACAACAAGTTAATACAAACAAGACGACCCAAGGGCTCGTAATAGCAGCCACAGTTTCATACTTAAAAGGAGTACTGAAAAATTGAGTGAATAGCCCTCAATGCGCTGTTTTAAAATTATTACTGAATTTTTTTACTTAATTGAAAGTGTGAAACCCTTATTGTCTACGTGTGACTGGAATTTTATAGGGAGTATTAAACCTATTTAAATTAAACTAATACTAAAATCCTCTCTCTCTCGCTTTAAATATTTCGAGCAAACGTAAACCACAATTAACAATCTTAACCTTACCTGTACAATTATATGCAATGCTTATACTTACTGAATAATCCCTATTCTTTTAAAATACACGAACGAAAAATATCACCTCACCACAATTCTCTCACATTCGCCAAAGGAATAAAATAACCTTTTCTTTGGGTAACTTTACCCACATTCCAAATCGCGAAAACTAGTACGACCACCACACCCACCACAGGCTCGCGGGACCAACTAATAGCCTCAGCGTATATATACGATTTGGCTAAAAGCTACATACAATCAAAGAACCTTTCTTATACATTTAAGTCAGTATGAAGATTAATTTAAGAGAGCGGCAGTAATTATTGAGTGCATGATAACCTTTTTTTGGAGAAGATTAACCGTAAATTACATACGCAACAAACCGTTAAATTAATGGCATTTAATCATTGAAAATTAATTTCATTTAATTATAGACTTAAATATGATAAAGCAGCGAACTTCATTCCTGCTAGTCTATCTTGTTTTCGTTTTTGCTATCGTTTTACATTTTAAAATTTTGCTGTAATTTCTTTAAGTGTAGGGACAAAATGAAATTTGTTTTTGCTTAGACGCGTATTCAAGGGAATTTTTAACAGACCCTGAGAATTGTACTCCACCTGTATTTGCTCTTGGATAACGGTTACCTGGCATG
The DNA here is from genome assembly GCA_019434445.1 of Phalangium opilio. Classification (NCBI taxonomy): domain Eukaryota; kingdom Metazoa; phylum Arthropoda; class Arachnida; order Opiliones; family Phalangiidae; genus Phalangium; species Phalangium opilio. Next base: position 13,987 of record JAEQBA010002233.1, on the reverse strand, counting down.
CTTTACCGGAGACGTTTAGTGTTTTCAAAAACGTAATAAATCATTTTGTAGACGGAGTGTTTAGGTGAATCCCAAAGCGGCTAGGAAATTCATTCAGATATATATATATGTATATTGAATATAAAGACCACAACTAAAGTCTGGAACGAATCGGAAGACACGCAATCTCAATGCGTAATTTGTTCAACCTCAAAAACTCTATTCGACATAAGAATTCACGACGTTTTCAGATATTGATAAATAACCTTTTCAGAGTAACTGAATACGCTTACGTTATAGACGTCTTCTTCCATATGTTAAACAATGTAACGTGAAAACGTGAACCTCGACTGAAATTTAGTAATTTTGTAGAATTTTGCCAATTAGGGTTCTTTCTATACTCGCGAAACCTTTGTCGACGGGGAGTAACGAGTTCAAAAGCTACCTACCATCCCTATAACTATATAACTGCTTTTCCCCATATGCGATATCAATCAATAACTCTTTGGAAAGATACGATACGAAAAAGTTTCACTTTTACATTGTATACTAATAAGATTTACAACCAGAGTTAAAAATATATTTCTGTACATAAGCTTATCTTAAAACCCATTACCAGAGGTTTACTTTTAAAAATTTAAGAACCATTACCAGAGTTGAAAATACCAATATATATATGTGTGTTGGTGGTCGCGCCAAACATCAAAAGTGGCGTGAAAGATATGCCGCCAGTAGTTCGAAGTGAAAGAAAGCCCTGCTGGACAGGCACTCTCCTTCAACTACTTAATTTTTATTGCGGGCAAGGGTTCCCTTCGCCCTTGACAATTGGTGCTGTAAATTGTCATCGTTGGCTGACCTTTTCGCGGCATGGCTCTAAGGATGCAATTAAGGATTCTCGGAATTGGTGCGCGGTACTCCTATCTTTTAAAAAACTAAAAAGCCGTGGAGCTAACAACGGTATCATAAAGATGGGATGGACTAAGTGACGCTGCTCTAACGTTCACCAATGGGAATGGACACAAACCACGTGTTTTCGGACTTTCTCGATTTGGAGAAAAGAAAGATATGGTAAAAACCACCGTGTTACACAGAAGAAGAGAGATCTCTTTTTGACCCGAAGGTAACAAGACCTTAACCCTTCCCGACCGAGGCAACTGGTCGAGCTCTGGGTGCCGGCGAAAAGCACCATGAAAGTCCCCGGACTTTGCAAATAACGGACTCCGCCAATCACTTAAGTACCATGGCCATGGCCTTATTTATTATTTTCATTTAAAAACTGGTAAATTATTTTAAAAGTTATAAAAATATTACTCTGGTAATTAGTGCTTAAACTAAAATTAAACTAAATAAATAATTGATTAAATACTGAAATAAAATATTAAATGTCTAATTTCAAGTACGCGTTTCGCGGTAATTAATTGTTGTTCAATTTATAATATTTTGTTTCTTAAAATGCTCCTAAAGCAAGTTTCGTTTAACTTCCTGAACAACCGATTTAATAAATAATATAGCATTATTTAAATATAACCAGTATCGTTTCTTTCCCGAGTCTACCTTTATTAAAATCGAAATCCCCTAGACAACTAAGTGACCATTATAATTCCCCTAGACACCTACTCTCTCTTTGGGACTCGCAACCCCCAATAGTGAAGGTTAGCGAAAGACCCGGACCAAATCCAGCGTAGGATTTGCTTTGTAACGTGAAGGGACACTTTCATTACAAGTTTCTTTTCAAATATAAGATAAAAATCTCCCCCTCTCGCTACAAAATGGGGGTCCGTCCGGGATGTTATTAACTAAGTATATTATGCAAAAGTATTGTACATGCCTGGTCATAGGACCTAGAAGTTACTAACGTAAGAAATGAATTGACAACCCTTAATTTTTTTAAAGCATCTCAAAATTTGCCCTGGTAGCCTGCTGTTATAGCTTCGAACTCGTAGAGAACGTTTGTGCCTTATATGAATTTTTGGGGCTCGTTTACACGATTAAGTAGATTACTATTATTGATTTCCCGTGCTAGACGCTAGTGTGGATTTTGCAATATTATTTTTTTATTATTAATATGATTATTATTTTTATTTTGGCCTTTCCAGGGTTATACCTAAGATTACTATTGATTCCCTTTATAATTTATTTTTGTCAATTTCCAACCCCTTATGTTTAATAGTCAAACCATTGTTTTGAATAATTGATATTTTATTAAACGAAAAGGAATTTGTTTTTATTTTGTTTCGGTTTGCTAATTATCCCATATGAGTAATAGACGTGATAAAGAATTCATCGCGTATAGCAACAAACTTCGTGCGGCCCGTTTAGCGACCCGCAATTCACGAAGAATATCCTTGCCTAACCTTACTAACAGAGCCAAAAGAGGTGCTTCTAAAAACAAGGCAACAAATATGAGCCATAGAAATTCTCTGACTCGATCTCCTTCGCCAGTGAGGTCAAATACTCCAGCTGGAGTACCCTTATTTAATCAGGCTAACATGGCAAGTGCAAACAATGCGAGCAATAACCCTTTGGGAGGTAGCGTTTCTACCCATAGTTCAGGAACGACCCATGTCCCAAATATTAATTTGTCTGCGACGTTACCGTCGCATAATGTTACCACGCCGGTAACGATTCCGGGAGATGTATTAACTCAAATTTTGAACCAGCTTAATACTTTATCAACTCTAAACCAACAATTAGTTTCTAATAATCAACAGCTAGCGATGCAGAAGCAACAATTAGCAGCCACGGTAGCTAACATTCAGAATCTCTCGATAAATCAGAGTATTCCTACGAAGTCCCATGCCATTTCTTCTCAACCCTTATCTACAAATTTATCTGCAATGCCCGCTGGAAGTCCAGGGGTGCCTCCCGTCTTGCCACCCCCCGTTGGCGTTTTACCCCAAAATACCTCTCACAGTAGCGTTCATTCAGCTCCGTCAATTCCACCCTTAGGTGGTAGTGTCAGTAATGCGTCGGTCGCTTCAAATGTAAGCGTAGTTCCCCCCTCGCAGCCTATGTATTGTCCCCCACCACTCCTTTTATGTTTTCAAATCCCTTACCTGCCCCGACTTACGCCGGTAATCCGACCGATTCTGGTCCAAAATTATTTTTACGTAGAATTAAACAAATGAGGGTTACGTATAATGTTCCAGAGTCTATTTTTGTTCAACAATGGGTCCCGACTATGTTGACGGGACCTGCGCTCGATTGGTTTAGCAATGTTAATGATAATGTCCCTTTTGTTACGATTGATGAGTTCGAAACGGCTCTTCGAACCCGATTTGAAAAGAAAGAAAATGACATACACGTTAAAGGTAAAATAACGGATCGGGTTCAAAGATCCCAGAAATCGGTTCACGAATATGCGGAGGCTATCGTTAAGTTATGTAGTCAATTAGTGAAACCGCTGGATGAGCGAAAATATATTAAATATGTGTTTAGGAATATGAGGGATGATATTAAGCCCTATTTGGAAACCAAGGTTTATTCAACCCTTAGAGAATTATTGGATGATGCTGCAGGTGTAGAAAGATCTGTGAATAAACAGAAACGTAGTGCAAACCCCCCTCCAGCGGTTCAGCCTACCCATGTTGCTAGCACCCCAAAGCCCACCAATGGTCAGAATTCTAATCAGTGGCCGCAAAAAGAGTTTAGAACCTCCACTTTCACTAATTCCAATCGAGTTAATCCTCACAATGTCACCCAATATCATCCACCAACACTTCACCGATATCCTCCTCTTAATTTCAACCGAAACAATTTTCCCCCGCCGTATAATCGGTCAAATAATTGGCAAACTTATCCAAAAGTCGTAGCTACCCCTAGTAATATTAGGCCTTTTGTTCCCATTTGCATGGAATGTGGAGTTTCCGGACATGTTCGTCTTGATTGCCCAAATTTGAGGGCCCAAAACAATTATTCCGCGCCTGAAACCTATAGGCAGGTGCCTAATAACAATCAGGGAAACGCGAGTCCGGCTGGCGCCAGCGAGATGCGGAGCCAGCCTGCGCAGCAATAAAATTAAATGAGGACACCGCCAGCACGGAAAACACCACTGTACTAGGCCCTACACCCACCGCCTTTAGTACAGAGTCCCAGGACTTCTTGGACATTTTTCTTGGAACCCTTCCGTGCATGGCTTTGGTAGATGGTGGTTCCAAACATACAGTGCTTCATAGGGATTTAAAACCTATTTTAGAAATTTTAGGCTATCCCACAATTAATACATCCCTCTTAGCTCTCAGACAACCAGACGGCAGTTTGCTAGCCACCTATGGGGCGGTTACCCTTCCTTTTTGTTTGCCCCGGAAACAGGTCGAATTCCAGGCTGTTTATGTTTCCGGGATTAATTATCATTGTATTTTGTGAAAGGATATTTTACGCCATGTTGGCATGATTGTTGATTACGGATTAAATAATTTTTGTTATAGAGACGCATTAGATTAATAAAAATGTCTTCGTGGACAAAGAATAGAAAACGTAAATGATAAGAGAACGAAATGGAATGACCGAAGTAAGATATTAAATTTTTTCAGTTTAAAGACATGATTATAAAACATCAATTATTTAAAAAAATCCTTATCTTCGTTTTTTCACCAAAATTACATTTGCATTGTTTTTATTCATTCTATACATCCTTTTTGGTATTAACAGTTTTCGTATGAAAAGGATTAGAATAAATATCCGAGTATGGATATGGTTTATTTTTAAAGGTTCCTCTTTTCGAACTTAAGAGAAAACGTTGTTTAAAACGACTAAATGCAACCGAAGTTAGAAATTTTATCATTCATCATGATTGACATTTTTAATGTCGCTTTAGGGTGCTTTGATTTTGCGCCTACATTTATACGACCACGATTCGATTGGAGAGAGTATGCAGCCAGTATGGCATACAAGATGGCGGCCACTGTTAAGTCGGAGGAGTCGTGTTTTTTCGCTCTCTCGTCTTTTTTTGGTGGGGATATTATTTAAAGATATAAATGAAGACCATAATGTAAAGTGAAAAAAATGAAGACCATAATATAAAGTGAAAAGTTATTTATTTTCTTTAAAAGTATAGGTTTTAATATTAAAGATACATTTTCAATTTTCATATTAAAATGTATTTGATTAATTCTAAAATAATTTCGTCTATCTTCGTAAGGAAGAAGATAAATTTTAATATTATTTTTAAATCTTACGCAAGGCATCAAGTCGTTCTTTGATATACAAAGCGTTAAGTTGTTTTCTAGCGTAGAGTTCTAGGACTAGTCTTTCGAGATCTTTAGTTTTAACTTTAAAGGTATGATAAAGTTCTTCGGTGTTTTCCATGGGTTTTTCGGGTGTTTTTTCCTCGGTCTTGATTTCGTTATTTATATTTTTGGTGTATGTTTCTGTTTCATCAAAACTGAAGGGTATATTTTTTGTTTGCCCACCTCTAATAAAGTTGCATTTGGGGAAATGTTTTAAATGTTCTTCGTAAGGATTATCATCGGGTTTCCATGCTAATAATATTCCATCGCATTCGAAGCACTGTACTAGATCGTCGGTATGTAATGAATAAAATCCCGCTCTGCTTAAAGTTTTTATATAGTTTCCGTCTTGAGGCCAGGAGTAAAAAGTACGATATCTCTGCAGCTCCGAGTTCATGATGAGGAATGAAAATGATTATGGGAATATCCAACTTATACATCTGCCAAACATTTCCCCCCCCTTTTCTTTACCTCCCCTCTCACATTCCAAGCATTACCCCCCCCCCACATTCCTTAATATATGAAATAAAAGAACACAGTATTAAAAAAAAGGTGACACATTTTTTTTTTAAAGATACAAAAGAAATTACAAAGAGTATTTTTTAACAAAAGGATTAAGTTATTCTTTACGGGCGCGTTTCAACATGTTTGTAACAATGATGTCATTTTTCAAACCATCTCGTCCAAACTGCTTCATGAATGATTTGTGGCTCTTTCTTTTTGTTCTTTGTATTATATAAGCAATACAGTATAGTCCGCATGTCGAACTTGACAAGTTTTGTAGTCTTCTTTTGTTAAACGACCATTTTCTAGAATTTCTTTTAACAAATTCTTTAATCGAGGGGAGAAAGTTCCCTAAAGCCAATGAGTCAAAATAATAACCACGTCTCTTGCCATCAAAGTAGACGCTGACCCAGTGAGATCCGTCATTATAGTGATTGTCTAAATTTATTATAAGGGACGAAGGAAACTTGTCAATTTCTTTGGGTAATAAATCACTTGGATAAACCCCCATGAAATGTGGCGTGAATCTTAGAAATCGTGTTATCTGTTCGGCATTCATTATATCTCTTAACAAACGATTGACACGTTTCTATTTTTATCTATTTGTAACAAAGCCTGGAATTCGGATAGTACGATGCAGCTTAGTGTAGTGGGCGTGGGTTTTTCAAAACCCAATTCTAATCTTAACTGTCCCTGCTTCGTAGGACTCCAATGATCGGAATGACTCGCGCTACCGTCAGGGTCAGGTCTAAACAGTATATGGCGTAGCCCGAGGCAAAGTCATCCATAGAGATATTGTTCCCCTTGTCGTTGTAGTGACTGTTTGACCCCGAAAATAAAGTGTAGTAGCTTCGGACAAATTGCTTTTTACTGTAGTGGGGTTTTAAGGCTTTCGAGGGGTATTGTTCGGAATTGATGAATGCTGCTAGATGATTGACATTCCAATGTCCAAAGTCAAAGGGGTTACTATCCAACGTTCCATTGTAAGAGTTGTGTTTTACAATAGCGATTGTAACCCGTGAAGGCTGGGTACCTAGGTAGATGTTTCCGATTGATGTGTTTAAGATATTTGGCGCAATTGTGAATATTTTAGTTTCCGTTCTAGTGTAACTATATTGGGCGGCTTTAATGCTTAAAGCTTGTTCGTGAGCAAATAGAATTTTAGGAGCTAATTGAAGCTTTAAGACGTATAATACGGCTTCAACGATTACGGGTTTATAACCATTGCCTGACGCGTTAAGTTTACCCATAAGACAAAAACTAGCTTTGCTTCTATGTAATTTTAATTTCATAGAAACGCCGTTTATCAGGTATCGGGGGATATTGAACATATCTACGTAAAGGCTGGAATACATTTCAATTTCCTCGGATAATGCTGCGAGTTTCTGGCGTTTAACAAAACCCATATTTTCTGTAAGCGAATCCATGCTTCCGCCTGTATCCTTGTAAAACAAGGAGGCACCCAAATGGGATTCTTTAGCTGCCGGACCGTATGACGTCAGGGCCGAAAGCAAAGCAGTGTACGCGTAGTTACTAGCAGCTGGTGTTGTTGCGCAATCGCCCAACTCCAAATCGACACGCTCAAATTGACTATGCTGAAAATTATTTACGGGTCCAACTGCGTCAGTAGCTGTTAAAGCAGTTCCATCTTCATTTACAATTTTAGTTCTGGTGTACAGCATTGTTAAGGCTGTATCCACGTATTCGCTACCGCTAGACGTTACTTCAAATTCGATAGGTTGGTCGCCTTTCAAAGATGTCAAAGGTTGATAAGGAACCCATTTGGAATTTTCGATGGCTGTTTGAAGGGGAGGGGGAGCGAAAATATCGAAACCCGTGCTGCAAGCTTCAGTCATTTTTAGGGAGAGAAAATATCACGAACCGTTTTGAATGAAAGTTTACGTTTATCTGATTTAAATTTGTTTGTGTTGTTTTGTTTTATAGATTTCTTTCTCTTTGGTGTTTTTTTCTTTTTAGCTAGTCTTTTCTTTGCAACCCCTCTACCGTATTGTTGTTGCACATCATCCAAAGTTTCGGTGAACCTTCTTTTAGCCGAAGTTTTCAGATCCTTTCCAGAGGCGACGTCGCTTATGATATTTGAAGATGTGCCCAGAAACTGTTTACCAAGGAACTTTGCCCCTTTAATTAAGAAAGGTGATACGTATCTTCCGAAAGATTTCAAGAACGAGCCAATACCTTCCCCGTTTTGGCCATGCCCTTGTTGCCCTTGTTTCCCGACGTAAAAAGTCAGACCTGATCCTGACTGCGCTTGTTGGGTATAATAATCCGTGTAAACACATCTTTTGTTATCTAACGCGTTGGACTTGCGCATCTTAAATGAACTTTACAGTGCAACAGTCCAAACTGAAATAAAGCCGGTTCACCCATGTGGTCCTTTATATGGATGCCAACCTCGCTAATATAATGTTTTGACAGAGGGACGTAATGGGGTGAGACAAACGTAAGACACACGGTATCCCCGTGTTTCTTGTCTTCGATGGGTATAATACGTAAGAGGGGGGCGTGGGTGTTACCGACAATTTGTCCTTCAACCAGATCGCAATAAATATATAATTGAGATGGTACGTGATAGTTTAACCTGGCTGGTCTATCGCTCAACCCTTGTATATTGAGAGGGTTTCTGTACCCCAAAATTGCAGCTAATGATTCGTGTGTTTTGAAGATAATTTTCGTATCTCCAGTGGCATCGGTTTTTAGTTTTACATGCCCCGTCGTCTCGTTAATATGAAATAAAGAAGAGGTTTTTTCGCATACTTTGGAAGTTTTGATAGTTTCCACAATGTGGTTAAGTGATTTGTAATGGCCGGCCGGTATATTATGTAGATGGTAGCTTTCGTAGCTGGTCAGTTTCCCATCTTTTCGTTCAACAAGGTCGGTTACGTCACATTCCTTGGGGTTTTTAAAGTTTTAGAGCTACTTTCTTCGACTAAATCTTCAAGTGTTTTTCTCTTGCTCACCTTCCTCTTACTCGTTTTGTATATAACATTGTAGAAACTGCTTGTATATATTACTTCTACTAAAGAAATTTCCCATTGTCCTTGTAAATTAATAGGATCGGGTAGTTTAGTGATGTAACTACCCATAGTGTTATTAGGGTAGACATCCATACTAGCGTCGCTGGGTAGAGTTAAATAGAATTCAGATTTTCTCGACATTGTCGGCTGTTACCCACGAGTTCTGCGATTTAGGTAGACCGATAAACGATACAAAATATTCTAATTTCCCTTTACGTTTACGTTTCTTGAGTATAGTGTCTATCTTAAACAGTTTGGGTTCCACTGTTCGAATGAGCTGATCAGAGTAAAACAACCCGGTTATATGCTTGCTGTCCAAATCTTTCAAACGATATAATACGGGTTTTCTGAAGTTCAAAATAGAGGAAATGACAAATACTTCCGTTGAAAAATTTGGCTCATAACCTTTAGAAAATGCTGGTTTAAGTTTGCTTATTCTTACGTAATCTCCGACACGAAATTTGACGTCTTTTTTAGTAGGCTTAGTACTCATTTCCGGTTTGTAAATGTTTTTGTACACTTCCAGAACGTTAGAGGGCGAAACATTTTCGGGTGTCATTTTTATTACGGAATGATAAGAGGCATTGTAGCCTTTAACTATGTCTGTCAAATGATCTATATATCTATGAGAATTGAAATGAGTCAACATTTTGAATATTCGATGTTTCAAAGTTTTAATTAAACATTCTACAAATGGACAGTGGAATTTTTCTGACGTCATAGAGCCATATTTGATTTTATTTTTTTTTAAGAAGTTTTTGCGTCTGTGAATTAATAAATTCTTTACCTAAATCAGACCAGATGGCTTTAGGTTTGCTTTGTTCGATGACAACCTCGAGAGCTTTCGTAGCCTCGGTCGCGTGTTTTCTTTTCATGGGTACTACAAAAGCTTTTCGGGAGAAGCAGTCGACGCCCACCATCAGGTATCTGTAGTCGTCATTGTATTTAGCGATTGAACCCAGATCAGCCAGATCTACTTCGACTCTATCCGAGATGTTAAAGACGGGGATTTTACGCCTTTTGAATTTATGTATAGCTGTTTTATGCAGTGTGTAAACGTCAGTGGTTTCTAGAAAGGCTTCCCCAGTAGCACTGCCGACGTAGGGCCTACATGGTCGGATTTTTATGTTACCGACGAGTTGGTAAAAAGTCACTAATAAGACGGGAGAGTAATGGTTTGAAAGTCGAAATGTCCGCCTGGAGGGACGATGGCCCGCCGGTTTTCCTACTGTTTTGAGGCTACTATAAAACGACTGTTGGCCGACTATATGTCGGCGTCATTATGCCTACCTAAAGCCGCGCTCAATCCGACGATTTCGCGGCTTTTTAGTATAGGAACGGTAAATCGTCGGTAAAGGGCTGGTAACTCTTACTCAAGGGTTTGAGAGTCGAAATGTCCGCCCGGCGGGACGACGGGCCGCCGGTTTTCAGACTGTTATGAGGCGACTATAAAACGACTGTTGGCCGACTATAGGTAGGCGTCATTATGCCTACCTAAAGCCGCGCTCAATCCGACGATTTCGCGGCTTTTTAGTATAGGAACGGTAAATCGTCAGTAAAGGGCTGGTAGAGTAAGGGTTTGAGAATCGAAATGTCCGCCCGGTGGGACGACGGCCCACTGGTTTACCGACTGTTACGACACGAATGAAATACGACCCTCATCCAACACGTTTGAGAGTCGACTTAACCGCCTGTCAGCAAGAGGTCCGACGCTTTTGCGACGATCAAGCCTTAACTCGAGGTCCGACGCTTTTGCGACGATCAAACCTTAACTCGAGGCCCGACGGTTTTGCGACGATCAAGCCTTAACTCGAGGCTTCATTCGCTTATAGTAAAGGATACTGATACCTAGTATTGAAATTTCTTTAATACATTTTCAATGAACAACACTTAAGAATTTGTACTTTGAATGTTTCAAGTAACATGCAGGTCAATTATTACAATTTCAAATATTAAACAATGTATTCTATATGACACGACTAGTCGAATGAAAATATTAGCTGCCTAGCTAATTGGTTTTAACAAAAAGTAAAATTTTTCAGGGCGAGTATAATATTTACATCAATTAAAGAATTTATTAATATTCATTGTTAATATCTTCGATGTGGCCAACTACTATCTCTTAAATTACAAAAATCTTAATGAAAAATATACACTTACAGATTTTTTAAGGAAAAAGAAAAACATACAATTCTAAAGGGTATTACTTGACACATTTTTCTCATAAAATGTTTGAAACCGCATAAAAATTCTCAAATTAAAACAAATTGAGATCTATTTTGGAATTCAGTATTATTTTCACAACCAAAATATTTAAAATACCTAATATATAAGGTTTTTGAACTCCAAGCGCCCCAAAACACTTGCTTCTTTTATATTCAAACAAAGAAACTGAAGGTATACATAAACGTTTAAGTTTTGGTTTCACTTTCTATGGGTGTGGTTCCCAGCAGATGAGAAGCTAGGTAAAAAAGCAAAGGCTTATGCATAAAACTGGCTCTAAGATAAATTGATAATTCAATAACAAAATTCAAACCTTACGTGACAAACGAAGACGTTTCTAGTTTATATAGTGTGACAAAAAACCTTAGCGATGAAATTAAAAGTTAGCAAGCCTATAACTAATCATTTTCGACCACAAAAATCTCGTTTAAACATTCTAACGACCCAGCCGCGTCAGAGATGCTGGAAAGGCTAACTTGCTTTCGCACTAGCAGCGCCCTCTTCGATGATGACGTGCATGGTTTCATTTTACTCTTTTAAAACGTGACCATACCGACTAGCGGGAAGGAGTTGGTAATCAATTGGCAAAAATGGTTTACATGTTTTGGACGGTAGGCAAGCCTACTTCAAACCACCACAGTTCCAACTGTCGGATAAATGTCGGTTAGTAAACGGCCTAAGAATAACTTTGCATTTAATTTTACTCTTCATAAACGTCACAATAACGACTAGCGCGAGGGAGTTGGTAATCAATTGGCAAAAAATGTGTTGGAATTTTCTAGACGGTAGGCAAGCCTACTTCAAACCACCACAGTTCCAACTGTCGGATAAATGTCGGTTACTAAACGGCCTAAGAATAACTTTGCTTTAAATTTTACTCTTCTTAAACGTCACAATACCGACTAGCGCGAGAGAGTCGGTAATCAATTGGCAAAAAATAAGTTGGAATTTTCTAGACGGTAGGCAAGCCTACTTTAAACCATCTCTGTTCCAACTGTCAGATAGATGTCGGCATTGCCAACTAAAAGAAGTAGTCGGCTTCATGAGTCGGAAAAGTGTCGGAATAAGCATGGTACAGCTGACTGGACCGTAAACCGACTATTCGACCTTTAACCGACTGTTATGCGGAAGGCTTGTGCTACTGGGGTTTGACTTCGTTTCTCGAAATACTTGAGATTTGACAGCCTTGTACAATGGGTTTAAACCAGTGAACCCTGACCGGTGTTTGGTGTTGAGATAAGTATCTTTAAAGTTTCTACTTTTTGGAGCTTCGATAAACCTCCCATAATGTATTCTTGGCTTTAAAAGGTTGTTTCTTCGAAATTAAAGGGCTCGTTTTATTGTCAAATGTTAATCTCTTCTTCGCTTTTATTACGTTCGGGGTCGAAGCCGATTCTTCAGCGGTACAGAACTGGGCCTTGGTTGAGGGGGGCGGTGCTAATGGAGACGTTGATTTGCTTTTTGGCGCTAGAAAGTTTAGCACAAAGGGTTGAAATTCTGTCCACCCCGTCGGTGGAGTACCTACGAGTGAAGGGGCTACTCCGTACTTATTGAAGAAGGTAGGTTGTATAGTAAAATAAACTAGCTGAACTATATCTGAATCTGGGATCTTAAGGCCGTTCACGAAGAGAACCCCCGAGTCATCCCAACGTATACTAGGAGCGTTACTTGCTAAGTGGTCGAATATTTTCTTCGCCGCTCCTCTATATTTCAGGGGAAACATATTAATCCAGCTGTCTTGTTTATTCGATGGGCGGGGCTGGAGATGTTCAGGTAGCGCTTCATCGCCCCTTCATAAAAAAACCCATTTGGTTCTTTCATCTAAAGATTGATTTGAGATAATCGTGCTCATCTCCTTATCCAACTCCGATAACACTGTATTGTTTTTTGAAATCTCATTATTTGATGTTATTATTGATTTGATGGACTATGACTTTGTTCAGGTTGTTGTTGCTCCAAGGGTACTAATGTCATTTATTAGCGTAAACTAGTGTTTTATTCATTTTGAGAATAAACCGCCTAAAAGACTCGAAATTATTGGAGAAAGGACACTAAAGAAACCGCTTCTGTTTGTTTAGATAATATGGTCCTTTGGCTTTCCAATGAGTATTTTTGCAAGCATTTTACGAATATGTTTCTTGTGCTTACACAATTTATTATATACGTCGGGTTTCAGATTGACACCTCCTTGTAAGGCGTTATGACAACACTCGCTGATTGAATCAATAATTTCTCGATTAGAGTTTTAAGAATAGCTAATCTTTGAGGTTTTTTTAATTGCCCCAAAGCGGCTATTAAATTGATGTTTTTTGCGGCTAAACTTTTTTTTTAATACCCGATGTTTTCTTGACCTTTCTCGGTGGTGACATCGTAAAGAATGATTAAATTTTAGTAATGTCGTTTAATTATATCGTTTTCTTCTTGGGAGTATAGATGACTATTTGTTCTCCCGGTAAAATATTTGTTCTAAACCTTAAATCGGAATGACATTCTGGGTTAAATCGCAAAGTAAATACCGTAAGGTTTTTCTGTCGCATCCAGATAACATTCTACAATAAATTTAGAGTTGTTGGGTGCCAATTGTTTAGAGAGAGCCACTTATTGCATAAGATCTCTCACAGTTTTCATAAGAATCATGTAATGCGCGTTTAAAGAGGCTGTTCTCAAGTTTTTTTCAAATATGTTTTGTAAAAGGGTGATGACGAATAATTTCCTATGGTGAGATTGCTTAGTAAATATTCTGATAAAATATTATTTTTATTTTCTAACATGAGATCGTCTAAGACGATTAGTATTGTTTTAGAGCCATCGTATATAGTAACGTCGGGTAAACCTTGACGCATTATTACGCCCATTTCTTTCAATTTATCGTAGCAAGGCTGATATATACTATAATGCCAAACAACTAAATCGACTTTAGGTTCAAACATTTTGTCCTTATTTTCAATTATTCGTTTACATAAAACTGTTTTACCTGATCCCGAAGGACCGAAAATAATCAAATTTCCAGGTGTAGTG
>JAEQBA010002232.1:231631-345883 GCA_019434445.1 Phalangium opilio | reverse complement strand
TTTATTTCTTTGTTATATGAAATGAAAATATGGATAATATTTTCGGCAATTCGATTTGAATGGCTCTTTCTGATGTATCATTCTCTCAGCACTGTTCATAATGGACAGGAACGTAGAGATTCGAGACACTTGGAATTACGATAGTGTTTCAAATCCTCTGTAATGAGGGCTTAACGACTTGGAGTGACTGGAAAGATAGATACACATCCTTTTTTTTAGTTGCACCATGCGTACCACAATGTTGCCAGGCGTTTATTGAAGGATGCTTGGGTACTTGGTACAGACTGTTACGTCTACCAAGTTTCCTAGCATCCAAGAATATATAGGATTCATAGAAGCCAGTGTTATGGGCATGTCATGGGTCAAGTCGTTAAATATATCGACGCAGTTAAATAGCTGATGTCATTATTTTATCCACTTTCTCATTGCGTTTCGAGTGGAAGTTCAACTTGGCACGGACGACAGATGGCGCTCTTAACCTTCTACCCCCAAAATCGCTGTTGTCTGCTCGTTTTCCCCTTCCGCGTTTTTTCGTTATAAACTTATGATTTAACGAACTGTTAAGATAAAATTTCATATTTCCTAAGACAGATAAGCTTCTACTCCTTTCATCTTACTCCCAGTTAGATTTAACCTTTAAAAATATAATCAGATGAATTTGAGTTACAATGTCGTAAAATCCTGTGCCTACAGTTACCTAGGAGTGATAGAGACATTTTTACCGATGTCTAGAGATGTTAAGCTTAAGCGAAATTGTTTTACGTTTGAATAAAAATACCGCTTCCAGTAGTGGGTTTATAGTACTCCTTGTTTGTGTAAGATTAGTGTAGCTGTAGAGCGTTGTTGCTGTTTAGTTCATACGCCCCCTAGGCCTATTTGTGAAAGACCTTTTTTACGCACTTTTATCATTCTTTATTTGAAAAAAGTGTTGGCAATGTATATTTTAAATATGACGGAATTGCTGTTGGTATGATAGCGCCCAATTTGCGAAAAAAACCTTTTTTTAAACAGTTGATTCATTCTTTGATAGAATTTCGAAGGCAGAAGAAGTAAGTGTTAGATTTGCTCGATTAATTTTGTTCGGCAAATAATATAATTAAGCCTTACGTATTACTGAAGGAGATTGATTTTGCCAACCTGTGTGAGTATTTAAGGAGATTGATTTTGCCAACGTTTGTGAGTATTTAACTGATTAATAAGTAAATGGAGGAAGATAATAATTTAAGTAAAGAGGAAATCAGAAAACGAAAGGCAAGGGAAAGAATGAGGGCAAAAAGGTCAGATCCTGAATTTAGGAAACGAGAAAATGAAAGGAGAAGAGTGTTAGCAGCTGAAAAAAAGGCTGTTTCGGGAACAGGTTCTAGCACACCCAATGTTGGTCCTACCGCGAGGCCAGTTGGCCATGATTCTGCGAAAGATGACGCATTAAATAAAAGCTCTATTGAAAGTACCGTAAGCGTAGGCATATCTATTAATGAGGAACCCAATAATGTACAAAATGATAATGCTAATATTAGTGAAATAATCGAAGGCTATGAACAAGTACCTTGTACGTCCCATGGTAATGTCTATCCCTTAGAAAGATTAAGAATCTTGAGACAAAATGAAGAATGCAGTAAGAGGGAGTCGCTAGGTAAGGGGAAAAGCGAGAGAATGAGTCAAATTGTGAAATTGAAAATCAGGGTGGAATATTTACCAAAAAATTAAAAGGGTTGATGAATGGTATAAAGCAAGCGAACGTGTAAGAAATCAGATAAGTAAGGCTACTGAACGCCAAGATCCAAATTATAGGGAAAGAGAACGTGTCAGAAACCAATTGTATAAGTCTGCTAAACGCCAAGATACCGAGTTTAGAGATGTTGAACGTGATAGAAACCAGGCTTGTAAGGCTGCTAAACGCCAAGATCCCGAGTATAGAGATGTTGAACGTGCTAGAAATCAGACGGGTAAGGCGGCTAAACGCCAAGATCCCGAGTATAGAGATGTTGAACGTGATAAAAACCAGGCTTGTAAGGCTGCTAAACGCCAAGATCCCGAGTTTAGAGATGTTGAACGTGCTAGAAACCAGACAGGTATGGCGGCTAAACGCCAAGATCCCGAGTATAGAGATGTTGAACGTGATAAAAACCAGGCTTGTAAGGCTGCTAAACGCCAAGATCCCGAGTTTAGAGATGTTGAACGTGCTAGAAACCAGACGGGTAAGGCGGCTAAACGCCAAGATCCCGAGTATAGAGATGTTGAACGTGATAGAAACCAGGCTTGTAAGGCTGCTAAACGCCAAGATCCCGAGTTTAGAGATGTTGAACGTGCTAGAAACCAGACAGGTATGGCGGCTAAACGCCAAGATCCCGAGTATAGAGATGTTGAACGTGCTAGACAAAGATCTTCAGCCGCAGATAGGCGAGCAAACCCCTCGCTTATAGAGCAGACCTATTTTGATAGCATAAAAGATGGCCCAACGTGGCCGTGTGAAGGATGTTCAAATCTTTTTTTTAAGTCATCTGGCACCATTGTAAAGTCCATAGATTTTTTGTCAGTCCCTGGTATTGAACAAAGAGAGTTGAATGATGAAATATTTTTGTGTAGTACTTGTAATAAAAGCGTTAAGAGAAAGCAAATTCCAAAATTTTCAAGGGAAAATGGATTTGTGTTTCCTGAAATACCTGCGCAATTAAGTAACATAAGTAATTTAGAAGAAAGAATGATATCACCACGAATACCATTCATGCAAATACGAAGGTTAGGGTGTGACCAACAACGTGGTATTAAAGGAAATGTGGTTAACGTCCCTATAAATGTAGAGTCCACCGCCTCGGTTTTACCCAGGTTACCTCGAGACACGGATACTATTCAAATTGAGTTTATGAGAAGAATGCAGTATAACACACCCTATTTGTACGAAACTGTGAGACCCAAAGTCATTTTAGAGGCCCTTAACGTTCTGGTAAAAACGCCTTTGTATGTTAAACATGGAATTACCGTTAAGAGTGACATATTAGACCCCATTCCTGAAGAACTTGAATTTATTGTTGACGAAAATGACCGTCAGGTAAATCAAGTTGATGTATCAGGAGATAATCCAGTAGCGAAAATAAACGCAGAGAATGATAGCGATGATATGTGGAATGAACCCAACGAAAGTAGTTCGTTAACAGTTGGGAATCAAGACACATTATTAGTTTCTTTAAGTAATTTCTTGCCAAGTAATACCATGCATGTTAAGTTTGCTCCCGGTGAAGGTCAAACCCCAATGTCTTTACTCTTTGACGAGGATGCGGAAGAATTGTCATTCCCGAGCATTTACGTAGGTCAAAAAATGAATCTTAAGGTTAAGGGAAGTTTTGGTGATATTTTTAAATGGGAGCTTCGTAATATTGATAGGCGCTGTGCTAAAAATCCTTCGAAATTGTTTTACTCTTTTGTCAAATTAGAAACCTTGAAAGTTAGTCAATCTATACAGGTTTGCATGAGGAAAACTAAAAGAACAATGGGTCGAATTATACTGCTGGACTTTTAGCTTCTGCAGGTTCTCTTGATGCTTTAATTAAGCAGGATGATGGTTTTAGGGTTTTAGAAAGACTACAGAGCTCGCCTTCTTATTGGCAACACAGACAAAAGGAATTGATGGGTATGATTAGACAGCTTGGTACGGCTACCTTTTTCATAACGTTTTCGGCTGCCGAAAGTAAATGGCCTGAGCTACTGAATATTTTGAGACTAACCTCTGGGCAGGAGAGTTTACCTAACGATGATATTAATAATTTAAGTTTTTCGGAAAGGGCAAAACTGATTCAGGATGATCCTGTTACTTGCGCTAGATATTTTGACCACCGTTTTCGGGCTTTGCTTAAGGCTTTACAGAAATTAGGTCCTCTTGGCGTTATAGAAGACTATTATTTTAGAGTTGAAATACAGCAAAGAGGTTCGCCCCACCAACATGGTTTGATTTGGATAAAAGATGCTCCAAAACTTAAAAATGATCTCTCAAATGTTAAGGAAGTAGAGGAATTTATTGATAATGTTATTTCTTGTGCTGCTGAGCACAATGACGAACATTTAGATTTGTTAACACGATTACAAATTCACAAACACACAACGACTTGTAGAAAGAAGGTCGATAATAATTCCGTTTGTCGTTTTGGAATCCCGTTTCCACCTATGCCCAGAACCATAATTTACGACCCTAGTTTAAGAGAGCCTGGTAGCGTACAGGAAGAACTCAGATCTAAGGAAAGGTCAAAGAAATTGTATGAGATGTTGCAATCGAAAGAAAAAGAGTTTTGGGTAGATAGTTTTGAGGAGTTGCTAGCTAAGTTGCGTATAACTGAAGACGAGTATATTTCTGCCGTTACTTATGACCTCAAAAGGAAAACAGTTTTGTTGAAAAGACACCCCAAAGATACTAGAGTTAATCCTTACAATCCGTGCGCTTTGCGTCTTTGGCAGGCGAATATGGACATTCAATTCGTTCTTGATGCTTACGCACTGGTTATGTATATTGTATCATATATAGGAAAGTCTCAAAGAGGGATGTCTTTGCTTCTGCGCGAAGCTTCTAAACAGGCAAAAAATGATAAATGTTCAGTAAAACAGAAGTTGAAACTAATTGCTAATCAGTTCTTGAATGCCCACGAGGTAAGCGCTCAGGAAGCGGCTTACTGTGGTTTACAAATTCCTGTGTCCAGGTGCAGTCGCGCCTGTGTTTTTATAAACACCAATGCCCCTGAAAATCGTGTACACATTCTTAAGAGTCAATCTGAACTTGAAGAACTACCAGCAGACAGTAATGACGTTTTTGCCTCTGGGATGCTAGAACATTATGTTCAAAGGCCAGAGGAACTAGAGGCAATAACGTTAGCTCAATTTGGTGCCTGGTACGAATATTCCAAAGCCCGTAGAGTGACTAAAGCCGCCCACGATCATGTTGATGAGGGAGAGAGCAATGAAGTTGAAGCTTGTGGTAAATGGCTGAAACTTAAAGATGAATCAGGGTTTATTAGGAAACGTGGCCGTGCTAAAATTATTAGGTACAGAAGATTCAATTTAGAAAAAGATCCCGATAACTTTTATCGTGAACAATTAATGTTGTTTAAGCCTTGGCGCGATGAAAGTAATGATATTTTGACAAAGGATATGAAATCAGAATATGAGCTTTGTCGCGAAACTATTAATGAAGTTAGGAAAGAATTTCACAATGAAATTGACGAAGAAGCCGTAGAACAGGCTGTAGCAGATTTTGAAAATGGAGAAATTCAAGTGGATGTTACTAATATCCAGCCTGAATTAGAACATAGAAATGAAGTTGATAGATCTTTAGCTATGGATGATTCCGATTTTTTAATTAATACGGTTCAAGAACCTGTAGGAAATATTAATAGAGAAATTATTGATGGCAATGCCGAAAATACTGTTGCTCCGTCAATTACCTTAATTAATGACTCTGAGTACAACGCCCTTCTTAGAAAATTGAATTCCAAACAAAGAGAGATATATTACCATGTTTTGTATCATGTAAAAAGCAAAGAAACTCCGTTGCGCCTCTTTGTTACAGGGGGCGCTGGTGTGGGGAAAAGTCTTTTGATTAGTGCTATATTTGAATCTGTGTCAAGGTTTTACAACAAACAACCTGGGAGTAATCCATCGGAAGCGAAAGTAATCCGTTGCGCACCTACTGGCAAGGCTGCCTTTAACATAGGTGGGGCAACTTTGCACAGTACTTTTAGTTTACCCGTTAGCCAATTTGGTGGAAATATATCGAGATTGGAAAGTGAAACACTTCATAAATGCAGGTTACTCTATGGTCAAGTAAAACTAGTAATAATTGACGAAATTTCAATGGTTGGAGCGAAGGTGTTTAATCGGGTAAACGCTAGGTTACAAGAGATTATGGGTTGTCCTGATTATTTTGGTGGTGTGTCTGTCGTTCTAGTTGGAGACTTTAACCAATTGAGACCAGTTTGCGATTATTTCGCATTTCAAGGTCAAAGTGAGAAAGATAATCCTTACGCGTCGTTAATTGGTAACCCAATATGGGAGCAATTTGAATTTGCCGAACTTGAGGAAATTATGAGACAGAGGGATGATAAAATATTTGCTGAAGCTTTAAATAGAATGGCTGTGGGAAGTATGACTCAAAATGATATTGATTTCTTTAGTAGTCTGGAGGTAACGCCTGAGCGTGTACCCCCAAAAGAAGCGATACATCTTTTCGCCACTAACGCGGAAGTAAACCAATTCAATCAAAATAAGCTTTTAAACATGAATACGGAAAAGGCTGTTTCGGTTTCAGTAGATGTTGTCAATGGTGATCTTAGTAGTGAAGTTAAAAATAACATACTTTCCCAAGTTGAAAAGTTAGCAACGTCTGATACGTATGGTCTGCCCAAACAATTGACTCTTGCGTGTGGCGCGAGATATATGATGACCAACAATGTTGACACCTCTGACGGACTAACTAATGGCGCGACAGGTTGGTTAAGAAAGATAGAGTACGGCACAAATAGGGTCGGGGATAAAATCCCGTTCAGGGTATGGATGGAGTTTGACGATCCCAAAGTTGGGAAAATGTTGAGGCAAAAATGTCATGGTTTATATTTGAATAGTGATATTAACGCTTCGTGGACGCCTGTTGAAAAGGTCATCAAGTCGTTTAATAGAAAATGGAGACAAAATAATGCCTCAGTTTCTAGGAAACAATTGCCTTTGGTTGTTTCTGAGGCCATTACGATACATAAAAGTCAGGGTGATACTTACTCCTCGGTAGTGGTTCATTGTAAGGCTACAAAAAAAATTGAAAGAGCGCATTTATATGTGGCTTGTAGTAGAGCGAAAACCGCTTCCGGTTTATATATTGATGGAAAATTTAAAGTTCCTAATTCACCCAAAAACAACCTAGTAGAATTGGAACTTAAGAGGTTGCGAGACACAAAAAGCATCGAACTACCTTTCTTGCATGATCCCCTTTACATTTATGTACATAACGTGCAGTCTTTAAATGCTCATTTAGAAGATGTTTTAGCAGACAATGTAATAATGAAAAGTCAAATGTTATGTTTTGTTGAAACGTGGAAAAAAGAGACGGACGATTTTAGAGTGCCATCTTTTAAGGAAGTAGGTGGTATTTACTTGCCAAGTACGGCACGCAGAGTTGCTTTTGGTTCGTCCATATATTTAAGAGACACGCCTAAAAACGAAGTTAAAGAGATAGATACTAGAGTTTTACGAAGCGACATTCCTGTTAGAAATTCTCACGTGGAACGTTGCTGGTTAGATGTTTACATAGAAGGAGAACTTATATCTGTGGTATTGTTGTACAAATCTCCCTTAGGAAGTTTGAGAACTGTGTTTGAGGACTTTAACCCTTTGTTTGACATGAAATATGATTCGTCTATTCCAACAGTTGTGGTTGGAGATTTCAATATTAACTTTTTAAAGAGCCAAACGGCACTGAGAATGTTCTTTGATTCACATGGAATATCTCTTTTGCCGGGTCTAGAACAAAAGTATTCGACTGACTATCATTGTCAATTAGATTTGGCGTTTGGTAACAAACTTTTTCGAGACCGATACGATGCATGTTATAGAGAGTCTTATTATTCTTACCACAAGGGTATTTGCATTTTTAAAAGAACATAGTTTGAAATGGAAAAATTTATTTAAAGCAAGGTGGAGCTCCAGTGCGCCCCTTATTGACGACCTTTCTATTGTACATTGGGTTTAGCTTGTTAGGATAATTTTCAGATCCTCCCTAATGCATTAAGTTTCATTGTTACCTACCTACGGCAAGGTAAAATTATTATGTTTATACAAGGTTAGGCATCATGGTAGGGGCGCCAATGGAGCCGCATGTTGCTTTAAGGGTCTAAACTACGAGAAATAGGCTTGGGATCCTTGGCTAAGAAACCCACATATGGCTTGGGATCCTGTACTAAGAAACCTAAAATTAGGCTTGGGATCCTGTACTAAGAAACCTAAAATTAGGCTTGGGATCCTGTACTAAGAAACCTAAAATTAGGCTTGGGATCCTGTACTAAGAGACCCACTTAAGGCTTGGGATCCTTGACTAAGAGACCCACACAAGGCTTGGGATCCTTGACTAAAGAACCCACATCTGACTTCAAGATTTGAAAAAAAAGGGTAAGTATCATTATTGGAATTGACGGTCATATAAGTTTGGTATTAATCCATTTAAAAATATGGTATATTTTATGAGTAACCTGGAGGATTGGCGTAGTTCATGAGTAGCCTAGAGGATTTGCGTAGTTCATGAATAACCTAGAGGTTATGCGTAGTTCATGAATACCCTAGAGGTTATGCGTAGTTCATGAATACCCTAGAGGTTATGCGTAGTTCATGAATACCCTATAGGATATGCGTAGTTCATGAATACCCTACAGCATTGGTTTAGTTCATGGGTAACCATGGAGGACAAGGCCAACGAAATTGTAAACAAGGTATGTAATAGTGATAATTAGTTAATGGGGATAATCGTTGAGGTGATTTATTGTGGTTCTTCAGAAAATACGTCGGGAAATATATCTCAAGGCTTATCCTTAGGCTTAATAAAGGTGAAATACAACTCTCAAAACGTTAAAATGGTTGCGTCAGATGACTGAGATCTGGAGCGGCAACTGTGGGTTCATGTAAAGGCGAACCACTGAACAAAGTGTAAGTGTTGCACCAAGTTTCATAGGTTTGGTGAAGAATGGAGCAATTTTGTATAGCGTACTTTAAAAATGTTTTAGGTATGGCGAAGCGGAAATGGCTGAATAATCGGCGACAATTCAATAGTCCTAGTCGAAAATCCCCTTTTTTCGGCAAAACGCGGCCGAGGTGATTTTGAAAATGTTCCTGGCTGCGTTTTCTGCCGTTGGTAACACTGCAGCGTCCTCAAAAGTTGGCCAACGCTCAAAGCGGAAGTTGGACTTCGCCGCAATTGATCGACTAGAACTATAGTTCTAGCACGTTCAATGTTATGGGAGCAGCAAGTAGAGCAATACAAGGGCGGGCTGCATAGCGGTCTAGCAGTGGAAATACAGAAAGGAGAAAAACTTAACGCCAAGAGGCAGAGTTTTCCTATTTTGTGGAACTGGAGTCGTCTTGGTCTTTGTTATCTGAAACGTACAGCGCCAATACACCTATGTAATAGTTTCGAAAAAACGAAACTTTATGAACTACGCCTCATCTACTAGGTTATTGCTTTCTTTCGGACGCTATCCACCAAACATTCATCCTTAAACAGTCTGAAGAAGTTTTTAATATTAATAGTCCTAATTTGATTGTGGTTTTTTCCCAAATGGGTTTTCCCAGAGCCTTTTTTCCCACATGCGCTGTGGGTTTTTATGGTTCGAATTAGCTTGTATTATGACATGAATATTTGACATCCATTGCATCGTTTGTTAATGCTATTAATCAATTTATTCGTGGATAGCTCAGACGTCAGAGTGGAAAATCAATAATTTAAAAATAAGTGTTTTAATATTAATAATTCAACTGTGATTATGGTTTTTTCCCAAATGGGTTTTCCCAGAACCTTTTTTCCCATATGCGCTCTGGGTTTTTATGGTTCGAATTAGCTTGTATTATGACATGAATATTTGACATCCATTGCATCGTTTGTTAATGCTATTTATCAATTTATTCGTGGATAGCTCAGACGTCAGAGTGGAAAATCAATAATTTAAAAATAAGTGTTTCAATATTAATAATTCAACTGTGATTATGGTTTTTTCCCAAATGGGTTTTCCCGGAACCTTTTTTCCCCATATGCGCTCTGGGGTTTTATGGTTCGAATTAGCTTGTATTATGACATGAATATTTGACATCCATTGCATCGTTTGTTAATGCTATTAATCAATTTATTCGTGGATAGCTCAGACGTCAGAGTGGAAAATCAATAATTTAAAAATAAGTGTTTTAATATTAATAATTCAACTGTGATTATGGTTTTTTCCCAAATGGGTTTTCCCAGAACCTTTTTTCCCATATGCGCTCTGGGTTTTTATGGTTCGAATTAGCTTGTATTATGACATGAATATTTGACATCCATTGCATCGTTTGTTAATGCTATTAATCAATTTATTCGTGGATAGCTCAGACGTCAGAGTGGAAAATCAATAATTTAAAAATAAGTGTTTCAATATTAATAATTCAACTGTGATTATGGTTTTTTCCCAAATGGGTTTTCCCAGAACCTTTTTTCCCATATGCGCTGTGGGTTTTTATGGTTCGAATTTGCTTAATGTTAAATTATACTGAAGGTTCCAATATATAATGTTAAATAACTATTCATTGTTTTATATAGATAGAAACGTTGAAGTATTATAAATACTGTTCTGTTAATGGTTTTTCAAGAACCTTTTGTTCCCATATGTATTGTGGGTTTTATGGTTTTAATTAGGTTATATTTAACTTTTACTGTACAGTTTAATGTATTATGTTATTTATTTCTTTGTATATATTGAAGTATTGTTGAAGTGTTATAAATACTGTCTTCTGAGCCTAATGTAATATTATAAATACTGTCTTCTGAGCCTAATGTACTTTCAGAATGTTATGGTCTTGAATTAAATGAAAAGTAAATAAAGTGAACGTTAAAATATATGACATCGTCCCTATATTATGTAAGATGAACCTCGTTCGGCCGTCGAAGGTAATTTAAGACAAGTAATGATGATAATATACAAGTATGAAGTCGATAAGTTTTATAATATAGGGGTAATTAAGTGACTATTTTAAAATTCAATTCCTGCACTTGCAAAGAATTAAAAAAAGCGATAGATGCATATATTTAGGTTGTTTAAGGGGTAGTGATAGTCATCTCCACTCGGAGAGGTAATATTTTGGCTTTCCCAACTTGTTGTTGTTGTTTTGAAAAATATATCGCAATGCACGGGCCTTGATAGATATAGGAGGCAATGAATGAAATATATCACAATGCACGGGCCTTGATAGATATAGGAGGCAATGAATGAAATATATCACAATGCACGGGCCTTGATAGATATAGGAGGCAATGAAGGAAATATATCGCATGCACGGGCCTTGGTAGATATAGGAGGCAATGATAATCTCTCTCTTTGCACGAGAGGTTTATCTTTAATATTTAAATAAATATAATTATTTTTAATTATTTTAATCTTCAATAATTAACATTAATAATAGTTAAATCGTTTAAAATAAAGTTATACCTATTATCTTCTCAAACTTTGCTAATATTGACGTTTAAAGTGAAGGGTACCCCTCTTGCCCGCTTTTTTCAAATTTGGGGTATATATACGATTCGTTTCCATTATAATAGTAAGGAAAAAGCGCAATTGCGAAAACCTTTGGTGGCGATCCCACCTTAGGGAGGCTAGACGTTTCTCGTAACCCTAGCTGATCGCCGCGTATATCCTAAAACCAAACGATGATAATGGAGTAGAAGCCAATGATACAGATTGGTGTCTATGTGGAATAGACGGAAGACCAGTGGATGGTGGTGTTAGAAGCCAGTGTAAGTGCAGACTGGTGTAAATGTGGGATTGACAAAGAACAGAAGATGGTGGTGATTAGAAGCCAGTAAGAACAGACTGGTGTCCGTGTGGGATGGACAAAGACCAGAAGATGGTGGTGATTAGAAGCCAGTAAGAACAGACTGGTGTCCGTGTGGGATGGACAAAGACCAGAAGATGGTGGTGTGAGAACTCAAGTAGAGGAGCCATTTCCGTGACTGTGAAAGCAGTTCGGAAATGGCCAACACGTTTGCTCCGATACGCAAACTGCGAACGCGGTCACGTGGGTGTAACAACGGACAGACAGACACACACACACACACACAGACAGACAGACACACAGACAGACACGGCCGTTACAGAACCTCTCCTGGACTACGTCACACGGAGAGGTAAAAATCCAGAAACCAATTTAATAATAAAATTCAAGGTCTTAGTATCCAAAATTAGGTTATATGCGAAAGATGCCCATATGCAGCTTCTGGTTTATGCCAGCACAATTTTAGCCAAAAGATGAAGCAATTTTTGTTAACTACAAGTTTTATTGTGTGCTTGACTTAAAATACCGAGGAGATTGTAACTCAGTGTTTCCTCCAAAGCTTTATGCAATTGCGCTGTCATTTACATCATTGGAATTCGAAACCTTTATATACTACCGATTTGCGTATAGCGAAACAACCGGCGTATGCTTCATTTCAAACGTCAATATTAGTCAAGTCTCTCAAGAATGTTTAATTGTTCTTTCTTAAAACGATGTAATGCGCAATGAGATGAAATATTAACGAAGAAAATATATAACATGAATTACATTTATTTTTATATTTTAAGATACTCTTATTTCTAAGCTCAATTTTAATACAGAAAGAGTAATAAAGTCGTCTATCTGTGTGTCTGTAAGCGTCCGATGTTACATTAGTACACCACTTTAGCAGTTTCCCTTGTGTTGGTGTGTGAAGAAAACAAAATTATAATTACCTTTTATTCACAATATAAAACGAAAATTTGGGAAATATTTTTCGGAAATGCGATGCCTTTACTAGTTTTGTAGCTATAAAGCTCCGTTTCATTACGTTATTTCAAGAACATCTTTTGATATTAATATTTGAAATGGGTGTTTACATTTTAGTTAAACCATACTACATTTATATATATCCAAAACGCTAATCTTTGCAGTTCAAAGTAAATAAGAATGTATTATTCAATGGCGTGTCTACCATTTATGATAAAACTGTTCGGAGTACGCCGGAATGTTAACACTGAAGGCTGAATATGAATCCAATTTAGAGCGTGGTTTGATTAAAAGCCCGCGAGGTCTGAATAAGAACATGTGGGGGGGGGGTTAGAATAAGAACACGCGGGGGGGTTAGAATAAGAACACCAGGGGGGTCAGAATACGATCAAGCGGGGGGTTAGAATACGATCAAGCGGGGGGTTAGAATAAAAACGAGCGGGGGTTAGAATAAGAACACCCGGGGGTTTGAATGAAAACCGTAGGGATTTGAATAAGGAGTCGTGGGGTTTAGCGGAGTTTTCAAACGGGGAAATTTTGTAGTGCCCCCAAAAGGTTTCAAGTGAACCCCTTTTTTTCCAACAGTTTTCTAGGTTTAAAAAAGGTTCTTTAAACAACACTTAATGGTAGAATATACCATCATTTCGGTTTTAAACATGGCTGTTCTAAAATCAAAAAATGGCTTAGAATAACGCCGTAAGTGGTTTGAGAAAGGTTGAGAAGCTAACCACTAATGGAAAAGAAATGTACCACATTAGGTCGAATATACCACCTGTAAGGGTTTAAAAACGGTAGAAATGAATAACAATTAAAGATGTAAAATGGTTTGAACAATAGTGTTATTTGGATAGGAAAAAATCCCTTTATGGTTTCCAAACAAACCACTTTGGTACTGGTTTTCTGACAAAAGTGAAAAAACCCTCAAGGGTTTAATCTAAGACCATTATTTTTTACTGTGTGGGAATAAATTTGTCCAAACCGTTTTAATTTAACCACGGAATTCTCACTCACACATATCACAACAAAACATCATTGACGATCGTTTAAATGTTTTGTAGAAAACTAGAAACCCCGACTAAAAGCCAACTTCTTAGCCAAGGCTTAATTTACACCGTTCCGACAGAAGCAGACGTGAGCCATTTTCGCTCCCAAAATCACAAGATAAAAATAGTGCTAAACCGGAAGTGTGTAAGTTAATGCGCGTGGGCGCTAAAAAATGGGGTAACTATTTCTTTGGGAGTTAAGCGGTGTATGAATCCAATGAGCTTTACGGCGAAACTTTGTTGTTACGGGCTTTTTAACCAGTTTCGTACTTCGGGTTATTATGAACTCCTGGTTTTAGGTAAAAAATGTGCCTAAAATTATGTGTGCCAAAAAATATATCGAATTAAAACGTTTAAAATTAAGAAAAGTACGTTAGAAATTTTGAAATTCAAACTAGCCGCGAAATACCGCCCAACTTGTTTTTCACGTAGTGACGTTACTAATGTCTCTTGATTCATTGGTTGTTTGGAAATAGGAGAATGTAGGGAGCTCTAGACCACTGTACAGTAGCTTTTCACCTTCACTGGGGAAGCGGCGCATATTTGAGACCTTTGTAAACATAATTCTGTTTTTTCATGTTTATTATCCTTTGTTCTCTTAACTCTCGGTTACGTTGTAGAGTAAGGATGATAGAGATTTGTCAAAATTGTTACAGGTAATGTCCAAAACACCACATTTTTGAGCTATTTTGGCAAAGGCTTAGCTTTCATGTATAATAATGGTATGACTTTATTTTAGCCTAATGGCCCTAATCTAAGCTTTAAAGTTTAACATATTTTTAATTGTAATTAAACATAGTAAAACCAGAGCTGTGCTAATTAGCTGACAACTAATTGAATTAGAATTAGCAATTAGGGAAATATTTATGAACCAATTAATTTTCCAATTAGCAATTAGACATAGAAACTAATTCAATTCAATTAGAAATTAGGCATTTATTTATCAAACTAATTAATTAGAATTACTAATTTCTAATTAATTACTTGTCTAATTAAGGAAAAAAGAAGCCATAAGTAAACATAAAAGTTTAAAAGTGCCCATGGATTTAGTACTTTGGTAATGCAAAGTTTAATGTTTTAATGCCATTGAAAAACGGGTACGGAAGCCATGAATTATTCTCGAAAAATGAGACAAGCCTCGAGCCTTCCGTCATGTTAAAATTTGTCTCATTTCTTCATTTTCTTGCCACAGTTCCTATAATGGACTCCTGAGTAGTAAATACATGCGCACTGCTATTAATTCGAGTAGGTAAAACCAATGAGATAGAATATATATATTAAACCTAGAGTCACAACGTGAGATCTCGAGATCGACGTTTCGCAATACACCTTTTGTCGAGCATGAATCTTTATCAAATACGGGTGGCGGCGCCCTAAGAACTTTTTTATTACCGTCTGCTGCTATAATCTGTGTAACAAGCTGTCAAGATAGTTTTTAAACGTGTTAAATAAAATACGCGAGTTAAATAATAAAAACTCTAGTCCTTTTTAATCTGATAAATAGATGAAATAAAAATCATAACGATGTTTCTGAATGCAAATAAGCAAGTAAAAGTTGTAATTAGCTCCGCTAGAGGCTCCCAGGTGGCGCTGTCATGTTTTGATAAACTTGCTAGATAAAATCAAAGTGTTTCGTGGTAAGCCGATTTGAATTGTAACTCTATCTATCTCATTGGGTAAAACAGTCGAAATTTCGAAATGGGGCAGTTGCGAACTACGAAATTTTCTACTAGTACTTACTAGTATTCTCTCATGTTTCATCACCTACAGGGAGGAAAGTTCTCAAATGCAGCACTATACCTCTATAAGCGAAGGTTGTTGCGTATAAAGTCATTTTTACGGGTTAATAAACTTCTGAAAAAGGCAGAAAGTTTTGAAATTTGTACAAATGCATAGGGTATTAAATTAGTTTTGGAGGCTATAATATTTAAGCAGTAGATGTAGACGTTCTTGTTAAATTTAATAATCTCTTTTCACTAAGAGTTTTTCGAGCACCAGAAACGCGTTTAATCTAATTTGCACTACAGATTTTACAAAAACAAATCCATTTAGTACTCTAATTTTTCTCAAAATAATGATAAAACAGGTCACAAAAGCAAGTGCCCCACTTTGGCCTCTCAAGCTGGCCCTACTGTGAGGCCAGTACCTAACCTAGTCTCGTTTTTTAAGAGTATCGCTTAACACCTGTAAGAGTGTCGCCTAACACGTTTAGCATAGTTTTATAAAGGTACAACACTGCCAGATTACCAATTTCTTTTTTAATTTTATTTAAAGGATAAAACTGTTTTCTTTCATGAATATCATCTTTAAAAAAGGTTTAACAATTACGTTTTTCAATAATTTTTTACTGTTTGTATTGACTTTAATATTAAAACATTAATGAAAATGAAAGACCTTATTTAAGAAACCCGCAGTATTATAATTTTTCATGTTTAATTTCGATCGGTGTTTTAATAGTGTTATTTTACACCTAATATATACACTTTAAATTGGCCCCTAAAAAATCAACGTAATAAAACTCTCTTTCGGCTGTTTTTACGGTGTTTACACCGTTTTAACACGTTTTTAACACTACCATTTCTTAGAGTGTACGGACTAAATATAATCTTCACCAGTGTTTAGCAAAAAACAAGTCTTTAACGTGGACCAATAAGGACACAGTTTGATTGAAACCGATTTAACATTCTAGCTAAATCATTCAAGAATTCTGAAACATCGAAAAGCGTATTACTCCTGGTTTGGTGGATTTCAATGATTGTGTTTCATAACGTTCTGAATTCGGTCATCCTCGCGAACCTAGTCACTGGAAGCTGCAAGTTTATTGATAAACTACGTGATATTCTCGAGTACGACGACCTTAGTATATTCCCTAATGGCAGATCAGAGGGACTAAAATTGGTCTTAAATGCAAGTAAAATATTAACTAAGAAACTTATTTGGAGGTGAAAGAACGTAGTGTAAGAGCTAACACATGCATTAAAAACTTTAAACTGTGTTTAATTTAGTTTAAATTAATTTAAATTAAGCATGCTTATGAGACAAAAATTTAGATGTGGAAGATGGCACACCAATGTACAATTCATGATCATGTAAAATTGTATTTTAGCTTCTTTATCTTAAATGGTATCTTTGCTTCATTATCTTAAATGGTATCTTTGCTTCATTATCTTAAATGGTATCTTTGCTTCTTTATTTTAAATGGTATCTTTGCTTCATTATCTTAAATGGTATCTTTGCTTCATTATCTTAAATGGTATCTTTGCTTCTTTATTTTAAATGGTATCTTTGCTTCTTTATTTTAAATGGTATCTTTGCTTCTTTATTTTAAATGGTATCTTTGCTTCTTTATCTTAAATGGTATCTTTTCTTCTTTATCTTAAATGATATCTTTGCTTCTTTATCTTAAATGGTATCTTTGCTTCTTTATCTTAAATGGTATCTTTGCTTCTTTATCTTAAATGGTATCTTTGCTTCTTTATCTTAAATGGTATCTTTGCTTCTTTATCTTAAATGGTATCTTTGCTTCTTTATCTTAAATGGTATCTTTGCTTCTTTATCTTAAATGGTATCTTTGCATCTTTATTTTAAATGGTATCTTTGCTGCTTTATCTTGAATGGTATCTTTGCTTCTTTATCTAAAGTTGCATCTGCACGTCTTCATTAAAAATTTGAAATATTATTTTAAATGTTTTGTTACACTCTAAATCGCGACATCTCTATTTAATTAGAACCTGCCGGATCAAATAAGAGATGAAATTTGGAAACGAAGAATCCTAACTTACGATTATGAGTTTTTACTAAATAGCGTCGAGAAGGGAAACGGTGTTTTTTTAAATTTCCACGACTCTTTGGAACAATTTAAAATATATTGCAAATTGCATGGAAAGAATTTGCCAATTTTTTACCGAACTTCTAAGGAGGTTCATTTGCAAAGTAACGCTCTTAGAATAACCGGAGAAAAAATAAACAAAACGATGTTGGAAAAAATAAATACAATGTGTGTATAAAACCAAATATATATACAATTTCTTTTCGTGAAATATTGAACCATTCTTGATTAGGATTCGGTATTACTACGCCTCAGGGATTGTCGACAAAGCCATTGAAAAGGAATATTGGATGTTGGAAGACAGGTGCATTACGGAGAAGAAAACAGATTTTCAGGACGGAGAGAGAAGTTCAAAGAATCAGGTCATGCCATACGCTTTTATATATTCAATGGGAATATGCGTCGCTATCATCGCTCTCCTTTTGGAGCTTATCTTGAAAGGAGTGACCAACTTGCATAAGAGTGGGGTGGCGTAGCGGTTAGCGCTTTGCAGTAGCGTCGCTAGGGTTTGAAATTTGGGGAGGCTAAATCTGGGCAAACTAGCTATTATAAGAACTTAATTAAAAAAATTGCATAATAATGGGTTCATTGGATAATGTGTAGACCTTTAAAACTACGTAATTTTGTGTCAACGTGAAATTATTCGTATTTTAAAGACATACAGCCTTTTATTGATTAAAACGGAACCGATTTTAAAGGATTTTCACTCGTCTTAAGTTTATTTTTAGTTTTGGTTACCTTTTAGTCCAGACTATTGGGGCTCCCTTCGAAAGAAAATGAAACATTTTACTTGTCTCCATCTGTTCTTTTCTTCAAAATTGCACTGTTTGATATTGAAATTAATCTCTGCAGAGGTGAAACTTAACGAATCTATCATTATAATTTTTTATATATTGCTAAAGAATTTTAGGATGCTAACAGCAATTTTTTGGTAGGGTTTACGGATTTTTTTGGGGGGGCTAACTTTGGAATTTGGGGGGGCTATAGCCCCCCCAAAAAAGGCCTAGAGACGCCACTGCCTCGCAGCAAGAGGATCCCAGGTTCGATCCCGGACTATGGCACCGGGTGAAAGTCTGGGAACAAATCCTTCTGCGTAGAGTTTGCAAGTTCTCTCTCACTTGTTAAAAGGAGTTTTCCTCCGCGGTCTAGCCCGGTTTCTCCTTTCCATTAAAACTTGCAGAGGTTAACGGTAATAGTTAGTATAGGGCCTGTAGGTTAGCTGTGGCATAGGGGCTAGCCACCACCCCTATATGCAGTGTAAAGGGACCCACCTGTAAACAAGCCACAGGCTTAGTGTGGATATCCCTTCATAGACAAAAGCTTAGATTATTATTATTATTAATATTATTATGGGCTAATTGTAGCCAATATCTTAAAAATAAAATTGAAGGCGTGCAACGAAAATTTATTGAGTTTTGCCACAGATTCTTTATACCCCGATCTACCTTATTGTTAACTATTCTTGATATTCTAAAAATTGACAATTTTATTCGTATGAATGATTTTACTTTTATCTTTAAATTGTTAAATAACAAAATTCCTCTCTCTGATCTTTTAATGGCCCTTAAGTTTTCAACCCGTAAAAATTTACGTTCCCCAGACACCTTCTATCTCAGTCGTAACAGTTTAAACCCCATAGTCCGCATGCAAACTACATGCAATAAATTCGCTAACATAATTGACATTTTTTCTGACAACCTACAAGACGCCAAGCGCTTAATTCGTCTAGAGTTGTTACACAATTACTAAATAACTCATTTAACAATACTAACCTTATAAGTTTCTCCAAGAATCAACTAATGTCGCGGCTTTGTACATTTTGTATAAATTCGGATCATACTGTCTAAATTTGTGTACATATCTATGTAATTTTGTATAATTTGTGTATGTACAATTTGTATAATTTAAATCTCTGTGTATAATCTCGCGAGTTGTTTTGCAACTTTTTTTATGCACATTAAACTTCAATTTCATTTCATTTCATATCATTAATAGGATAAAACAGCATCTTCTATGCACACGTTAAAAGGTTTCCGTGTACTTGGTACATGAAATGAATTTGCATGTTTCGTAAACTTTAGTCTGTCTGTATTAAAAGTCAAAGATTAATTTTGATAGTGAGTCAATAATAATTTACACTAGAAACCTCTTAATTCTAGAGGGCCGGTTGGTAGGCCCTTCTAGATAAGAACCCACACCCTCCCGTAATGTTAAAGAAATAATTCACAGATTTTAGGCTTAGCGTCCCATAGAAAAAGCATGGGATTTTTGGTGGTGCACTCCATCGAATAACTCAGAAACTACTGCGAAGTAAAGGTTCGGAACACTTTTGAATTATCAAGCAACTATTGAATGTTGAACTTCTGAAGTTTGATTAAGAACAATTAAGTCTAAGTATTTTATTTTAATTAATTTATAAATCATGGTAAAACCGTTACATATATTACACTGTTTGCATAGCATTTTGTTCAGCTTCCATCGGGTTGTGTGGCGCATAGGATAACGCGTCTGCCTATGGAGCAGAAGATTGCAGGTTCGAGTCCTGGCAAGCTCGGTGTTTATTTTTACAGATCTTTTATTCAACATAAATGAAATAATCCTATAAATACAATGTTTGGATAATTTTTTTGTTACGAAGTACGGGCATGTGGCGTAATGGACAACGCGTTTGCATTCGAGGCAAAACATTGCAGGTTCGAGTCTTGGAAAGCTCGTTGTCTATTTTTGATGAAGAATCTTAGTATATAGAAGGGAAAATTCTTAAATAACAAACTTTCATTGAAATGTGCGCGTGCTGGCGTGTGGTTTAGAAATAACTTTTTTTTTAAATCTATACAAAAGGGTCAACTAAACTTAATTGAGTTACCAACCGCCAACCAATCGTAAATTGAGTTACCAACCGCCTTTTTATCATGAAATAAGTTACCACCCGCCTATCTATGGTGAATTAATTTACCACTCGCCTACCAATTGTGAATTAATTTACCACTCCCCTGCCAAATGATTTAAAATTTTAATCTTTCCCATAAAATAATGAGAGGCACTCGGAGTGAGCCAATATGCTCACGAACATCTTACTGGAACATCGAATTAATGACGTTTGACAAGCATTTTATTATTTGTATAATAGATTAATACAAATTAAGGCTGAAGGAACAGATATAAAAAAGACTTGGTTTGCCCAAGCCTTAAAAGCAAAACGATAAGAGTTTTTCCAGTTGACTGAAGCGCGGATATTATTATCCTCTGCTACGCAAGCCAAGGATATCGCGAGAATAAATCCCCCTAAATTTAGCTACTATTACGACCTCCTTATCTTCATATATAAAGTCAAAAATGGTTACTTTCCGGACTATATAACACACTGGTTCCCTGAAAATAATAAAGACCTCGGGACTAGAAACCATAAACTTAACTTTCATAGTGAATCCTTTCCCTCTAAATACAGAGACAAAAGTGTAAAATACCAGGGTATAAAACACTGGAATGCATTGGACAGCCAAATCAAAAACATAACAAACTTAAGATTATTTAAAAACTCAGTGGCAAATTACATTAGACAAAAGCTTTTAGACTGAATTTATTCTTTATTTTTGTTTTTAATGACTCTGTAACTTAATTAATTGGACATCCCTGTAAATAAGAATGTTTCTTAGTGATTGTTCCTGTAAATAAAGCCTTAATTATTATTATTATTATTATTTTTTTTCTATTGAATTTTAAAGACAATCCGTATTTAACTTCTCTTTAGAATTTAATTCAATCACCTGATTTTACTGCTAACAAAAGCGGATTATGCTTCACACATAAAGTACGTAAGTCCCACTTTTCCATAGCTTTGGCCATGGATTTCATGACATTCCCGAAGTAAAAACTAAGCAGACGAAAAAAAAAGCTTTTAACCAATCATAAGCCCCTAACCGTAGATAACCTCTTTAATGCCAGACCAATCGGCGACGGCTATTACTATTTTCTTGCATGGGAGGAACCTCGACTCGACCTCACCGTCGACATAACCGGGAAGCCCGGAAGGCGAATTTGCGTAATCGTTCCGTAGGCGTTATAAATATTCAATGTTTTAAAGCTCAAGTTGCGAAATTTTTCGAGACATTTACTAAGTCTTCAACTAAATATTATAAGATTTTCTTTAAATTTCAACATAAATATAGCTCTGCGAATAAAATTAGACACTAAAACTACACTAAGCCTTGGCTAGATATCAGCGGCTGAGGCCGAGCGGCGCATCTCGAGCCGCCGGCGGCCGGGCTTGCCGTAACGGCGAGAACAGAAAAATACCTCGTTAAAAAACAGATGCACGGCGTCTTAAATAGGCCAAGCAAAAGCTACCCAGATTGATAGGATCTTCGTGCCTTACTCCCAAATAATCTTTCGTATTGTGAATAGTTTTAACTAAAGAATATTTTAGACACCCTACTCATTCTTTATAGTAGTTCTTGAATTTAGGTACGTGGTAAATCGCTTCTTTAGGCGGAAGGATCGGATGGATCCGAAGGAGCCGCGTTACTGAACTATTTCCCTCCGCGTAAGGGGAGGTTCTTTCCTAGGAGCTTAGAAAATATCGTGTAGCTCCCCCAGGCACATGTTACGTACTTCATGTGTAAAGCCTAATCGGCTTCTGCTATAACTGCCTTGAATATTGTGATAATAATATTATTTTGCGGAGTTAAAAAACTATTTCGTTTATTTAAGGAATGTTTATATATGCAAATTGTAACCGCTTTTAAAATGCCTTCCGTCATGGTTTTACTACAACTAAACCGTGTCCAAGAATTATTATACCGATCGAGTCAAGTAGTTTATTGGTTGGTAACGTCTTTCATGGCATTAGTATTTGTACAATTATAAGTAGAGAGCAGAAAGTGTTTCTTTTCTGTATTTAAGGATTTTGTATATATAATTTTAATTGGTTAAATGGTAATTAATTGTTTAATATATGATTATCTTCATTTAATCATTTTATTTTGTTAATAACGTAGCATTAGGAGAAGTGATCTTCCCCTCGGTTTGCAGTGCTTTAAAATTAGCTTTTCGAATAATAAATGTTAATTTTTTTTACTCTTGATTTCACCGTTTCATGATTTTAACCAATAGTGAAGTAAACTCGAAACTTGTATAAATGATGAAAATACCAATAGTTTTAAAATAAGTTTCATATAGCAAACCCTAAAATTCGAAACTTAATTTGAGAACTTTCTCGAAAGTATACATTTCGATCATTGATCTTTTTAGAATGGTACGTTCAAGGTAAACTGACTATTTTGCTGAAATGCTGAATTCCGAACCGTGAACCTTGAAAATAATGTAAGATAGAGGCCGTCTGAACGTTTTTTACCATTTTGCTGAAATGCTAAACTTTGAACCGTGAACCTTGAAAATAATGTAAGACAGAGGCCGTATGAACGTTTCAGACTATATTTCTGAAATGCTGTATTTCGAACCGTGAATCTTGAAAATAATGTAAGATAGAAACTGTCTGAACGGTTTTTACCATTTTGATGAAAAGCTGAATTCTGAACCGTGAACCTTGAAAATAATGTAAGATAGAGACCGTCAGAACGTTTTCGACTATTTTGCTGTCATGCAGAATTGTGAACCGTATTCCTGGATGTTTCCATATGCAGCTTTGTCTTATAAAAAGTATATATAATCCGTAATTAAGGACATGATTTTACTTTTCCCCATCCCTTTAAAGCGATAGTGGAATATTATTAAACCCAAGCAGGGATCCATGTAATTTCAGAAGCAGGAATGGAGAGCAGGGTAATCTGGGCGCGCGTCTAAGTCCACGACCGCCTTCCCTGGGACGGGGGTATGAAAGAAGAGGCGGGCCATAGCATCAGAGGTAACTACATATTTTCCGCCGTCCCCACCAGCAACATCATCAAAATTGTAACGGTAGGGCTGACTAATGTCCGACCCCTCGACAATCGCGGATATGGCCGATCCCTCGGCTATGGAAAAGTTCTAACACCTAACACGATAGATGGAAGACCCACGTCACGGGCAAAACCCCTGGCTTGCCCCACGGGTCTCAAAAAAGAAATAGAGAGCGCGGACTTTACAAATAAAGAGGAGTCGAGATCGAGCGCGCCTCGTGAGCAGGTACTTGGTACCTCTAGCCATGAACTTTATAAAAAGACTGGACTAATAATTTGTGCGTGTGTTCACGGCTTAAAAATAAAGACGCGGCCAATAAGACAAAACGTTACCACGAGGGTGATCACCCATGAACAAGCGCAACGAGGATTTACTTAACCCTTCTGGTTCAACCTGAACTAGTTACTTCTTGTAGTAATCTTGTGGATCTCACAATGATGGTCGTTCACATAATTTTTTTTGGTTGTTATGTAATTTTCTTGTGGCTCTCAACTCATTCCACTGTTGTGCTTTATTTTATTGTTGTGTTGTGACTCGCTTTTGTCTTGTGCCCCTCCCTGTTGCGTAACTTTTTTGTACATCATGCTGGACTTTTTCCTACCGGTTGAGCAAGGGCGCTCAACATTAAGTCGGGGGGAATTGTAACGGTAGGGCTGACTAATGTCCAACCCCTCGACAATCGCGGATATGGCCGATCCCTCGGCTACGGAAAAGTTCTAACACCTAACACGATGGATGGAAGACCCACGTCACGGGCAAAACCCCTGGCTTGCCCCACGGGTCTCAAAAAAGAAAAAGAGAGCGCGGACTTTACAAAAAAAAGAGGAGTCGAGATCGAGCGCGCCTCGTGAGCAGGTACTTGGTACCTCTAGCCATGAACTTTATAAAAAGACTGGACTAATAATTTGTGCGTGTTTTCGCGGCTTAAAAATAAAGACGCCGCCAATAAGACAAAACGTTACCACGAGGGTGATCACCCATGAACAAGCGTAACGAGGAAAGCAGAACAACAGAGACAATTTGAGTATCTTTATTATTAATTATAAATTGTATTACCGAGAGTCCACAAGATTGAATTGTTTAAGATTAAATATTGCAATGACCATAGTAAGTTTCTCTAATTTAAGTTTAGTATTCATTAATAGTAGGAAACGTGTCAAAACGTAGTTTAAGTGAGCCAATTAGATAATTTAAATTTCTCGTTACGTGTTGAAGGGAGGGGTTCTATACTGGGTTATAAGCCGTTCTCCATTTCTGCTTCTAAAATTACCTGGATTCCTGACCCAAGCAAACATTCCCAGTTAAATTTTTAATAAATATTTGAGCTACTTATCTCTAGTCATACCATCAAGTTGTGAGACAATTAACCCTTTTTGACGGAGCATTCGGTATGTGGATCCAAACCGTTATTGTGGCTTCAGAAAACGAAGAATTTAGTGGACTGCTAACTTTGAAGACTTATCTGACCTTCATTGGGCCCACACACCGAATGTTTCGTGTTAAACCATCTATATGAAGCAAACAATGAAAAGGGTTCATTTGATTGAATGCAGTTTACAAAAGAGATTTCAGTAAGGTATTTTTTCAAATTTGTTGTTAATCAATGGAGTAATGTTTGATAAATTTACTTAATAAGTTTATGTCTTTTCAAGAGTCACGATTAATTAAAGATATCTTGTTCTTTAATCGATTAAAAAATATTCTTTTATTCAACGTTTGCTTTGAGGTATCTCAGCGATTGGATTATCAGAGAAATTTTATTATATTTATTCAACCATAATGGAACGTTATCTTATTCATCGCAAAAATAACCGTTTTAAAAATATAGCCTAAAAGCGTTGAAAGCGATAACTCTGGGATTTTGTTTTTGATGTAGAACACTTGCGTTTAGCAAGGTCTGTAGTACAGAGGATTTTACTTCCTCTACACAGTCAATTTTTACTCCATAAAGTCGAAAACATCAAAGGCTTGAAAATCGGAAAGTTTTAAAAAATTCGATTTGAGATTTATTGACATAAATGAAATTAATTTTAAAATAGCTCGATGAACACTTTGAGGCTTTCTTGCTATTTTGGGAGACTGAACGTTAAATCATCATATCTAAATTTTCCATTATCCAAATTAAAAACAGAGGCTCCAAAATGTTCAAACAAACAAGCGATAGTTCATCGTTCCAAAAAGGCTTGCGCTTATAAACTCCAAGGGTATAATCTAGACTGATAATTTACATCATTGACACGGTTTACTTCATAACGATTCTTTCGTCGATTTGAAACGAAGGTTACAATTCATATAAGGATTAGAAAATCTTTAAAAGGCGAGATTGGTGAGTATATTTTTAATATCTGCGATTGCGTAAAACTCGTATTTTATAATTTAAATAAAAGATTAGGTTACTTTGAGAAGATATATTTTTCATAAAAGTATACGAGTATTTATAGCCAGACGTCTCGTATTTTCAGCTCTAATGTATACGCATTCGTTTTCGTAAACACTTGCGTTGTACTGACGAGAGACGATCAAGGTCTTAATGTAGGGTTTATTTGAAAGCATAGAAAGTTTTAGTTCGTCGTTTGAAGAGACTCGAGTCTTGTTTAATTTGAAATGGGTTCGTACATTTTGGAGGACTTTTGCGAATCTCCATTTTGGGTACGTTACGTGTTTTTACCTGATTTTAACTTTTAAAAGCTTTAAAATCGTGTATATATATTTAACGTTTTTGTTGAATTATGAAGTATATACATTTTTATTAAACAGGACGCTAATTTGACATGGTACACTGATAATCCGGATTTTACACCGTGTTTTCAAAAGACAATTTTAGTTTGGGTGCCATGCATAATATTATGGTTGCTTCTTCCGTTGGAGGTTTTAGTGATCACCAGGGCTCAACGGAGAAGCCCTTACTCTTCTCATCTTGTCATTACGAAAAGTGTAAGTGCTTCTAAACTCAATAAGAACCTTTGTAGGACAAGAAATGCATGCTCATCTGCCTATGAGAAAAGCAGTGCCTTAGTGTTCTTCTCGAATCCAGAACTTCGTACAATGTTATAAAAATATTGTTGCTACTTCTTAACTTGTCCTTTCAGGTCTTGACTTTGTTACTGGCCGCAATTACGGTCTTAAAATTCGGAAAACAAATTTATAGCGGCAATTTTCAAGTCGTTGACAATTTGGCAGTCGTCCTCCAATTCGGAAAATATGTAAGACAATTTATTAAACTCTTCTTGAGAGCTCTACATCTGATGAAATAAACTGAGATTTCGTGTTTCAGATACTGGCGTTATTTCTCACCATTTACGGCCGAGTGGGTGGTCCGGTTTTGTCGGGAATCCTCACGTTGTATTGTTTTCTCTTAACACTAGCGGAAACGATTACGTTGAGGTCTACCATCATGAAATACTATTTCCAAGTCAGTGACAGTGTTTCCCATTATTTTCTAAGTGTAGTTATGTATATCCAGTTCAGCCTTTGCGCTGACGGTGTGTCGGGACGTTACACGGAAAAACAAGTGTGGCTAGCAACGAATTAAGGCGAGATCCGCTACTACCACCGACCTAGTATTGTGATACAAATTACAATGTCTCTATCATATGAGTTGCATTTTCGAAAAACAAGTTTACGGGTCCCAGTAGAAAATAGTATATTTCTCATGTCCCAGTAGAAAATAGTATATTTCTCATAACTAATGGATTGGCTTAAATTAGTTCACCCATGGTAAGATAAAGGTCTTGCCGTCTCAAGTAATCCTCCGTTAAGGCTAGATGGAGGTGAATATGATAGGACCGTTAGTAATACCTTTGTAAAATTTCAAGAATTGTAGAACGGCTTAGTCCAACTTCTCGCCCACCCGCTCTACTACTAGTAAGGGGATTGCCTTCAAAACGTGCTAGGATGTTTACTTCTCTATCATCATTACCTACTATACGGTATCTTCTACGTTCACGGTCTTGCACGATGAAAGTACCGAAATCAAGATGGTTGTCGCTAATGTCGGTTTTTAAAGGTACTTCGCACCGGATGTCGTCGGTATGGAAAGCCTTCGGCATATGGCACTGCTGCTTCTCAAACGGTACCGCGACATTCACTTAAAATAAACACGTCCAATTTTTCCTGGTTGGAATAGCCTGGCATTTTGCTACGACACGTAGAGCTCGGCATTATCTATCCATTATCCATGTTATTTTATCTTTATCCATACTCGAAAATTATCCACAGAACTTACATGTTAAATCGTATTGTAATCCACAAATTTGTTTATAAATAATCGGTTATCCACCAATTTGTGGATAATGGATAGATAATGCCGAGCTCTAAGAAACGCACCTCCCATCCCTAAATAACATGATAGAAAGACTTATGATACATATATATTCATGTTAATGAATAAATTTATGCTCGTTTGTATTCCTTATTTAGTCCAAAGTTCTAAGGTAGGGGTGTTTTAATATTTTCCAACCATTATTGCTATGGTTTGTTAGAGTATTTGTGTCTTTTTAACAGGCGTATCGTTACAAATGTATCACTACAGACCTTATATTTCTATGGAAACCCCCAATACCGCAAACTTGAGCCTAAAAACCAGGATCGTAAACGCTTATACCTTTCGCGTCACGACAAAAGAGGCCAAGACATCCAGCAGTGCCACGTGTTGAACGTTAAAGCGACCTTCACCCAATATACATCATAACGTGCTCAAGCCGGTAATCTTTATACACTCAACGTTGTGGTATAACCAGAGGTACAAAATCTGTAGTGTAGCGGCAAAGGTTGTATTATAGTCTCGTGTCTTATAAAAATGCCAGTCTATACCAACTGGTTTCTACACCATTACCATCAAATGTGATGGAAAGTAAATGTTTGGGGGGTCATTCTTGGGAACCGAACTATCCAACCCTTCTTCTAAGATCAAAACATCACTGAAGACATTTACTTGAACTTCGTGCGTCATGAGTTTAGTGCTTGTAAATGTAATACAAGACATTGACAGTCGACTTGTAGAGTGCGTCCACCACGATCATTTCTGTTTGGGTGTTTACCATAGAGATTAGAGGTTGTAATTTGAGGCCTAAGTTTTAAGGCTAGTCGTAGGACTGAGCTCTAAAACATTTTGTTGCACTAAGGGATATTCTATATTCCCCAATATTCCTCTTGTACCTTCTCATTTGCATATAATAGAATCTGAAGTTTAAAACGCATTTATTTACGCCCTGTAATTGAGGTCAGTAATTTAGCATAGTGATGTCATCCGATGGCAGTATTGTGTAGTGTCCACAAAAGGAACTTGATTAACACCAACCATTGGACCATCGAGTTAGAAAACATGGTTTTGTTCTACGTAAGCGCGTACATAACTAACACTTAATACCCAACACCAACTAAACCTAGCTAATACGGAATGTTTTTTAACGTAACTTGTTAAAATCTGTCAAAAACCCATGGTTCACCACTGTCCACGAAGACCCCATTTCCTCCCAAAAACTTCATTTCAGAGCTAAAGTCAAAACCAAATAATGTCAAAAGTACATTGGAAAAATCATGAATTTTTTCAATACGTTGAAAAATATATTCGTTAAATGGAATTTTGGGGAAAGTATTAGTAATTAGCGCGTATGAAACTATCATTCCCTCCTCACGACCAACCACACACACACCCAGCTAATAAGGAAACCTAGATTTAGGTGACTTGTACTATAGTATTATAATAATATAGAAAATATTAAATTTTTCAGAACGACAAAGATGATTATTTTGAGCTGGTAATTCAGTCGGTAACTTTCGCTCTAGTAGTAGTTACCCTCGTATTAAACACGCTGAGTGACACTGAGCGGCACTACGGAAAAAATACGTATTCCATGGAGGACAATTCCGTAATATTCTAAACATTTTTATCTCAAGTTTTAGTAGATACGTTCGACACTATTTTGCAAGAGCTAGTTGATTAGTGGTCGTCCCCGTTTTAGTATGGCTTAGTGCACGTGTTTCGGTATTGCATACAACATACTATAACAAAAACGATTTAGCTTTACAAAGTGTGGAAGTCATTAGACTTTAATAAAAAGATTAT
Organism: Phalangium opilio; assembly: GCA_019434445.1. Classification (NCBI taxonomy): domain Eukaryota; kingdom Metazoa; phylum Arthropoda; class Arachnida; order Opiliones; family Phalangiidae; genus Phalangium; species Phalangium opilio. The sequence goes on along the minus strand of JAEQBA010002232.1, from coordinate 316,545 downwards.
TTTCTAACTTGAAGAGATCAAAGGAAGATGATGCATCGTTTTGTTCTCGTGTCGTTCATTCATGGCTTACTAGGTAAATCTGTTATTGAAATGTACTGGGTCCCATAATTGAAGAAGCTGTTTCAACGAAGCTGATTGTAATTTAATTCTAAGTTGCAAATTGATCTTTTAAATTCATAATATAATTGCAGCGCCCTGTGGAAAGGTTGGAAGAAAAATCTAGAGCCATCGGATGTGTTCGAACTGAATGAGGCGGAGCGAGCTCTGACTGTTTCACGCCTTTTGGAAAAACACTGGAAACTCCAAGCTAAGGCAAAACGTGATGGCGATGAAATGGAAATGAAAAGATATTCGGAAAAACGAAACAGAACCGAATATCACTTCAAATCCATTGCTTGGTCCTTGTTGAGGACTATCGGACCTTGCTTAATTTTTGGAGTGGTATTTCAAGTTTTGGCAGACATAGTGTCTTTTGCCTGTCCCCTCTTGATAGGGTAAATACTTTTACTATTTTGGCTACAGAGGAACCATCACAAATCAAGAATTAATGAAAAAAGGACAATAAGTTCATACATTGCTGCCAGTAGCCTTTTTGAAAAAGTCTAAAACGCGGTCAGAAATGTGCATGTCCTAAGATAGGAACCTTCCTTTTTTATCGGTCACATAATGCTAAATTGAAGAACTGATTAAACAATAATTGAGCTTACAAGCTATTGGCAACACTGCTATGAGCTTAAAACAGCGGATACGGGAAGAAATTTCCATTAGCTCTTAAAGCGAAAGCACCCATTACTATTAACTCAATTCTGTCTTTAGTTCGATTATTGATTATTCTACGAGCGAAGATCCTTTCTGGAAGGGGATATTCTACGCTTGCCTTTACGGTTTGGCCGGTCTTGCGCAATCTTTATTGCAAGAAGGCAGCGCTATTTTCCACACCAAACTAGGACTGAGACTCAAATCCGCCACCATGCACGTTCTGTACAAAAAAGTAAGTTAGTTCTATCATGCTTGTGGGACGCTAGTTCATTAACGAATTTCGTCGAAGCAGACATTTCGCTTGACGAGTAGCGATCGACGTGACCTGACAATGGGCGAAATACTGAACACGATGTACGTCGACACGAACAGATTCCAAATTCTGTCGCAGCAACTTGGCCTCTTGTGGTCGGTACCTGTACAAACAGTACTGTGCTTCGCCTTCATGTATCAAGAACTGGGCTATTCAGCCTTTTCTGGCATTGTACCTATTGTCGTTCTTCTTCCGCTTAACTATATCAGCACTAAGAAATACAAAGAATTGCAGGTAAATTTTGTCCATTAGAAACACCATTTGATTGATTTCGTAAACCCGATAAAGATTTTAACGGTTAGAACACACCTAATCTCCCTTTTAAGATTAGATTATTATAATAGAAAAAATGGTTTATGTAAATAATGCATAATACCAGGAGTTCATAATAACCACCCTTCGGGGGAAGTATGAAACTGGCCATAGAGCTAATGGTAAAAATCGCGAACAACAAGATTCTGTCGTTGCGCATAGAGAGGATTAGCCTGTTTATGTTCATACAACCTTACAGTATATCGTAGTGGTATCTATGCTCCTTGGTTTTCGTTCCAAAACTTCCGTTGGCTGGGATCTCCGTCGAAAAGAAAAATGGCGATATGGTGGACGTAGAAACACGTTGCAATTCTTATATTAAAGATACTGGGAATAAATTTGTCCAAACCGTTTTAATTTAACCACGGAATTCTCACTCACACACATCACAACAAAACATCATTGACGATCGTTTAAATGTTTTGTAGAAAACTAGAAACCCCGACTAAAAGCCAACTTCTTAGCCAAGGCTTAATTTACACCGTTCCGACAGAAGCAGACGTGAGCCATTTTTGCTCCCAAAATCACAAGATAAAAAAGTGCTAAACCGGAAGTGTGTAAGTTAATGCGCGTGGGCGCTAAAAAATGGGGTAACTATTTCATTGGGAGTTAAGCGGTGTATGAATCCGCTGAGCTTTACGGCGAAACTTTGTTGTTACGGGCTTTTTAACCAGTTTCGTACTTCGGGTTTTTATGAACTCCTGATAATACACGGCAATGCCCCCGCCAAGTCTAGCACTGACATCCTTTTCTCGAAGCAACTCATGGCACCTTTAAGTCCACTGTATCTTCGTGATGGTTATAGGTAAAAGTCTGAATTTTCGCTTGCCGTGAGGACTGTCAATTCTACCTATAGTTCCTACCCCATATACTTTTCGAAATATCGCAAGTGAAATTTACCTTATTTTGTCACTCACTCACTCACCGATCATCAAAATTCTAAGGTACTTCTAGGGGGGATAGAAACTTAAAATTTATGATTTAGTTTTAATTTATTTTACAAAGCACAGAAAAATTAAAAGATCCTGAAATTTTTATAAAATTGTTCTTTAGTTCTTGATTTTAAAACTAGATGGCGCTTCCGTCTTTCCAACAGAAATATTGTGGCTTCTTGACGAAAGGACGTAACGGTCCATAGTGAACCGAAAGTTTATTACATATTGAAGCTAATAGCAGTAGTAGTTTAAAAGAAATATGTCATAACTGATGCCACATCCTTATTTTAGGACATAGCGTAAAATGTTTTCTTTGTATTAATTGGGGGTCGAAAGGGGTAATTCGGCGTAAGCCGCGTAAAAATGAACAAACGTTAGCAATTATATTGGCAAACAAACTATAACGAAAGGGTCTTGTTTTAATTTAACTATCTAAGTATAACGAAAGGGTCTTGTTTTAAATTAACTACCTAAGTATATTTTTGATACGAACAAAGATGTATAATAATGATAGAGTTAAAGAATATTGGTTATTAATTAGGAAAAGGACTTAATTTATAACATAATTGTTCAATTAGCGATTGAATGAAAAGAAAATGACAGACTTGGCTTTACATGGGATCTCAGTACGTTTTACGGCGAAGAGGGCACGAAGCGAGGCTTGGCCCATTTTTGTACATGTTAATGTTTTTGATAGGATAAGTATTAGCTTTAAATATCTACTAGGATATTTCCGTACAGTTTTAGTAGCTTTACAAGAGATTCGCATTGCACCTTTTGCTACAATTGACTTACACGTTCTGCTTTTGCGACCCATGTTTTATGCTGCCCCTACAAAGCTTGGCGTATATTCTCGTCCTTGAAAATGGAAAAATATAGCGGGTTGAACATTAACTTAAAATATATATCACAACCGGTAAGGTCTGGAATTTAATTGGTTCGTTCAATAGGTTGAGCTGATGAAACTCAAAGACAAGAGGATGAAAATGATGAGCGAAATCTTGAACGGAATCCGCGTTTTGAAGTTGTACGCCTGGGAAAAATCGTTCCAAAGAAGCGTTCTTCAAATCAGGAAAGAAGAAATTGCACTCATGAAGAAACAAGCCCTCTTCCAAGGAATAAACCTGTTTATAACATGTGCCATACCGGTTTTGGTACGAACGTAAATATTTATCTTTAAGAGTATTGAAAAGAATGAGAGAGGGCGGTATAGCATTGTCCGAACTCATCGCTTAGTGGTCACTATAGACCATCGTTGTTAATGTAAATACCCTCTCAGCCGCAAACGCGACGGAAACTCGACAATATCTTGCTGTTCCATCTTTTTCAAGTCGATGGATGAGAATCAGTTTTTGATTGCGTCACTGATGTCGTATCTTGGTTTTCTGGGTGACTACTAGCTGAGTTTCCGTCATCGCGAAATTGAGTCACGCGAGAAGTTCCAGAAAAGTAAATAGCGATGGACTGACAGCAATGGTAGACGGACAAAATATTTTTTGCAGTTACCGTGGCTGTGGTGCAGTCAAAACAAAACATTTGATCTTCTGATCCTTTAAACAAACTATACATAGTTTTCAGACTAGGATGACTGATTCCATTTACACTAAGAGACCAGGCTACTTGGCAGTGTCTATTAGCCTGACCTCGTGGTGTAAATGGTATCAATCTTCCTAGTCTGAAAACTATGTATTGAACTCCAAATCTTACATTTTCTTTCTTACTTCCAAATTAATTTGAAGTCCTTATGCAAATTCTTTCTAAATATTCAGATAACTTCTCCGTGTTTCGCCGTGTACGTATTAACTGACGACGATAACGTTCTTACCATGAGAAAAGCCTTCGTCTCCTGGCAGTTGGCACGATTATTAATGATTTCAATGCTTACTTTTCCGGAAACAATAAACACGTTAGTCTTGGTAAGAAAAGTGTCAATCAGATTGAAGGGAAGGTCAAACGACGAGTCTTATCTATATAAATATAAACAGACACACACACTTTCTTCTTCTTGTAATCTTTAAAAGGTCATTTTCTGGGCCTTTCTGCTTAAATTAAAGAGGGGGAGGTATAGGACCAATACCATACGCAATCTTTCTCGGACCCTTGTTTAACTAGAAATCCGCGTTACAGAACTACAGCGTTGTAAGAAGTACAACGCTCTCGTATGATTACACTCAATACATTTCTTATTCGTAAATAAACTGCATCGCTGCGCCGACACTCAACGGCGAAACCAAGACGATTCATGTTTTTAAGGTTGTTGGAAACTTGCTCCCGAATGAAGTTTATTATAGACTTCTGATTATGCTTAAGCAAAGCTGAATTTTAACCCTAATTCATAAATTGTACCTTAGTGATACGATCGGTGTTGAATAGTCACGAACACATTTTTCCACCACATCCTCAAACGTTTCTCGTTAAATAATAATCTAAGCTTTGTCTATGAAGGGATTTCCACACTAAGCCTGTGGCTTGTTTACAGGTGGGTTCCTTCCTTTACATTGCATAGAGGGGTGGTGGCTAGCCCCTATGCCACAGCTAGCCTACAGCGCCCTATACTAACAAATACCGTTAACCTCTGCAAGTTTTGATGGAAAGGAGAAACAGGGTTAGACCGCGGAGGAAAACTCCTCTTAACAAGCGGGGAGAGAACTTGCAAACTCTACGCAGAAGGATGTGTTCCCAGACTTTCACCGGGTGCCACAGTCCGGGATCGAACCCGGGATCCTCTTGTTGCTAGGCGAAAGCGCTAACCGCTACGCCACCCCACCGCAAGAGCACTGTAAAATAAAGATGAATGACTTTTTTTTGTCGATTCTTGAGGTTTTAATTTGGTGATGGGCTACAAACGGCTCTTGGAAGTTTTATTTTCTTGTCATGATATTTCGTTACGTTGATGATTCAAGTATAATGTTAATAAACCCTTATATCATGTTACTGGGTTAAATGCTGTTTGAACCTAACCTTCGCAATTAGCGATGGACGTCATTAAATGATGTTTAATAAAACAACTTGAAGTAGAAAACATTTTGCAAACAGGTTCTGTTTTTTGAAAAATAATCGGATAAGATTGCACTGTTGACCTTCACTTTAATGAAAGCTTTTCGAAGTGACACTAATATAGTAAATGATTCATTACAGACGCACGTCTCATTGAGAAGAATTGCAAATTTGTTGAGTCGCGGGGAAAGCAAGGATTACGTGGAGCATATAGCAAGCGACACAGAAGATGGTAAGTCAGTTACACGACTAAATGAGAAGCAAATTTAACGTCAAATGGATTTATGGGTAAAGATACAAACGTGAACTTGAACGGAAGGAAAAAAGAGAATAGAAGAAATATTAAGCCTACAGTTGATCGTGCAAACAAGCTGCCCCAGCAGAAAGGACACTCGTGCGGGATATGTAAGATAATAAAAATTTAAACAATAGGGGCTAAAAAAGCGAGCATTAGATAAAAATTTCTTTGCTAGACGCCATACCTCCAGTTGTGAGAGTCTAATAGATATTAAAGTAGAACTCGCAGCAGACAACTCCTTCTAAAGACTTAAGCTATCCACTAGCACCATGCCTAAACCACCGCACGCCACCATCCTTAACCCACCGCACCAACGCGTGCTTCGGAGGAGGCGGAGTCTATTTATCCTTTTTTGCGGCTTTAACTAGAGTTCGTTCTGGTGGGGTCACCAAATAAGTGTTTACTTTAAAAAATCGAAATCGGAATGATGGGGATGAAAGGCCCGAACACACGGTATTCCTGTCGCCATGCATTGCCAAAGCTATGCTAGAGAGACCTTGAAAACAGGGACCAATACTCGTGCGAGGGGGGATTCTCCCCCGCACGAGTAAAAAGGTTATGCGAATTTAGTTATAGATGCAGCTTAACGTCCCTTTATGAGAGCATGGATATAAATATTCGAACTTATTACATTATTATTTACATATATAGGCCTACATGGTAAGTGTGATATGGCTTTAATGAAAAACCAATGTCCATGTCTTTTGCAAAGACAGTTTCAAACGGCATAATGATATAACCTCGGTAAATCCATAATATTTCGAGCAAGGAGTCGATTATTATCGATACAATTACACAATCATTAATGTTTTTGTATGAAAACTTTAGCAATTGTGATTCAGAAGGGTACGTTTCTTTGGAACGTGGAAGAGCCGGCAGCGGCGTGTCTTCAGGACATCAATTTTAATGTGTCCCGCGGCTCGTTGGTGGCCGTAGTGGGTCCGGTCGGTTGTGGCAAGTCTTCCCTCTTGTCCACCCTGGTTTCCGAAATGCAGAAGATGGAGGGGGAGGTGAGAGTGGCCGGCCGAGTGGGGTACATCACTCAACAAACCTGGATACAAAACACCACACTCAGACAGAATATACTCTTCGTCGATGAACTGGACCGGGAAAGATACGACAGCGTCATACGCGCATGCGCCCTACAACCAGACCTCGACCAGCTACCAGCTGGTGATGAGACCGAGATCGGAGAAAGAGTACGTATTAATGGAGAAGTGAGAACGATCATATGCCCATTGTACGACTCATACGTATTTGGTCTCACGACTTGAAAACCTGAAACACAGCACTGTGCTAATTTACGTGCTGTTTATTATAGGGTGTAAATTTGAGTGGCGGTCAAAAACAAAGGGTCAACGTGGCTAGAGAAATTTATCGAAATGTTGATGTCTATCTCTTGGATGACCCATTGGGGGCAGTGGACTCACACGTGGCCAAACATCTCTTCGACGAAGTCATAGGGGCAAATGGATTACTTCGTAATAAAGTAAAAAGCCTGTAATCCTTAATTTCCCACGAGAGAACTAAGAGTGACATTTCCGAGAAGAGTACTGGTTTAAAGCAATTTACCTTAACATTTGTCCAGAAATCTAAGGAAAGTTTTGTTTTGAGTAATTTTGACATCTTGTCAAATATTGAGCCCAACACAACATTTATCCATAAAGAATTCAAGTTCTTTGAGTACCAGCTAGTCAGAAAATAAAATTTTTACTGGCAGTTTGTATATTGGCGACTTAAAGTTTTTGAAAACTGCTAAGTGTATAATTTCGAAAGATGATCAGAATATCCTGGCGTAGTAAGCCAATGACTATTGTAGTAAACGAACATAAATCTTGATCTTTCACCCTTTGGTTTAGCCTGTTTGTGTATTCTCGTTGCTTAACCAGTTCCTCCTCAAACAGACCAGAGTTTTGGTGACGCACAACTTGAGCTTCATACGAGAGGTAGACGAGGTCTTCTTCATGAACAATGGCAGAATCATCGAGAGGGGAACCTATAACGAAATCATGAGCCGTCAAGGAATGGCTAGAGATTATTTCGCGCATCACATGAACGACGATGACAAACTTGAAGCGTCGTGAGTAAACGGAGGCTTATGTACATATTAGCAAAAGCGGATTATGCTTCACACATAAAGTACGTAAGTCCCACTTTTCCATAGCTTTGACCATGGATTTCATGATATTCCCGAAGTAAAAACTAAGCAGACGAACCAAAAGGTTTTTAACCAATCATGAGCCCCTAACCATAGATAACCTCTTTAATGCCAGACCAGTAGGCGACGGCTATTACTATTTTCTTGCATGGGACCTCGACTCGACCTCGCCGTCGACATAACCGGGAGGCCTGGAAGGCGAATTTGCGGTACCGTTCCGTAGTCGTTATAAAATATTAAACGTTTTAAAGCTCAAGTTTCGAAATGTTTTGAGACATTTACTTAGTCTTCAACTAAATATGATAAGATTTTCTTTAAATTTCAACAGAAAAATAGCTCTGCGAATAAAATTAGACACGAAAACTACACTAAGCCTTGGCTAGATATCAGAGGCTGAGGCCGAGCGGCGCATCTCGAGCTGCCTGCGGCCGGGCTTGCCGTAACGGCGAGAACAGAAAAATACCTCGTTAAAAATCAGATGCACGGCGTCTTAAATAGGCCAAGCAAAAGCTACCCAGATTGATAGGATCTTCGTGCCTTACTCCCAAATAATCTTTCGTATTGTGAATAGTTTTAACTAAAGAATATTTCAGACACTCTACTCAATATTTATACTAGTTCCCTAATTTCATCAGAAAAATAGCTCTGCGAATAATAATAGACTCTAAAACTACACTAGGCCTTGTCTAGGTAACAGCGGTATCCCGATTCCCGAGCCGCCGGTGGCTGAGCTCGCCGTAACCGCGAGAACAGAAAACATTCCTCGTAAAAACAGATGCACGGCGTCTTAAATAGTCCAAGCAAAAGCTAGACAGATTGATAACATTTAACGCCTTACTCCCAAATAATCTTTGGTATTGTGAACAGTTTTATCTAAAGAATATTTTAGATACCCTACTCAGTCTTTATAGTAGTTCTCGAATTTAGGTACGTGGTAAATCGGTTCTTTAGGCGGAAGGATCCGATGGATCCGAAGGAGCCGCGTTACTGAACTATTTCCCTCCGCGTAAGGGGAGGTTCTTTCCTAGGAGCTTAGAGAATATCGTGTAGCTCCCCAAGGCACATGTTATGTACTTCATGTGTAAAGCCTAATCGGCTTCTGATATTAGTCACAAAATTTGCCGTGCGCAAAGTGCCCCACGGTTTTTACCTCTCCGAGAGAAACTGGATGTCTCTGTGCGTGTATCTGTCTGTTACGGCGTTCGCAATTGGCAAATCGCAGTTGTGTCGCTAGGGTTAGAAATTTGAGGCGCCTAATCTACGCAAGCTCTAATGGACCCAGAGTTATGAGCCTCGAAAGTTGAGTGTAATGTTAATCATATGCAAAGAATGTTTATGAGCATTTTGCTTTATTACTCAGCCGCTGTTTGCTGTAACCCCAAGGTCTTTGTATCTTTGAACGGGGATAAATACGACTAGGCCTACGACATGCTCAAAGCAAATCCCCGTATTTCAAATAGAACCAGAGTTATGAGCCTCTAAAGTTGAGTGTAATGTTGATCCTATGAAGAGAATATTCATGAAAATTTTCTAATTTACTCGGCTCATGTTTGCTGTAACACCAAGTTCTTAGCCACATCGTATGATAAACATCTACGATGTGGGTCTTAGTTTGACGTGCCCTGTTGTCGGTGGCGGTGGCGTTGTGAAAGAGTACCGCCTTCGGCAGTATAAAGTTTTTCGTTCGTCATTGAAGGGAGAGTGAATGGGACAGAATTTGAGTGTATTTTAAAAGAATGGGGATTATAATATTAAGTTTAAGCATTGCGGATTATAATATTAAGTTTTAAACATTGCATTTAATTGTACTAGTAAGGTCAAGATCTCATTCACGTAAAGAGAGAACGTTCGAGTCAGTCTAATCCGCTTCCATGAAATCAGAGTTATCTTTTTTTTTCTGGGAGGGGCCTAGTTTAAGTCGGTATAACCATAGCCCACTCGATCCGCGCTCCCAGACGCTGCGCTGCTCGCGCTATAGCTATAGCGAGAGCAGCTTGCGTCGTGACGCGCTGCGACTCGAGAGTCGGCCTAGGCAAGAAGTCGAAAGAAACTATGGACAACAATGTTAAGTATTAGTATACGATTCAGATTATCAACATCGGATCGGCCTAGTGGTCGGCATTTGGATAGGATAATATCTGTTTGTTTTATCTTTATTCATAATTTGAAATTATCCACGGGAAGTCTATGTTTAAGGCAATGTAATCACGAATAATTATCTGATTATTATTCATGGATAACTGATTATTCAAAATTCTGTGGATTATCTTGTCCAAACGCCTTATTAAAAATATATTTTTTATCAATCGGGTCAGGGACAGACAAAAATAACGTGGTATTATATTAAAATATTGCTATCTACCTGAAGTTTCAAATGTAAGCCTTGGTTGTTCTGGCACTTAAGGAAAATAATAGTGGCCTTTCCTTGTTATAATAATCGAATAACTATTGTCTATTTCACTATTTACTATTCGGTCTATATTTATATCGACATAACCAGCACTATCAACTGTTGCTCTAATAAACATTTCTACTAATTCTGGAGTCAGTCTCCCTCACATCGAGATCAAGAACGACAATTACGATAAATAATGAATGGATAGTCCCACCAGGCGGTGTTAGTGTATCGATTAAATGGCGGGAATTTTTTTAGGGAGGAGCCTAGGTAGTACTTGATGGTAGCGAAGATGAAGGTAAACTCGAACGTTCTCTCTTTACGTGAATGAGATCTTGGTAAGGTACATTGTGAATTGTGTTGTACGTTTGCTCGATATATTTAAAGCGAGATAGAGGATAATGGTTTTGCCTAAATTTAAATGGAAGGTTTCATACTGCCTTATTTACACCATTTTAAACCCCTATTTACCACAAGTCCCTATTTATTTATCACATTTCAAGCCCCTGTTCACACCATGGCAAAATCGTTTTTATCCCCATCTCAAGTCCTTATTTACTCCATTTACCCATTTCAAGTCCCTTTTTCACCCCATTTGAAAACCACCATTGACCGGTTTTATAGAGCTGGATTAAACCCACGTTGAAAAGTTCACCGAAATCCGCATTTTTGTATACACCCATGGCAAAATCGTTTTTAATCTCAAGTCCTTATTTACTCCATTTACCCATTTCAAGTCCCTTTTTCACCCCATTTGAAAACCACCATTGACCGGTTTTATAGAGCTGGATTAAACCGGTTTAAACCACGTTGAAAAGTTCACCGAAAAATCCGCATTTTTCCAAAAAAATGTATATATAATTCTTAAAACATTAACATGAAACATAAAATAAAAGAAACTATTTTAGTTAAGAAAATGTTTTAAAAACGAAACGCAAACATTTAAGGAATTATACTTCTCTTTTCAATGTTTAGATATCTATTAGTCTTTACTAGTTTTTCGGTTTTTTCATAACCTAACCGTTTCTTAAATTGGTCCAAACCATGTCCAAACACGTCCGTATGTAGAAATCAATCTTTCGATACCCGCGGAACTAGCTGGGCAAGACACAAGTGATGAAACAAAATGACAAAAAATCAGCTATAAGTTTTGAATTTTCAGTTTCCGTGTCTTTCGTCTCTTTAAGCTGGATTCCCACTCGGCAGAAAACACGACGGAAACTCGGCGTTTAGGGCTCGACGTAAAAAATTTGGCGTCGACCCCGACGGAACTTCGGTTTCGTCGGACAGAATCGCGGTTCTATTTTTTCGGTCGTGTTCGGCGTTACGCCGGTGTCTCAGCCAATGAAATTACCCCACTGACTACGTCATAAATTTTAAGAGCGCAGGCATACGCGTCGAGATAGATTGATAGCCGCCATTTTTTTGTGGTTAACCAAGGCTTATCGTTATCGGAAACATGCAACCAAGAAACAAAAATGAAAATAATGAAAGTAAACAGAGATTAGATGTCAATAAGGAAGACTTTACTGAGAAGGTTAGAAAATATCCCTTCTTGTACGATCTAAGCGACAAGGGGACAAAGATACCAATTCAGAGTGTGAAAGAGATATTGAGGAAAAAACTCAAATCTGTCACGTGACCCAAAAATATCTACTGCCAAACTCAAAATTCAGTCGTAGTGTGAACGGTCTACCGCCGGACGCCGGCGTAAGTTAAAATTTCTACCGCCGGCTGTGTAATTTCCGCCGGTTTTTTTCGGTCAAGTGGGAATCTAGCTTTACTTGCTAATATAAGCCACCACTTACGTGGCTTAATAGTTTCAACAATCTTTTGTTTAAATATAGTGACAGGATAAAAATCACTATGTGTAATTTTGAACGCCATTACAGCCGGCAAGAGGGTTCATAGTGTTCAGAGAACCAATTTTTCAGCAATTTTCTCCTCTTTAGAGGTTAAACGCTGACTGTTATAACGGTGAGCCAACAAATTTAAAAAAAAGCCGCATTATTCAAATAAAATTAGGTTAAAACTAACAAAAAACGGATACTATTGGTTTTTTTTCTGGAAAAAACTGGATTTTTGCTAACCCTGGACATTATGATTAAACACCCCATTTCAGGACCATATGCCTGATTTACAGGAATATTTATAGTCGTGTTCAGTGAAACTTCACTACCTTTCCTATTGTGTATGTATACGTTGTAGCAAAAGTAATATAAGAAACCTCCCTACGGGAGGAAAGTGTACAAAGGCGAATTATTCCCGATACATCCTCGTACCGCGAATGTCCCCGCGCACTTATACGGCCGTAAACAAAGTTTAAAAAATAGGGCTGGGCCGCGTAGAGCGTAGGAATACATTCTCTGATCTCGCGATTGCGTCGGCTGCTTAAGCGATTGCGTCGGCTGCTTAAGTTTGTCAATTTCACAAACTCATTGTAATTTTAAACTTTTCCAATGAAATAATTCATGCAGTATTTTTAGATTTTGATGATAATCAATCATTAATAGACAGGTAGTGACTAGATTATAGGATTTTCATAGGTCTTTGCATAAAATTTTAATTAAATCCTTACCTAGCCAAGGTATATGACTAACACTATACATAGATAGATTTTAAAATGGTGTTATTATCTATCTCGAAATTTTATTCTTGTATTCATAATTTTCATCATCTTCAAACTAGATTTATGTATCGAAATAAACGTATGTGAATTTTTATTAGTAAAATCAGGAATCATCTGTTTCTTACGACAGACGGCTAAGCAGACTACACTAGTTTGAAGCGCTTTTTCCTCTTTCCTTTTCCAACGACCATATCGAAGGACTACCGTACCTTGTCCATGAGCAATAGTGTCTGAATATGGTATTTGGCGGTTCGAGGATGTCTCGCGTGTTTTAACGTTATGCCTATGGCGTCTTGTATACTTCCCTCCCGTAGGGAGGTTTCTTATATTACTTCTGGTTGTAGGCTTTCCTGTTATATCAAGCCCGAATAAATACGACTACAACAAGTTAATGGTGTTAAAATTATCCAAATTAAATCTCTTGGGTTACAACTAGTGAAGTCAGATTGTTGTTAATAAAGAGCATGTTTTACATTTTAGAGCATCGATTTGGTGGGGTAGTGGAAACGGTATAAGACCGCGGAATGAAAGTCGTTGGTCAGTATAACCCGAATTTATGTTAATAATGTATAACATTATTTTGAATTATTACCATATCCATCATATTCGGTCATTTCTAGAGAATAACGGTTGGAATTATAATGAAAAAGAGAAATTTGTTTTATAATTAGCAATCGGTAGCATCACCGGCTTTACAAAATATGTTTATTTCCATTGAGGTCCTTGCATGACAAACGCGGGTCCTTTCCAAAAAATTCTGTATAAGACTTGAAATGGGGTAAATTGGAACTTGAAATGGGGTAACTAAAGACTTGAAATGGGGTAACTAAAGACTTGAAATGGGGTAAATACGAACTTGAAATAGGGTAAATAGGAACTTGAAATATGGTAAATAGGAACTTATAATAGGGTAAATAGGAACTTGAAATATGGTAAATAGGAACTTGAAATATGGTAAATAGGAATTTGAAATATAATAAATAGGAACTTGAAATATGGTAAAAAGGAACTTGAAATATGGTAAATAGGAACTTGAAAAATGGTAAATAGGAACTTGAAATATGTTAAATAGGAACTTGAAATAAGGTAAATAGGAACTTGAAATTGGGTAAATGCGGTATTAAAATGTGGTGCATAGAGGTTTGAAATGGTATAAATAGGGTTTTGAAATGCGGTGAATATAGGCTTGAATTGATATGTAATCTCGGGCTTGAAATTTGCTAAATAGGGACTTGAAATGGGGGCTTAAATTGAGCTGAATAGGGGTTTGAAATGGGATAGATAGGAGCTTGAAATGGTGTAAATGGCTTTATTTACACCACAATAGTGGTGCTAAATATAGTAATATTAAACATTTGCTTCACTGCATTTGGTTTAGTAATGTGACATACGTGGGGTAACTTTGCCTACTTTAAACACCATTAAATTATGAAGTAAAACAAAAATTTGGGAAGATTCCCTGAAAAAGATGTTAAAAAGCACTATAAATAATTGCAAATAGTATTTTAAGTAAGGTTACTTGATCACAAAAATCGTGTTGGAGTACATAATAAATGGTGTAGTTTTTGGAACCATTTTTCTTTAGAGAGTACGATTTTCTTCATTTTCAAGCCTTTTTCCACATTCGTCGCAATGAAGTTTTTCCGTTCTCCTTTATATTTTCCTCCATATAATTGCCCATTTCTTTGTCCTGTTTCCCGTAAGCGTCTCTAGTGTAATTGTGCTTACATAGATTGTTCGAATATTGAGTCGTTTGAACTGATTCTTCCAAATGTGTTATTTTGCAGAAAGTTAAATACTGAAGTGGAAGAATTTCATACTGCATCCAAAGGGAAAGGATCGGACGCGGCTGAGGCGAAATTGATGACCAAAGAGACGCTAGAAGAAGGAAATGTATGTACATACTGTTTAATTGAAAAAAGGAGTATGAACTGGAGACGAAGCCACTTTTATTCGTTTCTTGATAATTAACACGTTCTCTAGTCATTTCGGCTTGTAATAATGTTTTTTTTTGCATTTGCAGATTTCCCTATCACAATATAAACACTATTTTAAAGCCTATGGGAAAATATGGTGTGCTATTTTCGCTGTAATTGTTGTCAGTGCTGCATTCTTTAATTTGGCGTCCGTGTACTGGCTGTCGCTGTGGTGCGCGGACACCAAAGCAAATCTAATAGAAAACCCAGACTTAAAAATAACCCGTATAGCGGTGTTTGTTGTTTTATGTCTAATCTTCTCCATTATGGTATCGGTCTTTTCAATTATCAACTAGTTTCGCAACCTAACAGCAGCAAACTGTCTACATGGTAAAATGCTCGACAGCGTATCTCGCTCTCCCATGTCCTTCTTCGACACAACCCCCATAGGAAGGATACTCAATCGTTTCTCCCAAGATATCGACGCCGTTGACCAGCAATTACCCCCAGCGTTAAGACTTACCGTTTTCGGATTAACATTTGTAATTCTTTCGTCGTTGGACAATGCAATTTTTTTGCCATTATTCCTTATTGCCTGCGTTGTTGTTACTTTTGGATACATTTTACTTCAGGTAGGAACTCGACTTTACTTTTTCTTACAAACAATTACGCATTATAACTCGACCCTGAAAGTTTTGCGGATATTCGTAAGAAAATCGTATTCGGTTTGACCTGTAGGAGAGTCATGCGCTGAGAAGAATGACATTTTAAATCATTTCGCGTAAGCGTCCAATAACAAAAAGCAATTAAACTAATCAAAATGTAAAAGGGAATGAGAGTTATTGGAAATAGGCCTTGATATTACGGGAGTAGTAAGATGTATTTTCTTCCCAGTATTCCCCGCGAGCAGATGTTAAACCTTCGGTAGATTCGATTAATAAGGTCGTGAGGTCACTGAAATTTGTACATTTGGTGACGAGTGGTTGATTGATGTAAAGTCACCATCTGCGGACAAGGGCTAGTCGGCGCTGAATAAGACTGCTCTGTCCCGCCGACAACTCCTTTATGCTCTTAAATTTATCGTTTAAACGGTTGGTTTATAGTAAACCCGATTAAATAAAATTCGAAATAATGTAACGAGAACTTGCACATATCCGCCTACATCGCATAGAGTCCGCGAACCAGTCGGTCTAAAGCTAGCAACGCAATCCACTTGGATGTGCTGAAGCTACCACAGTATAATATCATTCACTGTTAAACTTGGCCAAAGTGAAACTCTTCCTTCGGAAATAAATATTACACCTGAAAAACAAAACGCTACTAACTATAAGTGATATATTATATTAAAATATAATAGGATATATCTTACCGCCTGTGTGTTAACAGTGGCGGCGTGCCAGGATATTCTTTGCTGTAGGCTAAATGTTTTTCACAATTATGGGCCCCCCTTAATTATTGTTAAGAAAATTTAAGTACTCAAATGTTGAAATTGTTTGTGTGTGTTTATTATCTTAACTCAAAGCCAGCAAGTACGATGACGACGAAATTTTTATAGCCACAATTTTTGTAACCGTCCAAAAACTACGTCACGCAAAAAAGCATTTTCTGATCCCCGTCCCCACTAATCACGTTCGGTCACGTTTTCTCAGATCCCTACCCTAAAAACCACGTCATATTTTTAACCCACCCTCTAACACACTATGATTTGTCTTAGTTTACAAATCTAATTTATTTAATTTGAAACCCCCCTTTTTTGAAAGACCTAGCGTCTATTCCGTTTAGCCTCTGATTGAGCTTCAGAAATTTTATGTCTAGATGTGCTTTTCTATAAGCTTCAAAACATTTTCCATATAGCTTAGTTAAAGGGACACACTTTGTAGGTTTCGACAATGTTACACGAAAACCTTAGCCTAATTGAGCTTGGGATTCAGATTAAAAATGTGCGAAGGAAACGAAACCTTTTAAATTGGAATGGAGGATCAGATTAATCTTCGCTTAAGCATGGTTTTCACTTGACCGAAAAAACTACTTTGCAGCTAGATGTCAAACGTCAGATTCGTTTTCTACATTGTCGCCCAGCGTTATAGCGTTTTCATTTAGCCTAGTTCTCGCAAATAATGGAACCAAGGCTATCCATATAAACTGAACATTGCAACAATTGCGGCCCATCTATTGTCTTTCTTTTTGGTCTTGGTAATATTTGTGTCCCATCTCATAAAGATATGGATGGTTCCGAGCCTCTTCAATAAAACTTGCAGCATCGCACTTCTCAGGGATTTGCACCAGTAACCGGCTCGATTAGAAATTAAATAAATAATAACATGGTGGACCGCGGACGTCCTTTTCCGAACAAGCGTGGTTGAAAATGAAGTCACGACACAAGCTTCTTGCTGATAGGCTTGCGCATAGCGTTAACGTTCAACGCCGCCGAAAAAATAGAAAGCCACACTCAACGGTTCAGCGTAACAATGATTTTTTTTTAGGTTGATGCTTGACGTCGCGCAAAAAGTGGTGATTTACGCCAAGTGAAAACCATGTTTTATGCTAATGGCGTATAAACAGCGACATAAAGAGAGTTTAAGCTGAAACTACGGGTTCTCACTATACACGTACGCGTAAGTAGGAGATCATGGCTTAAGCTAGATTCCCACTCGACGGAAAGCACGACGGAAACCCGGCAGAAAGGGGTTCGACTGAAAAATCTTTACGCGCGAGCCCGACGGAATTTCCGCGTGTTCTATTTTTTCGGTCGTGTTCGGCGTTACGCCGGTGTCTCAGCCAATGAAATTTTACCACTGACAACGTCATAAATTTCAAGAGCGCACGCACACGCGAGATCGATTGATAGCCGCCATTTTTTTGTGGTTGACCAAGGCTTATCGGAAACAGACCACCAATAAAGAAAAATTAAACTTACGAAAGTGAAAAGAGATAAGATGTTAATAAGGAAGACTATACTGAGAAGGTTAGAAAATATCCCTTATTTTACGATCCAAGCGACAAGGGGAGAAAGATTCAATTCAGAGTGTGAAATAGATGTTGTGGAAACAACTCAAATCTGTCACGTGACCCAAAAATATCTACCGCCAAACTAAAAATTCAGTCGTAGTGTGAACGGTCTACCGCCGGACGCCGGCGTAAGTCAAAATTTCTACCGTTGGCTGTG
This sequence comes from Phalangium opilio, assembly GCA_019434445.1. NCBI lineage: Eukaryota > Metazoa > Arthropoda > Arachnida > Opiliones > Phalangiidae > Phalangium > Phalangium opilio. Next base: position 298,667 of record JAEQBA010002232.1, on the reverse strand, counting down.
TGATTTCCGCCGGGTTTTTTCGGTCGAGTGGGAAATCTAGCTTAAAATTATGATGGAATAAAAATTTGGTAAATTATTGGGAGTGGTCCTTCCCAGGTAGAATATTGTGTTTTTTCTTTTATAACGAAAGAGAGCTATCGGACTCTTACTAACTTCGTAACAAAATTAATGTTAAATGTGACGTCAGGCATCGAAGAACCCCTCCGTCCAACTTTTTTTCGGACCGTCACAAATTACGAAACCCCTCCTACCACGAGTGTGACGTGGTTCATGGACGATCCCTTATTTTGACGCGTAATTTTTCACATCCTTTCTGTCTGTAGAAACAATAAGTTTTAATAATTTTCCTTCTAGCGCAAGGGCCCAAATATTTTACATTAAGAGGCACTTTTAGAGCCTTACTGGGCCCCTAACGGCGTTTATGATCCCCCAAAGTGAAACTTAAGTAGGCTATAGCCTGTTTCGCCTACACCTGCCACCGCCACTGTGTGTTCATGTGAGATCTTACAAATTTAACCAATTAAAAGGATTTAATGGGTCTTTGTAGCGTTTCTTCATGACGAGTAATCGCCAATTGAAGCGTATAGCTAGCTTGAGAAATTCCTTCCTGTTTTCGCACGTAGGAGGATCAGTGTCTGGCAGCACTGTCATCAGGTCATGTGATGTGGGAGATATCTTCGAAGGACGATTTCTGAAACTGATCGATGAAAGCACTGCCGCTAATTACATGATGAACATGGCACAAAGGTATCTTCCGCACTGACTTTCAGTGTTGGTAATTAGCGAAAGAAATTTCATTTGTACGTTATGTCGAATTTCGAATGCAAAGCGAGAATGAGGTGAAAATGCAAATGAAAGCAGATCTTCCAAGCTTAATTTCAAAAAATTTTCAATTCCTCTTTCTTTTTGTTGTTAATAAAATGAGTTCTTCCTTTACAGATGGCTAGCAATACGTTACAATCTGTTAGGCAATTGCTTGATGTTTTGCACCGCTTTATTCATTATTTTGAACAAAGACACTATGTCAATCGATTTCGTGGGAATGATCTTGGCTAATGCAGATTATGTATGTACAAACAAGTAAATCGACTTCTTTCCTACGACTAAATTAAGTTCCCTAAAATCTTTGTCGTCGTCCTAGAATATTTGTTTAGCACTTATTACTGTGAACTTTAGCTGAAACATTCCAAATTATATATGTTGCTGTACTCAATACAATATAAAAACGGTATGATAAATGTCAGACCTGTGACTCCGAATATATTACTGGGTGTAAAGTTACAGCAATAACAGTGAGGCATCTAATTACACGAGTAGTAATCAATGTATTTGTCTTATCTCTTCCACCCTGTATAATATCATATTGTTTAAGCTGATAGAGTAGTAAGGTATGTCGTTGAACTGTGAAATTAAACCAGAAGAAATTTCTTTTATGCGAAGTGATTATTTACCTTCTGCAATCAAGTATCAATTTTATTATTGATCTTATAGCTTCTACAAATGATCAAACTCTTTATCACTTCATTTACTGGTTTGGAAACGAATACCGTCTCCGTTGAAAGGGTTGACGAATACTGCCATTTGAATCCAGAGGCTGAGTGGGAGAAACCAGAATCTCAACCGCCAGCCGACTGGCCGCAACGAGGAGAAATCGTATTTCGTGACTACAGCACCAGATATCGAGAAGGCTTGGATTTGGTTTTAAAGGACATAGATGTCAGGATCGAGGCCGGGGAGAAGGTGGGCGTAGTGGGGCGGACAGGCGCCGGGAAGTCGTCGCTGACGCTGGCGCTCTTCCGCCTGATCGAGGGGGTGCGCGGTCAGATCGTCATAGACGGAGTGCCAGTGGAGGGATTGGGCTTGTCCGATTTGAGATCGCGGCTGACCTTCATCCCTCAAGAGCCCGTCCTCTTTTCAGGCACGCTCAGACTCAATCTAGATCCCTTCGGTCAACAAAACGACCAGCGATTGTGGGCCGTCCTGGAACACTCCCACTTGAAATCCTTCGTAACGTCACTTGAGCAGGGACTCGATCACCCCGTGGCCGAGGGAGGTAACAATCTGAGCGTCGGACAGCGTCAGTTGGTCTGCTTGGCTCGTGCCTTATTAAGGAATACCAAGATCCTGATCTTGGACGAAGCGACGGCCTCAGTCGACATGGACACCGACGATCACATTCAAGAGACCATCAAGAAGGAATTTGCCAACTCTACCATCATCACCATCGCGCACAGAATAAACACCATCTTGGACTACGACAAGTTAGTTTACCTTTTCAACACGCTTACTGGAATGATTCTTTAATTCGTCTCTCAACTCCTCATAGAGTGATGGTTCTCGATCAGGGTCGTATTGTGGAATTCGACTCTCCACATGCTCTTTTGAAGAATGATCAATCAATGTTCTACGATTTGGCCAAAGATGCTAACGTACTCTAGATTACTTTTTTACGTAGGTTATCTACTAACAGTTCGTAGTATATTGGATTTGTTTTACTGTAATTTTTAATGGGCGCCACCGGAGGCTTGCGGGCGCTTAAAATTAGCTTTGCTAGAAATAAAAGCAAGTGATCTTTCAATTACCACCTTCGAATCGTTACTCCATGCAGAATACCAATGTAAAACGGAACTACAATTGAAAACCTTAATTTACATAAATAACTTTTTTAACAAACAACATAAGAAATCAACAGTTGAAAAATCGGAATTTTTCTTTGAATCAAATTTAATTCAGAGACAACCCAAGAATGACAATATTAAAAATTTTTGTCAATTTTGACGTACATTACGTTTGTTTGATAACTCCGATAGTTCTGAATCTTGAAAGGGGATACTGCAAATTTTAAAATCATTTAAAGAGAAATTCGTAGCTTAGCATACATTTTTTCGAGGGATCCGACATTTCCAAAAAATCTACTTGATTTCGTGATATCTCCTTTAATTTCACCAAACAATTCGTGATTTCTTCTTTCATTTCGGCAAAAATTTCGTGATTTCTTCTTTTATTTCGCCAAAAATTTGAGGATTTCTAATTTGATTTCGCCAAAAAATTCGGAACTTTCTTTGATTTCGCGATTTCAACAAAGATTTCTTCTTTGATTTCGCGATTTCAGCAAATATTTCTTCTTTGATTTCGCCAAAGATTTCGTGATTTGTTCTTTGATTTCGCAATTTCGACCAAGATTTCGTGGGAGTCTACCCATTCAACCGAATATCATTGGAACGAATCCCATTTGTCCGAAAATTTCTAGCCAGTATTGTAAAATCAAGCCCAATGGCGGTTTTCTATTAAAAGGCAATATTTTCCCATTCAATCGAATCCCATTGGAACGAATTCCCTTCAACCGAAATTCCAAGCTAGTATATTAGTTTATTTGGTTTCGAAGTGGTCTGCGTCCCAACGTGGTAAAGTGTCGGATTGTCACGCAGAAAATCTTCGTTCGTATCTCCAACAGGAAGGTGAGTTTACTAAAGTCGAATTATAAGTATAATTCTGAATAATCGATAATAATTGAGTTTAATTTCCTTGCAGGTGCTGAATTTAGAAGGCGAATTTACAATTCAGCAGTATTAAGGATTTCACAACGAGAAATATAGCTTTGTTAGGTTGAGTTACAAATTGGATGTTATAGCTGGGGTATTTTATTTTGGTTTTTTAGGTTAGGTTAGTTTTGGTTAATTTATGTTAGAAATATTTTATAAATCATTTAACAATGTTACGCCTTTTCCAAAATATTGATAATTAGCTTCATTGACTTCTCAAATATTATGCCTTTTCCAAAACATTACTGTTATGTTAGGTTTGGTTTGGTTAGGAGGACGTCTCTTCCTCTTTGGAGCGGTTATACACTTCAAGTAAGTGTATCCCTTATGGAATGAAAAAATATATAAATACAAGTTGGGAAAACCAAAATATTACCTCTCCGAGTCAAGAGGTCTACTACTACAAACTTATTTACCTAGATATGGATTTATTTCTCTTTTTTGAAGTAAAAATTTACGAAATATTGAAGCAGTATTCCAAGCATAGCGAATATACAGTAAAGCAGACGACATTTTACATCCAATAAGGATAAATCTTGGACACATGGAAATCAGTCAATGGGGAAAAGAACACGAAATTAAGTCTACGCTTCAGCCGTTTACCCTATATTCTGAAAGCTACATTCGCAACTGGTTTTCAGTGTAAACACTATCGTCTCGTCTCACCTCAACAATATTCTTAGTTTGCCAACGTGAGTGTTAACGTTAAAGCAGCGGGTAACACCAAAGCTAAATTGTAGCTAGACGCACTGATAGTCAATGTTCACCATAAAGAGAATAAAAACTCTGTAGCTACCATTAGCCCTTTTTCTAATCTAATTGCCACCATGATCCATTCTTCTATTATAAAATCTTAACCTGATTATTTAAGAGTGTATTAAACTTTCGGCTCACTCTGAACCGTTGATGTCTCTTCATTTCAGACACAAAAATCAAAACCCAAAGTTTACTTCACCTCAGGCCTAGATTATTTACTCTTTGTTTCTCTTAGCCTATTGCGGATAATACTTGACATACCCGCCGGAGTCTTAGTCTTAGCTTTCTTCATGATATCACTAAATCAAGTATTATTCTATATACAGATGTAGTATAGCTTAAGTTATGTATAAACAGCCATTTCAAATAACAATATTAAATTAAATCTTTGGAATATCAACATGAAACAGAGCTTTAAAGCTACAAAAGTACTAAATGCATCATAATCACGAAAAATATTTCCACTTATTCATTTTATATTATGGAAAAAGGGAATATTAAGGTTCTGTAGGATTTCTTTACACATCAAAACAAAACGAACTTCTATCGCAGCGCACTAGTGTAACAACGGACGGACACACACAGACAAACACATAGACTGCTGTTTTACCCTTTCCGTATTAATTTTGAGTTGAGAGACATGATTATCTTAAATACTAAAATAAATATAATTATTATAATAAATTTTCTTCGTTAGTTATTCACCTTATTCAGCGTTACATCCTTTTTAAAAAGAACAATAAAACATTCTTGAGAGACTTGACTAATATTGACGTTTTAATTGAAGGATACGACTGTTGTTTCGCCTTACTCAAATAGGTAGTATATAAGGGTTTCGAATCATAGCTATGGATAAGAACAGCGCAATTGCGTGAACCTTTGGTGGAAGCCCCGCCATTGGGAGGCCAGACGTTTGTCGTAACCCTGGCCGATCGCCGCGTATGTCTTAACCTTAAGGATGATGATGGAGTAGAAGCCAGGTGTACAGACTGGTGTCCATGTGGGATGGACAAAAACAAAGACCAGAAGATGGTGGTGTTAGAAGTCAGGTGTACAGACTGGTGCCCATGTGGGATGGACAAAAACAAAGACCAGAAGATGGTGGTGTTAGAAGCCAGGTGTACAGACTGGTGTCCATGTGGGATGGACAAAAACAAAGACCAGAAGATGGTGGTGTTAGAAGCCAGGTGTACAGACTGGTGTCCATGTGGGATGGACAAAAACAAAGACCAGAAGATGGTGGTGTTAGAAGCCAGGTGTACTGACTGGTGTCCATGTAAGATGGACGAAAACAAAGACCAGAAGATGGTGGTCTTAGAAGCCAGGTGTACAGACTGGTGTCCATGTGGGATGGACAAAGAGCAGATGACAGTGGTGATTAGAAGCCAGTGTGTACAGACTGTTGTACATGTGGGATGGGCAAAAAGCAGTAGATGATTGTGATTAGAGGCCAGTGTGTACAGACTGGTGTCCATGTGGGATGGACAAAGACCAGAAGCTGGTGGTGTTAGACAGGCAATGGAGTAATAGCCTGTAAGTGTAATACAATTTTCGAAATTTCCGGAATTTGAGAACACGTTTGCTCCGTTTTGCAAACTGCAAACGAGGTCACGTGGGTGTACCAACAGACAGACAGACAGACGACACACAGATACGTCGAAATTAGAACCTCTCTGTGACATACGTCACTCGGAGAGGTAAAAACCATCAAATTCTACTCTATTTGGGTATGCAGTATTGGGTTAATTGGAATAGGAGAACTGGGAATTGGGTTGAATGAGGTTTGGGTAAATGGGAATTGGGTGTTTTAAATTGGGTAAAATGGGGGGTAACCTTAATTAGTACCCAAAAAGTTATAAGTGCAATCTGACCTTTAATTTTTCATTTATTTACGTACAAAATATAAAAACATTAATTGGCTAAAACATTTTTATAAGAGATAACTATAGAGGCTTTTTAGACCAAATTACTGCAATAATTTACCGCCAAATTCGGCTACATTTCGGTCGAATGGGCCAGAAGCGATTTCGTGATGTCTTGATTTCAACAAAGATTTAGAAATTTCCTCTTTGATTTTGTGATTTTTTTTTTAAAGATTTCGCGAGAAGCGCACGGTATTTCGTTTAAGTGTCGAACCTCTCGCATTTATTCTCTTTCCGTAAATCGTAGAAAATCAACACAATCATAAATAAACCCTTGCAGTAACAAATTTCAGAATTTTGTTTGCCAATGAACAAAATCCATCAGAATACTGTTCAATTTAAGGTGTTCCCGATGTCTATGGAAGTTTGAAAGCAACCTCACCGTGTCTAATAGCTTAATGTAGTACTATAACTTTTTCATATTCAAAGCTCAATATTTTGCAGCTCACTTAATGTTATAAAATATCTGTCGATTTCCATTATTCACGCTTCGAGAATTTTCTTGATTACCCATTTCGAATATTCAATCCAATTTCCAATGTTAGATGAAATCGAATATCGAAATTAATGACGCGTTATCTTTTAAAGAACAGTCACATAATGTGAAATGAAAACTGGTTTAACACTAACTGGGCTGCCCCAATCACCCTTAGGGTACTAGTTAATTTAGGCATTTTAGTAACGTAAAACAACTAAGAACTTCTGGAGTTCAGCGCAAGGATTAAAAGTAGGAAGAATGTTGCGGGCTATCGGCCGAGAAAGTTTTCATTCAAGGTAAATAAAATCTCACAAATTAAGTGAAGTTGACCATGCCCTTCTTTAAAAAGTCTAAAGAAAAAGTGAAATTTGGTCTCAAAGACGTTTCATTTAATTTAAATTCAAAAATTAACGAAGTTATCAGTCTTAACTAAATTGTAACTAACTCTAGCATTACTCTGTAGTCCACTCTCAAAAAAGCGAAGGTAGGAGACAAATTTTATAACCAGGAAGAAGCAAACCATGATGGGCGTGGCTTTCTATTTCTCCAAGCAGACGGCATAGCCAATTCTAATAATGTTCTTACGCAATTTTTATCGCACTATATGACGGTCGAGCATCTTGCGTCCGTGAACGCCGTATTCGAGTAGGCTATGCAGACGGCCGCGGTTTGGAGTGATGAATTCGTTAAAGCTTAAAAAACAGTTTAAAATAGCGGAAAGAAATAATGAACTCTTAAATGTCATCATACTGAGCGCCTGTCATGTATTTGAAAATTGTGTTAGAAAATGTAAGCCTTGGTATATCAAACCAAACATGAGCTTGACAACACTGTTACCCCTTAATTGCCGTCCTAGGTAATTTTGTTACTTATTCATGTTTTTTAGGAGATTGTACGAGTTTAAGTTTTGAATTTGGTATATTGGATTCAACTTGCTATAATTAGAGACATAGAACGCGTCATTGGTTCTGGGTTTTTTCTTGCGTTAACAGTTTGATATTTGATGAAAGCTTAGAACAGTTAAAAAGGATATGTATTATCTCCATCGTCATTAAGTTGAAAAGTGTGTGTTAATAAGAACGAGCCTAAAATTCCATCAAAAAATAAACAATTATCGTCTTTTTAAAACGACTATTTTCTTTTCCAAAATTCTATGAAAGCCATAGCTTCGTACTTGCATTAATAAATTGTATTTTGATTCATATGATGGAGTTATGTGCTATTATCCCTTTAATCTCAAATATCAGTCCGCACTTTGTAAACAAATTCCGCAAAAGGGTTAATGGTTATCCATTCCACGCTGAGTGGTTTAATCTATTTTGGTTTACTCTTATCCACGGTTGAATTAAATTTAATGAAATCTTTAAAAAAAATCTATTATCAAAATTGAATCAATTTATTGTGTGATATTTTTCTGAAGTTTAGGTTGAATTTTATATTTTATGAAAGTGAAATTCAGTCTTTCATAAATTTTATTGTTAAACGCTGCAGTTTTGCGATATGGACGGAGAGGAGCCAAATTTAAGGCTTATTTCCGTTATGGTAGGTATATGCATATTTAGTAATAGTAATTCGAAGTAACAAATAAGTCAAAATTGGGATTTTTTTAGCTTGCCGGTTTCTTTGGATTGTACCGCAAGAACCTAACTACGATCTTAGCTCCAGGACCTTTCGGAAAATTCTATCTGAAACTCAAGGAAAAATTCACAAAGTACGTATAACTATATAAGTCAATCATTTTCCAACTCGCTACTTTTTTCCTTTCGGAATGAAGTATGTGACGGACGCGTCTAATGATACAATCCAGGGGGCGTTCGTGATTGTTCAATTCAATTCAATTCTAGTTTATAACGTTCTTATGGTATCCTGAATTCGCTCTTACTTTAACCTCTAGGTTTTATTGTCGAGTCTTAGGTTTTTTGAATTAGACTTTTTAAGATTTCAGGACTGTCGAAGGTTCCATCTTCTTTTTAGGTACTCCGAGTCGAATCTCTTTTTTCTTATTTCTTCTTCGCTAATAACCCGTCATATCATCGTTTGGCCCCTCACAATCGAGGTGGGGCTGAGAGAATTATTTTCCCACGAAGAAATGAAAAATAGCTGTTTTATTTTCCTTTGAGCGGACACGGCGCCTTGGGTTATTTACCTTAGATTCTAGGTTACGTGCCATTGTTCCGAAACATGAACGTTCGGTTATTTATGAGTCAAAAGCTGAAGCCATCAGGGCGAACCTATACATTCAATTCTCGTAAAAAAGTAAAAGATGGAAATTTCGGTTCGCTCTCAAAGATATGAATTCCAAATGAATTGATCTCTCATATAGTTTCAAACTTCGGGGTACCTTTTCTTTCCGGGAAATCCTGGATGTAATTCCCTGGTTTTTGGCTTTTACAATAGTAGCAGGTTTTTGGCTTTTACAATAGTAGCAGGTTTTTGGCTTTTACAATAGTAGCAGGTTTTTGGCTTTTACAATAGTAGCAGGTTTTTGGCTTTTACAATAGTAGCAGGTTTTTGGCTTTTACAATAGTAGCAGGTTTTTGGCTTTTACAATAGTAGCAGGTTTTTGGCTTTTACAATAGTAGCAGGTTTTTGGCTTTTACAATAGTAGCAGGTTTTTGGCTTTTACAATAGTAGCAGGTTCGTGGCTTTCCGCAACAACCCCTCATGTCCATATGGGCCACCGCAGGTGTAAACAGAGAGTCACTCAGTTGAAAAATTTGAGATACATGATCTTCATAAGAAGATGATAGAACTCCTAAGAACCCGTAAACGATGTCTTGGCCCTCTAAAGTCTTCCCAGCCTCTTCCAGGCTTTTCTTTACTAAAGAAATTTTGCCGATAAAGAGGTACATACTTTCTCCATCTCAATATTTCGTGGCATAAACCTCGTTTTGTAACGTTGATATCCGCGCACGTGTTTTTGGTTCTAAGGTACCTTCAGTTTTCTTTCATATATCGCTACTGAGTTGCTCACGACGTCACTGAGTATGCTTCGTATTTGAACTTTCTCTGTATTTCTGCACTTGCTATTGAAGGTGGACCACTTTCATCTCCAGTCAGAATCTACCATTATTGTTGATGAGGCGGGGCTCACGCCCTAGCACCGATGCCAAAGGCATATTGTGCAACCTCAAAATCAGGCCTTGAATAGGCCCGTAGCCGCAGCGTAGCGAAGAATTCGCTCCACCGTAAAAGAGGAGACCCGCGAGGGCTCCACAGTGTGTGAATCAAAATGTTCTAGTCTAAGCGAGGCGAAGAAGTCGCACTCGCAAAGTACGTGAGCGGATGTTTCTTCCTTCTCCTGGCACGACCTGCAGAGGGGGTCGTCAGCAAGACCCATCAGATGGAGGTGCCTATTTAGCCGACAGTGTCCGGTCAGAAGACCGGTGGCCAGCCTAATATCCCATCTGCTGAGCGAAATTAGGTCTCTAGCACGAGACCTGCAGGGACCATTGACTAACTGTTTTGTCTGTCTCTGGCCATCCATGTCCTGCCAGAGCTGGTTTTGTATGACAGTCATCCTGTCATGCAGGCTCCGTTTGACATGCCCGTAGGGGATGGGGACGGCCGGCTCCGGCCCCAAGAGCTTGGCCTCCGCGCCCCTTTTCGCAAATCTATCGGCTTGCTCATTGCCATAATAACCGCTATGCCCTGGCACCCAGTACAACAGAACCCTGTTGCAGGACGCCAGTTGCGCTAGCAGATCAAGGCAGCTACGCACCAGTTGAGAGGTAATCTGACACTGGTCCAGCGCATTCAGGGCGGCCTGACTGTCAGAATAGATCCTCACAGTCCGTCCGTTATACCCTTTGTTAATGCAGTAGTCTGCGCAATAACAGATCGCGGCAATTTCCGCTTGGAACACACTAGCAAAGGTGCCCAGGCAAGCAGAAAAACCGACCCTTGTAGTTTGGCAGTAATAGCCGGCGCCAGCGCCGGAATCAGTCTTGGAACCATCGGTGAACCAAATAGTTTCACCCCCAGTGCCAAGAGGCAGCAGGTTAGTCCACTCGGCCCGACTGGGAAAGTGGATGCTGAATGGCTTAGTGAAATCAAAGCTGGTAACGGTTTTGTCAGAGCACATCGTTAACGACGGCTCAAGTGCAGCGTACTCCCGAAAGAGCTTCGTATGGCTGTAATCCCAAAGTCTTGGAACCCAACAGCCATTAATGTGGAGCCTGTAGGCCCCCATGACAGCCTCCTCCTCAATGAAAAGATGAAGAGGTAGCATGTCAAGAAGCACCTCCAGGGAAGCAGTTGGGGTCGATCTCATGGCCCCTGTAACACCAATGCAGGCAAGCCTTTGAAGCTTGCGCAGGGCAGCCTGCACCGTCTTCAGCCGGACCCTTGTCCACCAGACAAGTGCCCCGTAAGATAGTATGGGTCTGATGATCCCAGTATAGAGCCAGTGTACAGCCTTGGGGTTGAGGCCCCAAGTCTGGCCGACTGAGCTCCTGGTCCTCCAGAAAAGCATCTTGGCCTTCTTGATACACCGATCAAGATGCGGTTTGCATGTGAGTCTGCAGTCAAAGGTCACCCCCAGGTATTTTACCTCGGAGGACTTTGTCAGGACCTGGCCAAAGAAGGAGATATCATTGAACAGATCCTTAGTATTCTTCCTCGTAAACGGAACAAGGACAGTTTTATCAGGATTAACGGAAAGGTTAACCGCCTGACACCATTGCTCCACGCTAGAGAGAGCAGATCTCATAAGTGTGGTGACAGTATCCGGGAACTTCCCGGTAAAGACTATTGCTACATCGTCCGCATACCCGAAGCAGCTACAGCCCCCAGCACCCCCGAGTCTCTCCAAGAGTACGTCCACCACCAGGCACCACAACAGGGGGGAGAGCACTCCACCCTGAGGGCAGCCCCGGCTGGTAGTCACCCCTAGAGAGTCCCCAAGGAGGGACGCCGACACCTCGCGGTCGGTAAGCATGGACTTGATCCAACGGCCAAGAGTGTCGCTGATGCCAAATCACTTAACAGCTTCAGTAATAACCGAGCTAGAGACCTTGTCAAAGGCCCCCTCAATATCGAGGAAGACGGCCAGTGAAAGTTCCTGAAACTCGAATGCCCTGTCCAGGCAATTCGTGAGGCCGTGAAGGGCCGTCTCAGTTGATTTACCTTTCTGGTAAGCAAATAACTATATAAGTCAATCATTTTCCAACTCGCTACTTTTTTCCTTTCGGAATGAAGTATGTGACGGACGCGTCTAATGATACAATCCAGGGGGCGTTCGTGATTGTTCAATTCAATTCAATTCTAGTTTATAACGTTCTTATGGTATCCTGAATTCGCTCTTACTTTAACCTCTAGGTTTTATTGTCGAGTCTTAGGTTTTTTGAATTAGACTTTTTAAGATTTCAGGACTGTCGAAGGTTCCATCTTCTTTTTAGGTACTCCGAGTCGAATCTCTTTTTTCTTATTTCTTCTTCGCTAATAACCCGTCATATCATCGTTTGGCCCCTCACAATCGGGGTGGGGCTGAGAGAATTATTTTCCCACGAAGAAATGAAAAATAGCTGTTTTATTTTCCTTTGAGCGGACACGGCGCCTTGGGTTATTTACCTTAGATTCTAGGTTACGTGCCATTGTTCCGAAACATGAACGTTCGGTTATTTATGAGTCAAAAGCTGAAGCCATCAGGGCGAACCTATACATTCAATTCTCGTAAAAAAGTAAAAGATGGAAATTTCGGTTCGCTCTCAAAGATATGAATTCCAAATGAATTGATCTCTCATATAGTTTCAAACTTCGGGGTACCTTTTCTTTCCGGGAAATCCTGGATGTAATTCCCTGGTTTTTGGCTTTTACAATAGTAGCAGGTTTTTGGCTTTTACAATAGTAGCAGGTTTTTGGCTTTTACAATAGTAGCAGGTTTTTGGCTTTTACAATAGTAGCAGGTTTTTGGCTTTTACAATAGTAGCAGGTTTTTGGCTTTTACAATAGTAGCAGGTTTTTGGCTTTTACAATAGTAGCAGGTTTTTGGCTTTTACAATAGTAGCAGGTTTTTGGCTTTTACAATAGTAGCAGGTTCGTGGCTTTCCGCAACAACCCCTCATGTCCATATGGGCCACCGCAGGTGTAAACAGAGAGTCACTCAGTTGAAAAATTTGAGATACATGATCTTCATAAGAAGATGATAGAACTCCTAAGAACCTGTAAACGATGTCTTGGCCCTCTAAAGTCTTCCCAGCCTCTTCCAGGCTTTTCTTTACTAAAGAAATTTTGCCGATAAAGAGGTACATACTTTCTCCATCTCAATATTTCGTGGCATAAACCTCGTTTTGTAACGTTGATATCCGCGCACGTGTTTTTGGTTCAAAGGTACCTTCAGTTTTCTTTCATATATCGCTACTGAGTTGCTCACGACGTCACTGAGTATGCTTCGTATTTGAACTTTCTCTGTATTTCTGCACTTGCTATTGAAGGTGGACCACTTTCATCTCCAGTCAGAATCTACCATAGTAACAGATCATTCAACAAAATTTGGATAAAATAACTTCCATGCTTAATAGTTATCAGACTTCACTTTCTGTCCTTGTCCAATATCGCAGTTAGGCCATCCGCCATCTTGTTAGACTTAGTTTTGACGGCTGCTACGATATAGTTGAAAGTTAACTTGTCTTTGTACTTCTTTCAGTTCTTTGATGCAGAGCCACTCTCTGCTACCATTGTTATTAATTTGCATCCTATTAAAATAATTATAATAATAATGAACTAAGTAAAAACAAGCAATGGCATAGAAGGTGTTCAATTTTGACAGTTTGCCTGATACGTTTTGAGGTTTTTCACTTATTTCAATTACATTACCCTCAAAACTTTAGCCAAACTTTCATAAAAGTTCAATAAAATCTCAACAAGTAACTGTAACATGCTTATTTACCCTAAATTAAATATAAATTGGTCTTTACAAACATAATTTTACAATAATATCAAAGGAAATGTCAAGAATTATTGGGTATTTCACCTTTCTCTTATATTTACGTAAGACCTCATATCGTGTTAAAACTCATATTTTTTCTACACCATCATTGTTGGAGAAAAATGACAATGATCACTTTCATCAAGTGCAGTACCTGGAGACTATTTACCACTTTCCGTGAACCGCCCAAGGTGCGGGAGTTCGATCTAATGGAATCTCCCCATTTTGGTTCCGGTTGAATGGGAATTCGGTCCATTGGAAAGGATTCAACCAAAACATCGAAAGTGGCATTTATATGAGATATAATGGCCCACTAAACTATTCAAAACTGCCACCTTAACTGGCACTATAGTTTTTGCAAATTATCATTTATACCGTTGAAAGTTGATACATTATGTGTGCCAAATTTTTAACTGTACTGTTCAATTTTGCATCCCTAAGTAGAAATACTACCACACGCAGTGTTCAACAATGAGCAGGAAAGTGCTCAACCTAGCACACTGTTTTAGTTTTCAATTTTGGTACCTGTATTTACTGTTCAAAACTGCACGCATGTGTTCTCCCAGTGTGTTGAGGCTTTGCAAAACTATTTGTTCAGGTTGGAGCAAATATTTCTTAGAGTGAATACTTTATTAGCGAAATGAAATAAATATGATTCTCCTAACATGCGCAAGTAGCTAACGCTTAGTCTTTTTAACTCCTATGTCAAAAGCTAATTGAGTCAAAAGGCCTAACTTCCAAATCAGTAAGCCCATATTTTCACAACTTCAAGTCTCCAACAAAAACTTTGACAGTTGAAATTTCAAAATGGACGCGCTCCAGTGCTTCCAGTTATTCATAGAATAAAATTTGCCTAAGACGCCAGGTACTGTAGTGCTGGTCTTAAGAGGCACATTGGCTATATTATGTCCATTATCTACATTGTATCAATGCGGCAAATAGTTTTAATTAAATAGTAGCAGTAGAAGTATTGATAGCGAATACGTTATCGTTTTGTCTTAATTATGGGCTAGTCCATCTTTTTATATCTCATTTGACTGGTGATTCGTCTTCAGTTTCGCTATTAGAATTGTTATACTAGGTGAATGATTTTTAAATTCTGAAATGTTTTCCCGAGAAAACGTTTCGCATTCTTTAAAAGTGCGGAACATATTAAAATCAATCAGCTAATATTTTTAAATTATAAAAATGATTTTCTAAAGTTCTAGGCTAAGTGATGCAAAAGAATAGCCTCTGGAATATATACCTGAGGGATGGTACCAAAGGCTAAAACTATGGTCATTGGTTCTTACTAGCTTAAGTTCGTTCCAGATATAAAGTCTTTTTGTTAAAATTTAATGGAAAATTAAGGTTCAAAAAGTCAGCGTTGTTATTACTCTATTTTGATTAGTAACAAGGTTCGAGTATACTTGGCCCTCTCCCTGATCACCGCAATCCTATATCAAAAAGCACTTTAAGACAAAGTCACCGCAGCGTTTTTTGCCAGTGAACTAACGTCTTTACCGGAACAAGAAAGAATGAAGTAATGACAGTAAAGCTTATGCCTTAGAAGGTATCCCCGATAGGCCTATGACAATTATGGTTTCGGAGAATAATGGAAAAAATCACTTGGTTATTACAGTCAGATTAATGTTACATTACATTTAGGCAAATAAGAGGCCAAAAACCGTATTCAGTTCTCTAAAACTCGAGGGTACATTTTATAATGGCTTGGCAACGGCCAACTTTTTATTCATCTTGCTTTAATTTATCTGCCTGTGTTATCGTTTACGGAATTTTTAATCTATATTAATATAAAATTACGTGTTTTCTATAGCTCTACAATTGAAATACTGCCAATGGACAAATTTATAGTCGAGGAAAATAGCAGTTCCCCTGACGGAGGTCTAACAACAGACGACCTTATTACGAAAAACGTAAGAAAAACTGTTTTTGGTGATAAAATGAAAATGTTTATAAAGATATATTATTTGTTTGTAAATAAGGGTTACTGAACCGATTCTAAAATTGTTTCACTAAGCAAATACAACACTATATTTGAGTAACAGAGGCTATATTTTATTTTTAATTATAAATATCAATATTTTAAATCATGTTGACCGAAAGGCTATTAGATACAATGGGCACTTCTCATTTCCAAAAATTATCTTTAGACCAAACCGTGTAATCATATCCTCTGAAACTAAGATCACCAGCTCCAGCTGTCATTAGGACTGTTCACGGGCCGAGTTGATTGAGCTTTTTATAAGCTCGGCTGGGGTCGAAAAAGCGGTGGCACGGATCGACTCAATCCGAGCTAGCTTGGTTAATATATATATGCTTAACAAAAATTGCTACTACCAACCTAAGTCTTGAGAACGACTAGAAATTCTATGCCATGTTTATGCATGTAGTGGTTCAGTAAAACCGACTCGGTAAAAAGGGAAGAAATCTTTATATGCTCACGGTTAGAGGCAAGAGAAAGCAAATTTTCCCACGCTTTATTTCATGTAAAAATACAACGGCACGCTATCGGTTAAGAGAAGAACTACTAAAAGGAAAGCACTATTTCAAGCCTCGGCTAGAGTCCAATAGTCAGGATTTTTGAGGACTTGAAATAATTCTCGAGTCGTAAAATTTTGATTCTCGAGTCGAGTACTCGACTCTAGACCAGATTCAGTACTCTCCATTAATCGAGTACTCGCACAGGCCTAGAATACAGGCACGAAATCCTATTGGCTCATTTAAGCTTCCCTTGTCTACAACTTTTAATGGAAATTATAGTATTAGATTTTTGGATAAACTTATCCACAACAAAATTTCTTTAAGTGATTTTTTAAGCAGGCTGAACTTATTAATGCCACATGCGATGAATAAAACTACCACATTTTATGTACCTATAAAATACTTAAATCCCATTACATGAATGGAAGAAACTTGTAACCGGCACTGCTCAAAAATTGATATATTTGAAAAAAAACTAAAAATATAGACAAAATTCGTTCTTTTCTTAAATCCAATTTGATTGAATATCCCTACAAGCTCTGTTAAATCATAGTCGTCTAGACCCTGACCATTTGTGAATGAACTTGATTTTTTAATACTATACTTATCTCAATGTGTGTAATCTCGTAAACTATGTAATTAGTTTTTAATATACACTATATTGACTTTTCATTTCATTTCATTACTATTAATATTATCATTAAAGTTTCGAGCACAATTTTTACATCTGAAGTAGAATTCTTTTATCTTGTTTAGATTGTTCAAATTATCATGATTTAACCATTATATAATATTTGTCTTTATTATTATTTTAATTCCATCCAGATGTCTGATATTTGCATATTTCCTATTAAACCGGACACCACGAACATCGACTTGATAGACTTCACGAGCACTGTGTTCAGCCAGAAGTTCAAAATTCTCTTCGGAAACGTGGAACAAAATACCGAAGGAAAAGAGCCATTATGGTCATGTTTCAGTAAAAACGTAATTATTCTTGAAGGGAGGGTGAAGTAGAAAATCAAGTAATTTTTTATCGATTCTTCCACCAATTTTAAGACCAGTCTGCATAGTGAAACATTCAGGAAATACTCCCGAATGATTTTAAAATTCAAATTAGGTTCGATTTTAAGGATCATTTTAAACAAGGACTGCCGACCAATCGCGAAACGCCCTGCCTTTTTGTTTACAAAATTCTTGTTGATTTTCCTTTTCACCCTCCCTTTAAAGACATTTAGTAAATCGGAAAAGGAAGGGTTTCATGGGAGTCGATGAGAAACTTTCATTACTACTTTTCATACAATTTTTTTTATTATTTTTTTGCTACGTTTTATTAGGTCGACTTAGGACAAGATATACAACTCAAGATTATGAATACAAATAGCAAAACATTTAGGAATAAGAAACGAGTACATAAAAAATAGGACTGTGATTAGTACATGAAGTCTCCCACTAGTTCCCGAAATAATCAGGCTGCGACTATTACCCGAAATATTGAGGCTGCGACTATTACCCGAAATAATGAGGCTGCGACTAGTACCTGAAATAATAGGACTGCGACTATATAGTGCTCGAAATAAAGGGGATCAGACTAGTGCCCGAAATAACCCTTACAAAAATGTTCTTAAGAACTCTTAAGAAAATTCCTTGGGAAATTTCTTTGGAAATCCTTAAGGCGTTCTTTAGGAAATTGGGGAATATTGGCCTCTTTTTCTTTGGAAATTACTTTGGAAATATCTTTGGAATTTTCTTGGGAAATATCTTTGGAAATTTCTTGGGAAATATCTTTAGAATTTTCTTGGGAAATATCTTTGGAATTTTCTTGGGAAATATCTTTGGAAATTTCTTGGGAAATATCTTTAGAATTTTCTTGGGAAATATCTTTGGAATTTTCTTGGGAAATATCTTTGGAATTTTCTTGGGAAATATCTTTGGAATTTTCTTGGGAAATATCTTTGGAATTTTCTTGGGAAATATCTTTGGAATTTTCTTGGGAAATATCTTTGGAATTTTCTTGGGAAATATCTTTGGAATTTTCTTGGGAAATATCTTTGGAATTTTCTTGGGAAATATCTTTGGAATTTTCTTGGGAAATATCTTTGGAATTTTCTTGGGAAATATCTTTGGAAATTTCTTGGGAAATATCTTTGGAATTTACTTGGGAAATATCTATGGAATTTTCTTGGGAAATATATAGGGAAGTGGGTAAATTAATTTAGCCACTTGAAGCGAGGATAGTTCTTACATACAGAACCATATCCCAATACAGGAAGCGTAGTTCTTATATGCTGAACTACACCCCTTATAGCGAGGGAAGTTCTCGCATGCAGTGTGAAATTGCTTATAAAGTCAGACATTTAATCGACTTAAAAACATCCGTAAACGGCAGAAAGTTTTAACCTTGTGCAATTGTATGGGGTACTAAGTGGGTTTTGGAGGCTTTATACGGCCAAGCAGTAGATACAGACGTTGTTAAATTTAATAATGCATATTCACTGAGAGTTTTTCGAGTATCAGAAACGCGTTTAACTTTATTTTCTCTACAATGTTTTTAAACAAGACGGCCCAAGGGCTCGTAATAGTAGCCACATCGTACGAGTGAATAGCCCCTCTATACCCTACCCCAATGGGCGGATAACCCCTCTATACCTTACCCTAATGAGTGAATAGCGCTATATTTTACTATTTTACAATGCTTAAATGATTTACCGTACACAAAATCCGAGTGAATAGCCCCTAAACAGTGATAAAATTATTACCCGTATAAATTTAATATCTTCCTGGGGCGTTAGTGTACCATATGCACATCAAAATAAATTTTAAGGAACTTTTTACCTCTCCGAGTGACGTATGTCACGGAGAGGTTCTAATTTCGACGTGTGTGTGTGTCTGTCTGTGTGTTTGTCTGTTGTTACACCCACGTGACCGCGTTCGCAGTTTCCAAATCGGAGCAAACGTGTTCGCCATTTCCGAACTGCTTTCACAGTCACGGAAATGGCTCCTTTACTTGAGTTCTCACACCACCATCTTCTCGTCTTTGTCCATCCCACACGGACACCAGTCTGTACTTACTGGCTTCTAATCACCACCATCTTTTGGTCTTCGTCCATCCCACATGGACACCAGTCTGTATTCATTGGCTTCTAATCACCACCATCTTCGGGTCTTCGTCCATTCCACTTGGACACCAGTCTGTACATACTGGCTTCTAATCTCCACTATCTTTTGGTCTTCGTCCATCCCACATGGCCACCAGTCTGTACATACTGGCTTCTAATCACCACCATCTTCTGGTCTTCGTCCATCCCACTTGGACACCAGTCTGTACATACTGGCTTCTAAACACCACCATCTACTGGTCTTCCGTCTATTCCACATAGACACCAATCTGTCTTATTGGCTTCTAACTCCATAGTCATCGTTTGGTTTAAGACATTCGCGGCGATCAGCTAGGGTTACGAGAAACGTCTAGCCTCCCTAGGGTGGGTTGTCCACCAAAGGTTTTCGCAATTGCGGTTGTTCTTGCTTTTAGCTGTAGTTCGACACCCTTATATACTACCTATTTGAGTAAGGTAATGCAACCGGCGTATGCTTCATTTCAAACGCCAAAATTAGTCAAGTCTCTCAAGAATGTCTAATTGTTCTTTATCAACGCGATGTAACGCTCTATAAGGCGAACAACTAACGAAGAAAATATTTAATATTAATTATATTTATTTTAATATTTAAGATAATCTAGTTTCTCAACTCAAAATTAAAACGGAAAGAGTTAAAAAGCAGCCTATGTTTTAGTCTGTGTGTGTCCGTCCGTTAGTGCACCGCGTTAGCAGTTCGCTTTGTTTTGTGGAAAGAAATCCTACAAAACCTTAATATTTGGTTTTCTCATAATATATTATTAATATATGGAAATATTTTTCGTAATTTCGATGCCTTTAGTGGTTTTGTAGCTATAAAGCTCTGTTTCATTCTGATATCCCAAGAATATTTTTTATTATTATTATTTGAAATCGATGTTTATATATTACTTAAGCTATACTACATCTGTTTATAGCATAATTCTTTCTAAAGTGATTTCAAGAAGAACGCAACTATATTGGGCAAATGAACTTTTATTTGTCATTAGGCCTAGTGAACCAAAAAGTAAACGCTTGGGTTTGGTTTTCGTGTCTGTAATACAGAGACATTAACGGTTCAGAGTGAGCCGAAAGTTAAATACACTTTTAAATAATTAGGCTTAGACTTTATAATCATGGTGGAAATCTGGGCCGCGTTCAGCAGAGCTCAGCGCTGTCAGGCGCTGTTAGCAGTGTCATCCAGAACGGGATTTTGTTATTGAATTTTGACGTCACGGTGCTCAGTGAGCCAGCGCGGTCTTCAAGGAAAATAGTCGGGTTTTTGGATAACGTGACGTAAAACGCGTAGTTCTCAGCTTGGCGAAAAAGCATGGAGGAATTAATACAAATAGCTCTTGCTGATTCTGATGGGACTATAGCTATTTAATTGGCGTGAAACAAGTTGATCACGCGAGAGCGGCGAGAAGTTTAAGAGACATGTTAGTTTCTATGTTTAATTATAAAAGTTGTTCTTATCTATCTCCATAAATATGTTATCATACAATTTTTGTTAAGCCTTTGTACCTTGCACGCTTTATTGCGCTAGCTTCATTTTTAAAAGACCGATGACCGGAGAAAAGCTATGACGACAGATCTCACCAGAAAACGTTTTCCAAAATCCGCTGTCTTTTTTGGTGAGCTCTGCTGAACGCAGCCCAGATCAGTGAAAGGTCTGATCGTAATCGGATTATAGCTTCGTGTGTTCATGCTTTTTATGGTGCGCATTTACCTTCAGTGTGTGTAGCCACAAATTAGCTTTGGTGTTATGTAACTTTAATCGTCATGTTGACAAACTAAGAAAATTGTTGAGGTGAAAGGAGAGGATAGTGTTTACATGGCAACCCTGTTGTGAATATGGCTTTGAACATAGAGGGTATACAGTTGAGGAGTAGCAAATTGGGCCTTTACAAACACGTAAAGGTAATATCCCTCCAAAGTTTTATCTCTTCATTTCCGGTTTTTCCCCCATCGGATGATTTTAATGTGTACAAGTATATCCTTATTGGATGTAAAATGTCGTCTGATTTACAGTATATTTGCTATGCTTTGTATACTGCTTTAATATTTCATAAATTTTAACTTCAGTATTTGTTCATAAAAAAAGAAACATTTCCATAACTGGGTAAATAAGTTTGTAGGTAGTCCTTCTCTTGACTCGGAGAGGTAATATTTTGGTTTTCCCAACTTGTAATTATACACAAACTTAAAATATATTTCTGACACAAAAAAACAAGGGACCAGATGCGAAGGTTAACGGGAAATTAATATGGCCTTAAGGGTTATAACGGAATTTTATAACTTGTTCTTAATATTGACTTCCCCTCGAACTTTTCAGACAGCAATAGTTTAGACTGCTTTTTGGACTACTTGATTGGAAGGTTTATGGGTTTTGGTGAATCATTGATCTCCAGGTCTCCAGTTGTGTTGGTTTAGTTTTTTATTCATTCGGCACACACGGCTTCATTGGTTTTTGCCTCTTGAATTTTTTTTTGTAATTTTAAGTTGTAATGTTTTTCTCTATATTGGTAGAATTATTTCGAAGTGTCTTAGCTGCTTCCCAGGCATTGTTTCTGACAGTGAAGCACCGTTTTTTTTGTATTGTGGAGGTTTCAATGTAAGTAGGGCACATACGTCACCGACAAGGATGCGCTTAGTCAGGGTTCAGTATGTGTTTAAGCAGGGAAGGAAATGAGGTTTACTTGGGAGGTGACGGAAGGGGTGTGGGGGCCAAGTCACCTCCGGCGGACACGGGGCAGTCGGCACCTATAGGGTAGGATCGCCGGCATGTGTCTTATTCCCTCAAACTTTGCCGCCCTGAAGCTTGGCTTACAGGAGTGCGCCACACTCCCGGCTGTCAAGCACCGTTTCGCTGATATAGTTTTATTCATCTTGTCTCAAAAAAGCTTTTGGATGTGGTTTTAATTGGATTAAAACATTTAGAGGGGGGATATTCTTTACATGTGAGATGAACTTGAATAGTTTTCTAAAGAACTACATATCTGGTCTCCTTAATTTAAAAAATAATAAAACAATTTAGTTTTTTTTGCATTTTTAAATCTTGATTAGATAGGTAATTCAATTTCCTTAATTTCATAAAATAGTTTGATTATAGTGTCAATATACTTGGTTTAATATTTAAATATGGAAATATTATATATTTCGCATTTATAGAGTGTAGATATTTGATAAATTAGTTTCTTAGAATGTACATATTTGATAAATTAGTTTCTTAGAATGTACATATTTGATAAATTACTTTCTTAGAATGTACATATTTGATAAATTACTTTCTTAGAATGTACATATTTGATAAATTACTTTCTTAGAATGTACATATTTGATAAATTAGTTTCTTAGAATGTACATATTTGATAAATTAGTTTCTTAGAATGTACATATTTGATAAATTAGTTTCTTAGAATGTACATATTTGATAAATTAGTTTCTTAGAATGTACATATTTGATAAATTAGTTTCTTAGAATGTACATATTTGATAAATTAGTTTCTTAGAATGTACATATATACTTATAGATAAGAAAGAAAAGTTTACGGGTAGAAATTAATAATAATGGGAAGTTTATAATTGAAAATGTATCAAAATAGGTGAAAACATAAGAGGTAATGAAGTCTCTCTCAAAGTGATCTCTATCAGATGTATACACATCACTCTCTAAAGGCCAAGAAAGCATGAACAATATGAATGAATTCTTTATTTAGAAGAATTTAGTCAATTGGAAATGTTTTCTCCCTCTGAGTAATCTCGATCACGTGTATACACATCACTCTCTAAAGGCCGAGAAAACATGATGAACAAGATTAAATTCTATTTAAGAATTTAATCAAATGGATATGTTATCTCCCTCTGAGTGATCTATCACTCTCTAAAGGCCAAGAAAGCATGAACAATATGAATAAATTCTTTATTTAGAAGAATTTAGTCAATTGGAAATGGTTTCTCCCTCTGAGTGATCTCGATCACGTGTATACACATCACTCTCTAAAGGCCGAGAAAACATGATCAACAAGATTAAATTCTATTTAAGAATTTAATCAAATGGATATGTTATCTCCCTCTGAGTGATCTATCACTCTCTAAAGGCCAAGAAAGCATGAACAATATGAATAAATTCTTTATTTAGAAGAATTTAGTCAATCGCAAATGTTTTCTTCCTCTGAGTGATCCGGTTCACGTGTATACACATCACTCTCTAAAGGCCGAGAAAGCATAATCAAATGAATATGCTATCTCCCTCTGAGTGATCTCCCTTAC
Source organism: Phalangium opilio (assembly GCA_019434445.1). NCBI lineage: Eukaryota > Metazoa > Arthropoda > Arachnida > Opiliones > Phalangiidae > Phalangium > Phalangium opilio. The sequence goes on along the minus strand of JAEQBA010002232.1, from coordinate 275,172 downwards.
TTTTATCAAAGAGAATATACCAAGAGGAGCTGAAAGTTTAGTCTTTCACAAGGCTTTTGAAAAGCCCGGCCACGGTTTTGGAGTAACTAGATCCGGTTTTTGTTGATTGGCTAAGCAGCGACGCCTTTTATTGGTTAAATTATGTCGACTGCTTATTTTTGGTGGTGGAAAAGGGTTGAACTTTGGGTTGACCCTTGACGTACAAAGGTAATTTTTAAGTAGACTACACGGTCACGTGAACAACCGGAACTAGTTTCTCCAAATTCAGAGCCGGTCCCTATTTCCAAAGTTTCTGCTCCTCTTGGTATATTCTCTTTGCTTTTATCGAATGCCATTTTCTAAGCATTTTAAGGCTTGTCTTAAACTTTTCTAAAAACATAAATCGATTTGTGAAAAGAATAGGTCGATTCTCTATAATCAGCACTATATTTTTGGATTAGCAATACGTTTCCAAAGGCTAAGTCAAGCTGACTCCCTTTATTGGTTGAAACCTTGTTCTTCAATCCTGGCATAAGTTCAATTTGCCAAGGCAAAAAAAACTTTGTCAATGCCTGTTTCCTTAGTAAAAAGTCAACATTAAAATCTCCAACGATCAAAGTAGGTACGGTCGGATCGTATTTTTTAGAAAATAGCATAGTCAAATCATCTAACACCAGTTTCAAGCTGGCTTGAGGCGATTTGTACAACAGTACTATCGCTATTTTCTCTTCTCCCAATTTACAATCGAGCCAAATCCGTTCAAGGCGGGCTATGGGCGATGGCTGCCCATTTGGAAGCCGACCATGAGTGACTTTACAATCCAAAACCTGTTCAGTCACTTTACTATTTCCATAAATCGTCGATCCATAAGATCTTCTTTCGGGAGCGTTCTCGGGCAAGAAAATTCCTCCAAAATTCTCGAATTGAGCGATACTTAAATCATCTTGCTCTTTCGCTCGAATTTCCACAAACAAAAGCAAGTCAGCACTGACAATGAAATCATCACGTCTGACGTCCTGCAAATGACCCCTTAAAGACTCGGGGTTATGGAAAAACATAACTGGCCGTGAAAGCAATGTGGACACGAAGAGCTGCGCTTCTCTTTCCATTCTCTCCATTTCTATTTTAACGACGTCATTGTCCTTTGGAGGTTCGGGTGCTACAAAATCACCATCGATAAAAAGCCCCTGAGCGGAAGTGGCTCGGCTGCAAGCAACGTACAACATTGACCTTTGCATTTTTCGGTTTTTGTTGGTATGAACCACCACGCATTTGTAGGTATCACCCTGACTCTTATGAATGGTTATTGCTTCTGCCACTTGTAAGGGAAATTGTTTCCTAGACACAGTGACGTTTTTATTCGAGTGTCGAAGCGTGAATGATCTCACCGTCTTTTCAAGGGGAGTCCACGAAGGCTCGGCCTTGGAAGCGACAATCAAAGCGGTACTTTTAGCTCGAATATCTTTACCCACCCTTTCGTGGTCAAAGGAAATCCAAACCCTAATAGGAACACGAACCCCGTCTGGACGCACTCCGTAGTCAATTTGACGAATTCTGCCAGTGGCTCCATTAACAACTCCATCTTGAATGTCAATGTTGTTGGTAACCATATAGCGAGCACTAATTTGCAAGCGAATTTTTTCGCTCAATCCGTAAGTTGAACTGGGCTTCAGTTGTTTCGCTCTATCCAGTATATTTTTTCGCACAAGCGCTTGAAAGTCTCCTTTGACGTTATCGAAAGCCAAAGAATCGCAAAATTCAGTATTAAACTGACTGAGACGCATCTCATTGAAATCTGCCGCGCCTTTGTTCGTAGCATACAGATGTATGGCGTCGAGAGGAGGCTCGCCTTTTACATTCACCTGCTGTTTCTTGATTAGTGATACGTCACTGACTTCCATTTTTCCTATTGCCATTCGATTCAGAGCCATAGCGAATTCCTTGTCTTCCTTCTGACGCATGATCTCATTCAAGAAAACAACCTTAAATTCTTTCCATTGCGGATTATTATCTAGCAATTCCCATAATCTCTTGGCACCTAGAATTAACCTTCGTGAGGATCCCAACTCCTGCCATTGAAATCTCGTCAATAATTATCAGTTTGAGGTCCTTCCAGGCAACCCTAATTTTGTTCAGAGTTTCCGACTCCATTCTCGACATGGGCCCTCCGTATTGGCTAACTGGAAGCGAGAAAGCCGTATGTAAAGTGGTTCCACCAATGTTAAAACCGGCTTTTCCCGTGAAAGCGCACTTCAAGACAATAATGTTGGAGTTGTCAGCCCCAGGTTGTTTGTGAAAGTACCTAGTGACGCCTTCGCAAACTGCGTTAATGAGGACGCTTTTACTTACTCCAGCTCCCCCAGTGACAAATGGGCGGAGATACTGGTCGGGCTTAGTTTTGAAATGCCCAAGAATGTAGCCAAATACTTCTCTCTGCTTTACGTTTAGACCCTGTACCATTTTGGCATACTCACTGTCCTCTACTATACGAACAGTTTGAACGACTGTGTAATCTGGGACACGGCAATCGGGGATTTCCCGTCCGATGTCTGCCGTAGCATCTCGTGCGCAAGCCAGAACGGCGAATTCTGGGTCATCCATCGTGTATTGGCGATCTCTTTCATCTTGATGCTCCAGTATTGGTTGCACATTAGCCAAATCTACTTGAGCTTCACTTTCGAGGAATTCTACCCTCGCTCTTTCAAAGTCGACTTCACCAGTTTCATTTACAAATTCTTTTCTTTTCTGCGAAATCAGTTCCAGATTTGCTTCGTAGACTTCTTTGAAATCTTTTTCCAAAACATCTGTGGCCTCGTCGCGCCAAGGATAGAACAAGAGAATTTGCTCTCTGTAGAAATCCAATGTATCTTTCTCGATACTGTAATTCCTGTATCGGAGGACTTTAGCCTGTGTACGTTTGCGTACAAACCCATGGGTGTGTCACATGCTTCAAAGCGATCCAAACCGAAGCTACATTAGATTCGGGCTCGCTATCAGGTCGTTCATCTTCGTTTAGACTTGAAACTTGCCGACCTCGGCCTTTTTTCTTATTGAATTCATACCAAGCTGAAAATTCAGCCAAACAGACTGATTCCATATCATCTGGCCTTAAAGGGTAACGATCGATTAGGCCTTCCGAAAAAATATCTGTACTATCTTCTGGTAAATCATCAAGCTGACTCTTTGGCTTGAGAATATGAACTCGTTTCTCTGGCATATTTGTGTTGATAAAGATGGTAGCTCTACTAGACTTAGACACGGTTATCTGCAGGCATAAGTACGCCGCTTCTTGGGCGGAAATTTCATGACCAGTGAGAAACTTGTTGGCGATAACTTTAAGCCTCTCTTAACAGTAGAGCCCGCCTGCCTAGCGGCTCTCATAGCTTCCATGAGCAATTGGGATATACCACGCTGTGATTTTCCAATGTAAGCGATGACGTACATAATGCACGCGTAAGCCTCAAGAACAAATTGAATGTCCATATTGGCTCTCCATAATCTAAGAATGTCTTTGTTGTAGGCATTCACTCTTACTTCCAGAGGAGATCTCTTCAGGAGAATGGTTTTTCTCTTAAGATTTAACGTAACGCAATCAATATAGACCCGTTCCGTCATTTGAAGAGGCCGCAAAAACTCTTCAAATGTGTTAGGAGAATTTTCAGATGTCAGAGCCGCTATGGCTTTTTCCACTTTCTTATATTCCAATGCGATATATTCACCGTATTCCTTTGTCCAATTTCTTAAAACAGGATCGTGAACATATGTTCTCAGCATTGGAGGCCAGGGAATTCCAAAACGACAAATCGTTTCTTCTCCCCGTTTCACTTTGCACGTTCTTGTATGTTTGTGTGTTTGAAGAGGAACCAGGTTAACCAAATCTTCATTTTCTGATTTGGCGCAAGAAATGAAACGCTCAACAAAAGTCTCGACTTCTTCCGTGTTTGAACCATCAGGTTTTAATTTTGGAGCGCCGGAAACCCAAATTATACTGTGCACGTGGGGCGACCCACGGTGTTGAAACTCAACTCGATAATAATAGTCCACCACTAGACCCAGAGGTCCAACCTTGCTCCTGAGGTACTTTAATAATGCTTGAAATCTGTAATCAAAATATCTCGCGCATGTAATAGGGTCCTCCTGAATCAACTTGGCTTTATCTTTGAAAGCCATAGCTTCAATGTCTTGGTTATTCTTTATCAATTTGCCAGCAGTTACCAACAACGCATTAATTAACTCAGGCCATCGGGTTTCGGCCGCGCTTACAGTCAGGAAAAACGTTGGAATTCCGAGTTGTCTCACCATGGCCAGAAGGTCCCTCGATTTTCGTTGCCAAAATGCGGGAGAGTTGCGAAGGGGCTCCAATATTCTGAAACCATCGTCATGGTGAAGCAGTGATTCAATTCCACCTTGTAACCTCAGTGTCCCCGCTGTTAGTCCTCGGCCGTCAGAAGACTTAGTTTTGCGTAAACAAATTTGAATTGCTTGACTGACTTTCATGGTCTCAATCTTTAACCATTTGAAAAATAGATTGGTGACGTCGCTAGCGCACCTTCGGTCCGAAGACAGCAATTCCCACTTTACAATATCTTGATAGCTGCATTTAATCTTAATGTCCCTTTTCTCCCCTCCATAAATACGAGGAAAGGACAGTTCTTCGCAATCCTCATCGTAAAGCAAAGACACTGGGCGGCTACCTTCTCCTGGTGCAAACGTTATCGTGATATTTGTGTCCAATAAATCTTCAGCTGATAATAGCAAGGAATCTCTGGCTCCACAATTGATCCTTTCTTCCTCCTTTTCCTCAACCCATTCTTCGTCACTATCAATTTCCAGCACATTGGCACTGTTGCCTACTTGCCCATCACCTTCGATTGAGGGAGTCTCGTTCACCTGTGCGACTTCGCTTAGAGCAATACTTCTGTCGTTTTCGTCTACGACGAAATCAACGTTTTCATGCACCAAAGTGTTCATCAGTTCCTCCGAAAGAGTGATGGAATGTTTCTTGTAAAGTGGTGATTGAAGCAAAGCCTTAAGCGCGGCTAAAATAAGCTTAGGGCGCACTGTTTCAAACAAAAATGGGTTATTATACTGCATGCGACGCATTAATTTCACTTGTATTGTATGTGTGTTGTCAGGCAGCCTTGGTAAAACGGAACAAGACGTGTCCACGTTACAAGGAACATTAACAACGGTGCCCTTTAACCCTTTTTGCGAATCACAGCCAAGAGATCGTATTTGAATGAAGGGAATTCTAGGGCTAACAAGCCGTTGCTCGAGATTAGATAACCCTGTAATAGTCTCATTAACGACAGGGAAAAAAAGCCATTAACGGGGCTGTATTTTGGAACCAACCCTTTAGATACGGCTGCATGACAAGGCATGCATAATTCCACTAAGGGAGTCATAACACTGGTAATTAATCCGACGCGTGCCTGAAAAGTTTCTAAACTAATTGAGGTCGAACTGTTCTTAAAACAAAGTCTAGAACATATTTCGCACTTGTGCGTAGGTACATCCTTAATCGATTCAGAATATAAAAATTCTTGATATAATGGGTCATTTTTCTTAGTAGCCCTCCTAAAGCAAGAAGCGAAATTTTCATTCTGACGAAATTCATGGTCATCCCTTCGTTCCGCCATATTGGCCCTTTCCTTTTCCCGAAATTCAGGGTCCTCCTTCGTTCTGCCATATCGGAACTACCCTTTTCCCGAAATTCAGGGTCTCCCCTTCGCTCCGCCATACCGGCCCTCTTCTTCTCCCGAAATTCAGGGTCTTCCCTTCGCTCCGCCATACTGGCCCTCTCCTTCTCCCGAAATTCAGGGTCTTTCCTTCGCTCCGCCATATTAACCCTCTCCTTTTCCCGAAATTCAGGGTCTTCCCTTCGCTCCGCCACCTTAGCCCTCTTCTTCTCCCGAAATTCAGGGTCTTCCCTTCGCTCCGCCATACTGGCCCCCTCCTTCTCCCGAAATTCAGGGTCTTTCCTTCGCTCCGCCATATTGACCCTCTCCTTTTCCCGAAATTCAGGGTCTTCCCTTCGCTCCGCCACCTTAGCCCTCTTCTTCTCCCGAAATTGAGGTTCTTCCCTTCGTTCAGCCATATAAGCTGCGTACCTCATCCTACTTCCCTCCTCTTGCCTTCTTTCAGTTTTGTATGTTTTCTCTTTTTCCCGGAAATCGGGTTCTAGCCGTCGCTCCGCCATATAAATTCTAATCCTCTCTCTATTTTTTGCATTTTGCCCTCCCTCGATACTTTTTGGGTCTTGCCCTCCCTCGGCTTTGGCAATTGTCTCTTTATCTCGTTTAATTTTATATAATTCTCTGCGTCTAGCATTTAATTTAGCTTTAACCTCTGGATTCACAATTTTTTTGGCTCCTAGGCCTTGCCCTCCCTCGGTTTCGGCAAATGTCTCTTTTTCGCGCTTAATTTTATATAGTTCTCTGCGCCTAGCATTTAGTTTTGCTCGAACCTCAGAATCCACAGTATCTCTCCCCTTTTTATCACTAGCTTTCTCTTCCGTGCTACTCTCACCATCATCTACATGGTCCCCTTTTTTGCGACCAGACATTTTTCTTTATGAGTTTATCACAAAGAAATATTTTCGAATATGGGATATATAAGAAATGAAAAAGTTGTATATCCTACTTGAAATCTTCAAAGATTAACCAAATACTGTACCAGCCTTTCACTTTAAAAGGTAGAAAAACTATACGGTGTAACTTAACTCTCGTTTTATACACAAAAGTACTCAGTGACTGAAAATATACACCTTCGCATTGAAATTTCAGTCCAGAAATGAAGAGGATTTAGTTGCTGGCAGCAAAGGGAAAACATCCAACGTAAAAAAAAGGAAGTGGTTAAAGGGAGGGTGAAATAGAAAATCGAGTTATTTTTTTTCAATTATTCTACAGATTATAAGACCAGTCTCCGTAGTGAAACGTCCAGGAAATATCTCCGAATGATTTTAAAATTAAAATTAGGTTGAGATTTATGGATTATATGAAATTAGGACCTCTGCCCAATCGCGTAACGCCCTGCTTTCTTGTTAACCAAATTTCCGTACCACACTTCATGCCGAATGAAATTTATCGCGAGATTTGATAAAATTTGAGCGCAATGTTATAATCGTGGCGGAGATGTAGAGCGTGCAACTGGAATATTGTTAACAGGAAGGCAGGGCGTTATGCGAATGTTCAGAGGTCCTTATTTTAAACTAGCCTAAAAAGGTCCTTATTTCAAACTAGCTTAAAAACCTGAACCTAATTTGAATTTTAAAATCAATGGGAGGTATTTCCTGAATGTTTTTCCACTTCACCCTCCCTTTAACATTCCAACGCAAGCAAATCTTATCTCCTTTTAGATAACCCCGACTCTCTGCATGATTTTTTTTTGGGCGAAAAGCTAACGAAGACAAAAGATATATAGTAGTGTCATCCCATGTTAACTCGCCAAAAGCCCTAATACAGGCAGAGAAGGGTAGCAGAGCGGAGCCTCCGTCAGTCAGGGCCGGAGCCCGCTAGTCCTGAGCTAGGGTGTAGTGTAACGGCCGGCTACTTCACTCGCCGTATAGGCGCTAAAAGCCGCGAGTCTCCATACTCTCCAACCCTCTATGCCTTTAGGGTGTCCTATTGTCATCTTAGCTGGGGTGGTCTTCGTGACCCTGACCTCCCGGACTAGGATGCCATTAGGCACTAATTTCAGTTTCCAAGAATCTACCTAAATTTATGGCTTGATGACTTGGCGGAGAGATGTTAAGAAACTCTCTCCGAATGGTTTTATGACAGGGTTGACTTGGGGGATTATGTTGTTCCGAATAATAAAATATCAGTTCTATTTCTACCCTCAAAACGAAGAGTCACTTTTTTAATAGATCGAGCTCGTTAGGAAAAATAAGAAGGCGGGAGAAATCAAAAACAAGCTATGCTTTTCTATCCATTTAGTTTTTAAAAAATTTAGAGGTTATTAATGGTTATTTTAAGAATTAAATTCACAACTTTCAATTTAATGAAGTTTGGTGGGGTATTGAAGACTTCTTCGATCGTGGTCACTTCAATCAAGCTTTTCTAGTTGTTTTTTTAGGAGCTTCGCTTCAACAGTAAATCGCGATTTGCCTGACAAAAACGCGATTCAAATGGTGAAGCAAAAGCGAAACTCTTCACCCGTTTTCAAATTCACTTCTCTCGCCTCTCCACGCTCGTCAGGACCCGTGTTTATATCAGTTGTCCTCTGTTCAATATTTAGGCTAGTTAAAAAATACTCATAAATGTCCTTAAAATAGTTAAAAACACCATTAAAATGCTTCTAAATATCCTTAAAATAGTTAAAAACATCATTAAAATGCTTCTAAATATCCTTAACACTCGATATTGTTTTTGAAAATTAGGCCTATTCTCACTTTAAATCACGCGGCGCAAAAAAATTGCTCGTGAGAAATAACGTACCCACGTGACTACTAGGCCAAGCGCTTTTTCGGATAAAAGCGAAAGCAAATATCTACCCGAGGTAGATACCAGCTTTTCGATTATTTCACGCGAATCAGAACGCCCAAAAAAGCGCGTTTGAAAACGGGTTCCGATTTCGCTTTAGCGTTTTGCTTTAGTTTTTGAAGCAAAAGCTTCATGAAAAGCTTGAGTGAAAACGGGCCTTAAGTGCATTTTGTTCATACAAGTTCCGAAGTATCCGACCCCACAAATAAGAGGGCTTCGCCCCCATCCTCGACTCTTGAGACATATTTGAATTAACGGCCAAAGCTACCAAAAGCTACCGAACGAGAGCGAAACACACGAAGAGCGCGGTAGGAAACGGGAAAAATCGTTATCTATTTAATTAGCACATAAATAAAAAGAAAATAAATATAAAAACCTAAAAGAAAAAAAGGAAAATAAATATAAAAACCTAAAAAAAAAAGAAAATAAATATAAAAACTTAAAATAAAAAAAAATCAGAAGTGTCCTACCCCACAGTAAAAAAAAGTGTCCGACCCCACAGATAAAAATTCAAAGGTATCCGACCCCACAGATAGAGAGGTACACTCCCCCCATCCCCGACACTTTAGAAATAAATTTAAGGATAAAAACTCGAACATTCTATCGAGTCTCTATGGTTCAGTGGTAGCGAGCCTTCCTTCTGCGCCAGCGACACGGGTTCAATTCCCGGGTGCGACGTGAAAATATTTTAATTAAAATAAAATCTCTAACAGAGCCCAGCTACCCCTGTTGGTGGGTTTGGGTACTATCGAGTTCCTTTTAAGCTAAAATATAACGATAACGATAGCGAAAACTCCGGCCACTACTGTTACTACTGTTACTACTACGGCTCAGGTCAAACTAAGAGCCTCATCGTATACTACGATGTGGCTAAAAACATTTATTTTGGACTCTAATTACGCTAGAAATAAAGATAAAACATGCCATAAGAGAATTAAGCAAAAATTCCGACTGACAGCTTAGATTCCCTGTAAATCTAAACATAACGATTTTAATTACTCTTATTTTACTTTTAATCTATTTTATCCTTTATATAAACACCTCACGGATTATTAAAAGCAAAAAAAAAAAAAAAAAAAAAATAGGTAAATATAACATTCCATTTCAGTGCTTGCTGAGCCTTAGCTACGGGACAAGCCTTCGTGAAACGTTTTTAATTTTTTTAACCATCAAGTTAATGTCTATCTAGGAAAACTTTAGCTAAACAATTTGGGTAAAAATATTTTGAGATAATTATATGTAAAGCATAACTGCAATATATCTGGGCCTTTGAAATTCATCTCTAAAATTCTTAACTAATTTCGTTGGAAAATAAACCCTGGACCTTCTTTGGAAATTTATCTCTTGAATTCCAAACGAATTTCGTTGGAAAATAAACCCTAGATCTTTGGAAATTTATCTCTAGAATTCTTATCGAATTTCTTTGGAAAATAAACCCTAGAGCTTCATTGGACATTTATCTCAATAATTCCTACGAATTTCTTTGGGAAATAAACCCTAGACTTTCTTTGGAAATTTATCTCAATAATTCCTTACTTTGGAAAATAAACCCTAAACCTTATTTGGAAATTTATCTCATGAATTCCTAGGGAATTTCGTTGAAAAATATTCCTAGACGTTCTTTGGAAATTTATCTCAAGAATTTCTAAAGAATTTCTTGGGAAAACAACCCCTAGACCTACTTTGGAAATTTATCTCTAGAATTCCTAAAGAATTTCTTTAGAAAATAATCTCAAGACATTGTTTGGAAATTTATCTGTAGAATTCCTAAATAATTTCTTTAGAAATTAATCCCAAGACATTCTTTGGAAATTTATCTCTAGAATTCCTAAAGAATGTCTTTAGAAAATAATCCCAAGACATTCTTTGGAAATTTATTTCTAGAATTCCTAAAGAATGTCTTTAGAAAATAATCCCAAGACATTCTTTGGAAATTTATCTATAGAATTCCTAAAGAATGTCTTTAGAAAATAATCACTAGACCTTCTTAGGAAATTTATCTCTAGAATTCCTAAAGAATTTCTTTAGAAATTAATCCCAAGACATTCTTTGGAAATTTATCTCTAGAATTCCTAAAGAATGTCTTTAGAAAATAATCCCAAGAAATTCTTTGGAAATTTATCTAAAGATTTCTTTAGGAAATTCCAAAAAAGTCTTTGGAAATAGTTTCTTTAGAAAATTATCCCAAAGGCTCCGTAGGGTTCCAAAGAAATTCCTTTAGAACTCTTAAGAAGATTTTTGTAAGGGAAGGGGCTGCGACTAGTGCCATAGGAATCAATGTGGCTTTTTTCTCAACATATTTAGGCTAATATTTTGGGATGAGCTAGACAAGTCAATATGCGTGTCGAATTTTACCTAACGAATAATCTATCTCGCGGCGCCTTGCACCTTGCGCGGGCTTTGCTATCAACCAATGATATCACAGTAAGAAAGACGAAATTGACATGCTGAGGTTAACGGTAATAGTTAGAATAGGGCACTGTGGGTTAGCTGTGGCATAGGGGCTTGCCATCACCCCTCTATGCAATGTAAAGGGACCGAGGGGTCGGTCATTCATGAAATCCCGTACGCTACCCGTGAAATCCAATTTAAGAAATCCGAAATCAATTCTGATTTCGAAATCAAATAAAAAATCCGAAATCAGCAACGAAATCACAAAATCAGTAAAGAAATCATAAAATCAGTAAAAAAAATCACAAAATCAACAAAGAAATCACGAAATCAACATAGAAATCACGAAATCAGAAGCGAAATCACAAAATCAGAAGCAAAATCAGTAAAGAAATCGTGAAATCCATTACAAAATACACGAAATCCAAAATCAAAAGAAATCACCAAATCCGACGAAATCACGCGAAAAACCTAAAAATCTAACGAAATCAAGGGAAATATCGCAAAATCCGTCGAAATCACGGTAAAAATAGCAAAATCCGACGGAATCACGGGAAAAATCTCAAAATTCGATGAAATCCATTGGATTTTATCGAATTCTGAAATCAAACAAAATCCGACGAAATCAAATGAAATCTGACGAAATCAAACGAAATCCAAAGAAATCAAACGAAATCCGAAGAAATCAAATTGGATTTCGAAATCCCGTACACTTTTTCCTAAACTTCCGACCCCTCGAAAGGGACCCGCCTGTAAACAAGCCACAGGCTTAGTGTGGAAATCCCTTCTTAGACAAAGCCTAGATTATCATTATTAAAAATATGTGGGCACAAAAATTCCTATTAGGTGTATGTATTCCTACTATTAAATTGTGAAACGTACTATCCTTCACTGAAAGGGTCTCCCTCTATAAATTATCATATATTTTTAGTACAACTAATAATAGTGAATTCAATTTTATTTCAGTTATGGATTGCTATACTGATTTCCACAGTGCTATTTTCATTGGTATGCTTGTTACTATACAAGAGAAAGACGAAATGGAGTGTCAACATTTTAACTTACAGTCGAATACTATATCGCTCCACCGGTGCGCTTCTAGGACAACGTAAGAATCATTACGATTTTCTGATTATTAACCTCCAAAAAAAAATAAAAAAAAAATAAAATGTCTTTGACTAACACCTCTCAATTTTAATTCTTTACATTTTCTTCGATATTTAAGTAAAGGTTTATCTCATTTGAGATGAATAATGAAAACCTGTATACCTGATATCGGAATGTTGAATTAACTTCTCTAACGTAAACATCACTGTTTTAACTGCCGTAGCGAAAACACATGTCTTTTGCCATCTTTCCTGTAGTATTTTGTAGTTCAATTCTTCACAGGGTGGAAACAGGACCGTTGATTTCAACCCCTAATAATTTGGATATATATGCCATTTGTAGTCACATCGTCTATTAGTTTGGCCTGGTGGGTAGAAGAAGATGATGATGATGTAGAAGATGTTTCGTTCGATTTTTTTAAATAGTACTTCGCAAAACAACTTCTAGGTAGCGCTGGCTCCTAGCTCTATGTTCAATAATGTTTTTTCAACGATTTTCAAATTTAAAGCAAACCTTTGAAATTACCAACGTAACTGTTAGTACGCGCAAAGCTAGGCCTTTCTAGCTATCAACGAGAACGAAAATGGAGAACCAGGTTTACGAGCACTTGTCCCATTTCCCTTAAAAAACCAGAAAAATATAATGCTTTTTCTTCTGGAAGATAACCCTAACAAGGCGACCCAAGGGCTCGTAATAGTAGCCACATCGTACGAGTGAATAGCCCCTCTATACCCTACCCTAATGAGTGGATAACCCCTCTATACCTTACCCTAATGAGTGAATAGCGCTATCTTTTACAATGCTTAAAGGGACACTATTGGCAAAAATTAAGTATTTTTATTCTGATTCCTTATGTTAAAATATGCTGCCTTGAATTTTTTCAGATTTTTTGAAGCGCTATTTATAGTATTAAACAATATTTGAAGTTTTGTATCCAAAACATGCATTTGAATTTTGATAAAGCGACCTACCGGCCAATCAGCGCCCGCGATTTATAAGAGTCAACCCCCAAAGGTTTTCTCGGGCGAGTCTCATTTGCGTCGTCTGCATTATGTTCAGAAATATGTTTTCTACTTTTTAGCACTCGAAAGAAATACGCGTTTTCGATCGTTTAACGATAAGCGGATTAGAAACTTTAGTAATTAGCAGGTTTATGCTTTTATACGTTTCACTTAAACTCAAATTACTCTCGTAATCTTATTATATTAAAATGTGGCGGATCGTATTTTGATGTATATCTTGAGTGTCTAGTTATTAGCCTTGGAATGGGAAGATCTGTGCTCTTAGATTATTGTTACTATTATTTTTTGTGATCTTCGAGATGGAAAAAATTAAAAACCCATCTTTTACACCTCATCAGAGTCAAGCTGCAAGCCTGCAACACAATTACTATCCTCCTCAAACTTTAGCAGACGACGGGCCCCGAGGAGTCACTGGTAACGAGCCCACTCTGAAAAAATACTTATTTCCCGCCCTGCTTTTCCTGTTTGAAGCAGACAACATACCACTTAATATTTTCTAACCCTCACGGAATTGGCTGATTTGGCTCTATCCCTAATGAGGTTTTTATTGGCCGGTAGGTAAGTGTGCTAAAATCGAGACCCATTGCTAAGTCTAACAAATTTTAAAAAATTTAATTTTCATTGAAAAAATTGTTTGAGAAATCAGAAAAAAATTTGAGGCTTCATATTTAATAGGCCTTTATAGAAAGTTTTTACGGCTTGCGCACCTTGTTGATTTGTCCCGCCGCGCCTGCGCATTATAACAGCCATACGTCACCAAAATTCTCTCGGAAGTGACGTCACTAAACTCAACAACCAAGGCTTAGATCAAAATTCTTAAATAAATATACTTTACGTTAGATCTAATCATTATAAATTCATACGAGTATCAAATATCAACATTAGAATAGTTCGGCAAAATATGAATAAGATTTGCTGGCTTAAAGTAGATAAACACAAACGAAGAACAAACGCGTTAAAAAAAGCCCACCATTTTATCAGTCGGCTTTATCTCTCCAAATCTTGCCTCCAGTTCGTGTTTTTTATAACACAAAACTGGCTGAACTGAACTGACTCAGTTTGAACTACAAGAGGGGACAAGTACCCATAATTCCTTTAGAACTTTCTATAAAGGCCTATTGAAACGAACCAGGAAAAAATAAAACATGGCACTAAGATTTTCAGCTGAGAGTCTCCCTTTAAATAATTTAACGTGCATAAAATCAGAGTGAATAGCCCCTCGATGCCCTACACTAAACGGTGATAGAATTATTACCCGTATAAATTTACTTATGCCTTAATTGTAATATTCCGGCAAATCGAAGAACAGATAGTTTTAGTGATTATCCCCTCGATGAGTTTACAACATAGACTTATGCCGATGCACACTTATCGCTTTTTATAAATTTCCAACATGAACTTATGGTCAGAAGAGTTTGAAAGAGAAAGAATTCGGTAAAACACCCAATAATTGTTATATCCCGGTGGCATATGACCATTCTAAAAAGAACGTTAGTAAATACTTGCTTTTGCTTTCAAAATTTCCCTCGATTTCTTTGAATGTTGAAAGAGGGGAGCGTGAAACTCTTATTGTCGACGGGTAAGAGGAATTTTTAAGGGAGGGTATATGGCTTAACCTAACTATCATAATTTCCTTCCTTTTAAAATACACCAACGAAAAATATCACCTCACCACAATTCTCTCCCATTCACTCTCCCTTCAATGACGATCGAAAAATTTTATACTGTCTACCCTTACAAAAATCTTCTTAAGAACTCTTAAGAAAATTCCTTGGGAAATTTCGTTGGAAATCCTTAAGGCGTTCTTTGGGAAATTGGGGAATATTGGCCTCTTTTTCTTTGGAAATTACTTTGGAAATATCTATGGAATTTTCTTGGGAAATATCTTTGGAATTTTCTTGGGAAAATCTTTGGAATTTTCATGGGAAATATCTTTGGAATTTTCATGGGAAATATCTTTGGAATTTTCTTGGGAAATATCTTTGGAATTTTCTTGAGAAATGTCTTTGGAAATATCTTGGGAAATATCTTTGGAATTTTCTTGGGAAATATCTTTGGAATTTTCTTGGGAAATGTCTGGAATTTTCTTGGGAAATATCTTTGGAATTTTCTTGGGAAATATCTTTGGAATTTTCTTGAGAAATGTCTTTGGAATTTTCTTGGGAAATGTCTTTGGAATTTACTTGGGAAATGTCTTTGGAATTTACTTGGGAAATGTCTTTGGAATTTACTTGGGAAATGTCTTTGGAATTTACTTGGGAAATGTCTTTGGAATTTACTTGGGAAATGTCTTTGAAATTTACTTGGGAAATATCTTTGGAATTTACTTGGGAAATGTCTTTGGAATTTACTTGGGAAATGTCTTTGGAATTTACTTGGGAAATGTCGTTGGAATTTACTTGGGAAATGTCTTTGGAATTTACTTGGCAAATGTCTTTGGAATTTACTTGGGAAACATCTTGAGAAGTGGGTAAATTAATTTAGCCACTTGGAACGAGGATAGTTCTTACATGCAGAACCATATCCCAATACAGGGAGTGTAGTGAACTACACCCCTTATAGCGAGTGAAGTTCTCGCATGCAGTGTGAAATTGCTTATGAAGTCAGACATTTAATCGACTTAAAAACATCCGTAAACGGCAGAAAGTTTTAACCTTGTGCAATTATATGGGGTACTAAGTGGGTTTTGGAGGCTTTAACGGCCAAGCAGTAGATACAGACGTTGTTGTTAAATTTAATAAAGCATATTCACTCAGAGTTTTTCGAGTATCAGAAACGCGTTTAACCTAATTTTCTCTACAATGTTTTTTAAAAAATATTTATTTTGGACTCTAATTACGCTCGAAATAAAGATAAAACATGCCATATGAGAATTAAGCCAAAATTCCGACAGACAGCTTAGATTCCCTGTAAATCTAAACATAACGATTTTAATTACTCTTATTTACTTTTAAAGAGTTAGTACCATAATTTTCGTCATCCACAAACTTAAAATACGAAAAAAATCCTTGAAAAATCTAGTTTATTATGAGATGTTTACTTTTGTATTTGGTTTCGAAGAAATTTATAAAATTGCAATCAAAGTTTTGTGTTTGGAAAAGGCCTAGTTAAATTTTGTTTCGATTGCTGACGTAGTAAGGAGAAATTTTCACTCTAGATGTTGCTCACGTGACGCCTGTTCAGCGCCCCGTTAAGCCTATTTTATTTAGATTCGCGCGGCATTAGTAGGCTCGGAAGTCTCGGGCGCACGCGCTTGGCTTTTCCGCGAGATGCCGTGAGTGACGTAGCAAGGAGAAAAACCCGCCAAATATCTTCTCTGCAAATTTGCTTTTGCCCCAAATTTCAAGTTTTCGAAGTGTTTTTTCTTT
Source organism: Phalangium opilio (assembly GCA_019434445.1). Classification (NCBI taxonomy): domain Eukaryota; kingdom Metazoa; phylum Arthropoda; class Arachnida; order Opiliones; family Phalangiidae; genus Phalangium; species Phalangium opilio. The sequence continues at coordinate 258,822 of JAEQBA010002232.1, read as the reverse complement.
TTTCCCTCATATTTAAATATTTATTAAGCATATTTTTGGAATCAGAAGAGTTCGAACTCTCTAAAAAGTAAGGTTTTCTTTAGATTTGAGATAATTTTTAAATCAGTTCGCTATTCCTTTAATCTATTTTATCCTTTACATAAATACCTCACGGATTATTAAAGGCAAAAAAAAAAAAAAAAAAAATAGGTAAATATAACATTCCATTTCAGCGCTTGCTGAGCCTTAGCTACGGGACAAGCCTTCGTGAAACGTTTTTAAATTTTTTATCCATCAAGTTAATGTTTATCTAGGAAAACTTTAGCAAAACAATTTGGGTAAAAATATTTTGAGATAATTATATGTAAAGCATAACTGGCCCATTGAAATTCATCTCTAAAATTCTCAACTAATTTCGTTGGAAAATAAACCCTAGAGCTTCTTTGGAAATGTATCTCTTGCATTCCAAACGAATTTCGTTGGAAAATAAACCCTAGATCTTCTTTGGAAATTTATCTCTAGAATTCTTATCGAATATCTTTGGAAAATAAACCCTAGACTTCCTTTGGAAATTGATCTCAAGAATTCCTAAAGAATTTCGTTGGAAAATATTCCCTAGACGTTCTTTGGAAATTTATCTCAAGAATTTCTAAAGCGTTTCTTTAGAAAATAATTCCTAGACCTTCTTTGGAAATTTATCTCTAGAATTCCTAAATAATTTCTTTAGAAAATAATCCCAAGACATTCTTTGAAAATTTATCTCTAGAATTCCTAAGGAATTTCTTTAGAAATTAATCCCAAGACATTCTTTGGAAATTTATCTCAAGAATTCTTTAGGAAATTCCAAGGAAGTCTTTGGAAATAGTTTCTTTAGAAAATGATCCCAAGGGCTCCGTAGGGTTCCAAAGAAATTCCTTTAGAACTCTTAAGAAGATTTTTGTAAGGGTACGGCAGTTCTCTTTCACGACGCCGCCACCACCACCAACAGGCCAGGTCAAACTAAGACCCACATCGTAGATGTTCATCATACGATGTGGCTAAAAAGGGTGATATTTTTCGTTTAACATTACAAACGGTTGTCAAGTCATATCTACAAGGGCCTACCGGCCCTGTAAATAAACCCATAAAACAGTTGGGCTGGTGTACGAATAATCTTCCGAACGCATATCGTACAAAACAATATTTCACACGAATCTTTAAATATTCGAACCAAAGGTTTTGTGAACACGCAGGAGCTCCGTAATTTGTCCCAAGACCTTACTGTCAAGAGACTAATTTGTCATTATACGAAATCTGCGACACCTATTCGGTGAGACTAATTTGTCATTATACGAAATCTGCGAAACCTATTCGGTGAGACTAATTTGTCATTATACTAAATCTGCGAAACCTGTTCGGTGAGACCAATATATCTCTTACCGGCAATATAAGATAGTTTCCCATCTACTGAGAACTGAAGGTAATATTTTGGTTTTAGAAATTGTGTAGTGCCAGTCTGATTAAAAGCCGTGCGATTTAATATGATCAGACTGCATTAGTTCACGTCACTTAAAATTTGATCAAGTCGACCAAATAATGTTAAGTAAGCTACCATCGTTATTAAAAATGTAAAAACCTTTCTTCCAGAATTAGAACCAAGTCGCCCTGAAGATTTCATAATACGTCTGCAATGGCTACTTTTCTCTATTCAAAGCGGTCTCCTTTGTTCCGCATTCGGATGTGATGTTTTATCAAAATTTGCTATGCCTAAAGAACCAAGGCTAATGGAAAATTTTTACGACGTTCTACAAGTACCTGGTCTTCAAGTTCATTTACTTTATAGCAACCTCTTCAAAACATCTATTGAAGTGAGGTCAAGCTATTTTTGGATTATAAGCGTTGGAATTAAAGCCAACTGACATCCGCCTTCAAGATTTTATATACAGAAACTTTATTTTTCAAAATTGCTACCAAGATAGGTGTTAGAAACAGCCTCACTGATAATTACTATTCTAGATAGCCATAAGAACCAATAATGCTAAACGAAAATAAACGTTTTAGGCTTCGCTTCACGTAAGCAAAAGTGGGTGTACACTGTAAAAAGCAGTTCCTGGAAGAGGTGTTTTAGAATTAGAGGCTGCTGTTTTTGGGCAATAAATTTCTCAGTATTTTTAACAATTTGTAACACTTATAAAACAAATGCTGCATCAATACCAACCAATTACCCCGTAGTAAAAAGCTATACAGTTGTATGGAAAGTTCTAGCTGGGGGTATAAGAACCTCCATAAGAGAGAAGAAGAGTTAAGATTTGGGTGGTCTGTAAAAACCCTGACTCATAGGTTTTCTCGCTCTCTTTAAGAAAGGAAAATTTTTTGGGGAGAAAGCGGGCTCCTGACCGAAAAAACAGGAGTAAAATAAAATCAGAATGTATTGGAAGTTTAAGGTGGTCGGTTGAGAAGTTTCTTTACACTCTAAGAAATGGAAGTGTTAAAAACGTGTTAAAACGGTGTTAACACCGTAAAAACACCCAAAAGTGAGTTTTATTACCTTGAGTTTTTAGGGGCCAATTTAAAGTGTAAATTCGGTGTAAAATAACACTATTAAAACACCGTTCGAAATTAAACATGAAAAATTATAATACTGCGGGTTTCTTAAAAAAGGTCTTTCATTTTCATTTATGTTTTAATATTAAAGTCAATCCGAACAGTAAAAAATTATTGAAAAAGTTAATTTCTAAACATTTTTTTAAAGATGATATTCATGAAAGAATATATTTTTATCCTTTAAACAAAAATTAAAAAGGAAATTGGTAATCAGGCGGTATTGTACTAGAGACGAGTCGGGTCGACTTTCATTTCGACCCGACCCGGCCCGAGTCCAACTTTAAAATTATAAACTTAACCCGACCCGGCCCGAGTCCAACTTTAAAATTATAAACTTAGCCCGACCCGACCCGAGCCGAAAAAAAAAATTAAAATAAAAACCCGACCCGACCCGACCCGGAAAATTTTGAAATTAATTTTGCCCGACCCGACCCGAACCCATTTCGGGTCGGGTCGGGTCGGGTCGAAAAAGCCCGATTAAATTGGGGGCCCGACTCGTCTCTAGTTAGGTGTAGCGACGAGTCGGGTCGACTTTCTTTTCGACCCTACCCGGCCCGAGTCCAACTTTAAAATTATAAACTTAACCCGACCCGAAAAAAAAATTAAAATAAAAACCCGACCCGACCTGACCCGGAAAAAAAAATTAAAATAAAAACCCGACCCGACCCGAGCCGGAAAATTTTGAAATTAATTTTGCCCGACCCGACCCGAATCGGGTTCGGGTTGGGTCGGGTCGAAAAAGCCCGATTAAATCGGGGGCTCGACTCGTCTCTATATTGTACATTCATAAAACGCAGCTAAACGTGTTAGGCGACACTCTGAAACGTGTTAGATGACACTCTTAAAAGCGTTAGGCGACACTCTTGCAGTGGCGACGCTAGGCCTTTTATGGGGGCTATAGCGCCCCCAAATTTCAAAGTTAGGACCCTCAAAATAATCCGTAAACTTTACCACAAAATTGCTAGTAGCCTCCTAAAATTCTGTAGCAATATAGTGTATAAAAATTATAATGAAAAGTTCGTTAAGTTTCATCTTTGTAGAGATGAATTTCAATATCAAATAGTTGTGGGGACTAAAAGCAAACGAAAACTAAACTTTAACGACTGAAATTCTTTCATCCACAATTGTCTCATAGTCAATAACTCGGTTCCGTACTCTTTATCAATAAAAGCTTTCTTTAATTTACGAACAATAATATTAAGCCCCTTCCCCCCTCCCAAATTTTAAATCCTAGCAACGCTATTGCACTCTTGAAAGTGTTATGCGATACTCTTAAAAGTATTGTGTGACACTAAAAATGGAGACTAGGTTAGGTACTGGCCTCACAGTAGGGCGACTATAAACGCCAGCTTGAGAGGTAAATATGTGAGACACATGTTTTTGTGACATGTCTTATGTTTATTTTGAGAAAATTTAGAGTACTAAACGGATTTATTTCTTTAAATATTGTAGAGTAGATTAGGTCTAACAAGTTTCTGGTGCTCTATAAACTCTTCGTGAAAAGAGATTATTAAATTTAACGAGTACGTCTTTATCTACTGCTATGATATCATTTCCTCCAAAACCAATTTAATACCCGATGAATTTGAACTGATTTAAAACTTTCTGCCTTTTCAGAAGTTATTTAGTCAGTGAAAATGACCCACTTATCATGCAGTTTCACGCTGGATTTTAAGTCGATCAAGTGGCCAAGTTTTTACGCAGTTTCCATTGCATGCGAGAACTACCCTTGCTTAAAGGGGTATAGATCTGCATGTTAGAACTGTCCTCTTAAGTTCTCTCAAGGTGGAACATTGCTATGAATATAGAGCTATTTGCCATAAAATCTAACACTCTTAAAGGTGTCACACGACTCTAGAAAAGGTGTCAAGCGACACTCTGAAAGGTGTTATGCGACACTCTTAAAAGCGTTATTTAAACTCGGAAAGGTGCTAAGCCACACCTTTTAAGAAATTGCACAACACTCATATGAGAGTAAAAAATTAACTTTTAGTTCGATATAAGAGTTTAAAGGGTGTTAAACTACACCTCTGTTGCACCATTTTATTCTTATCTTTGACACCAATTGCTCAAATAAGTGTTATTAAACCCTTTCAGGGGTGTAAATCAACACCTGTAACCGTGTAAAATTTGGACCCATATAAACTACTTTTAAAGGTGTTAAAGCACACTCCATTTTCTTAGAGTGTACCTCGTCAATAAAAGTTTTCTCTTTTAAGAACTCTGTGCGAATTATTTCGGGAGTTAAGGCGACACTTATACCGTTATAGATAGTTTTTTTATGGAATTTACGAGCAAGCCATAACGTTTCCTAAGTCACGGGCCCAATATCAACAAAACAAGTTTAGGTGGTTTAAATAATATTCCACAACTATATTTTTGATGTTTTGGCCCTTCTCATCTAGTCCAGCTGTCGTTAGCGCAGTTTACCTTATCTACTTCTCAGGTTGAGTTACTAAGGGATCCTTTGGCCAATGCGCAGTAGTAAGACTCTAAACTAAAGGCTAGAAAAAATTTCTAACCAACGGAGTTATGCGTGCAAGTTAAAATTGCACGCATAATTAAAGCTAAATCCAATCGCTACAGCAACAGGCGTACGTTAAGGGTCATCGCCATGTGACTTATGACATAGGCTCACAGGTATACCACATAACCAATAAACGCGAGCGCCACCATAGTGTTCACCAAGTATGAGGCAGCTGATGCAATGACTCACAACGGGAGTGGTTTTGCGCATATTTTGTACTCTGACAACAAAAAAAGAATTTGAAGGTATCATCGCTATCACAGGGTCAGCATCTAGGGGATGTATTTGCTCCCTGTTTCTGCCTATTCTTGAAAGCGGATCCAATTTCCGTTTATGTATGTTTCGAGTACTATCAACGTTTCCTTTAAAATCGGACACTAGTTTTAGGCCTAAAACTTTGACTTTAAAAAAAAGTCTTTATTATAAGGATTTCTATTGGGTTTGCTTCATCACTTACCCGAATTCGCACAGAATTTCAACAAAACATTAAATCGAATTTGATAAAATCTTGACTTAAGCTATATATCACCAGTTCAGTATAATAAATGCACTAAACATTCAACTTATTCTCCGTTGGAGTTTGCTCGGTGTAATTTTTCATTGATTTTTCTTAGAACGAAAAGTATGCGGCCTTTCAAGATGATTGGAATCAAATCAAAAAGGAACGAATAAAAGTGATCGAAGAAATGGATGAACTGATCAATGTATTTAAGGGAATATCTTCTGGCGTTATATTTGATGGAGAAGATTTTATTGCCTTATTAACAAGAATAGTTAGAAACAGTATCCCCAAAGGCGCTCAGCTATACCTTCCTACTTCTCATATATCCGAGGAATTGTACGCATTCGGATTCAGAAGGAATCTAAAGCATAGTAAATTACAACTTTTCAAAGACATGTAAGAAGTAACAAATATTTCATATGGCAGATTCAAATTCATAATCTTAGCCGGCTACAATTCACTTATTTATATAAAAACTGAGGCACTGCACTACTTGATACAAATGTTGCAAATGAGCGACACACAAACTCATAAATGTTCACCATCGCTTGGGCTCAGCTAAGCTCACGTTACTTTATGGAAATTCACAACGAGCTCACCTCGGGCTCAAAATTGAAACAATGTTTCCTTAGAGCTCAATGTGAGCTCAAGCTCAGTTAGTTTTTATAAATGAGCTCAACTCGGGCTCGGGTTCTTTCACATAGTTTTGATGGGCTCAGCTCGAGCTCGGGCTAAGTCAATTTAGTAAGCTTAAGATTGGGCTTGGTCTCACATTTCCGGAGAATATTTTTTCCAAGCAGAGTAGATATTGAAATAAATATAATTTTATAGCTATTTTTATGTGATAAAAGCAAATCAGGGACATTTATTTACTATCCAAATGACTTGCAATTCTTTTGAATAAAAAAACTTCAAAATTTAGTCAATGAATTACACCAGGGGTAAATAACGAAAGGAGTTAGAGACGCTAGCTTCCGTAGTGTAGAATACAGTGGGACTTTCAAACGTATACACAGAAAAGAGAAAACGCCTCGGTCGCGCCGCCTATAATGCAAAATAAGTATGATATTTTGCAACCAATAGCGAGGCAGCAAAGATTCGAAAGGCATTCTGGGATATCGATTTTCTCCTGTCTGCTAGTATTCGTCTGCTTACGGCTGAGTGACAATTAGGGTTAGAGTAAAGAGTATTCATTAAGGTGCACTCGAATTAGAAACATGCAACTTTAAAGTTGGTAAATTCCTTATTCGATAATGAAATGGAATTAAATTTCGTTTCTGCATCCTTCAATACAGTTTTAGTTGTTTTAATTTCTTTAGTCACAGATACAGTCGATGATCCTGATCCCACAGTCCCCACTAAGCCTTGGCTCACTGGGCCGACTCTGTAACCGCGCACTTACGGCAAAACAAGTTTGATCACATTTTGAGGATTTCCCCGGCTTCAAATTGCAAATTGTTGACTAATCTTTCGTCTTTAAATCGCTGTTTACTCGCGATTGAATATAATAATTATATTGGGTTGATTTATGAGACGACTTCCAACATCGACACCCGCCATTTTACTTTACCCAGAATACCTTGCGGCGCGAGATTTTAAGGCAAAACTTTTAAGGTTCTGCTCTTATTTACAATACAGTTCCAAAGATGGCACTACGTTATAGTTACAAATTCTATGACGTTTCAAGGTCCCACTGTATTCTACACTACGGAAGCTAGCGTCTCTAACTCCTTTCGTTATTTACCCCTGATTACACTAGTTTCCGTTTACACTAAAGAGGGTGCTGAGCGCAGACTCAAAATTGTGAACGAGCTTTCAAAATGAGCGGGCTCATAGTTTTGAATTCACCTCCCTCGAGCTAAAGAAAGCCATAAAATTTGCGATAGGGCTCAGCGCAAGTACTCGTTAATTTCATCGTTAAATCTGGGCTAAGCTCCAGGCTCACTTTGTTTGTGACGTATTGTGAGCCCGGGCTCAACCTCAGAAAGAATTTTCATAAACGTTCAGGCTCGGCTCGGGCTCGTGAGCTTATTCATTATTTTGAAGAGCCTCGCTCAATTCGCGCTCAGGCTCATTGAAATGAGGTGAGCCCGGACAGCTCTGCACAAAATATAGAAAATCCAAAAAATATTTAAAGCAGGGAGACTAGGTAGAAACATAATAACGAACTAACTAAATTTATAACATGAAATCCATAGCAACTCTCCTTACGCGTATCTTTAACGACGCATTCAGTTAGCAGACAGAACGTGTCTGGTGATCGTTTTAGGAATTTATAGGAAAAAATTTATAAACACGACTGATAGGCTCTTTCAGTGAAAGGCATTAGAGCATCGTTTTTAGAAAAAGTGTATTTTATAACAGCGATGCAAAATACACACACGCCTGTATAAACGACTTTCAAAATAAATTTAGTCTTTCCACAATTCATCTTTAACCCAGCCCTCCTTGGACATTTTGTGTAGTATCATAAGAAAATAAAACATAGCTCCCTATTATTATATACATAGCTGTATACTATTTTCTTATGTTAGTATTAAAATTTATTAAACTATGGGCCTAATAGTAATTATTATATAACGCCAACCTTGTATTCATTTTTGTGTTGTACAAATACAGGGCAATCAGATACTACGAGAGTGGCCTATTTTCAATGGAAAACGAACAAACAATTTATTTGGCTAAAAGATATTTGACCAGCAAAACTGAGAAAAAAGAAATCGAACACTATATGCAACTAGATATGGGTAACGTCGCCGAGGCTTTCATCGTTCTTGCTTATGGATTCTCACTTACCTTTTTAACGATGATTATAGAAAGAGTAATGTTTTGCGTACAGTGAATTAGTGAAGTTTAACGCCTTTTTCTTTCCCCAGATATATGGTAGAAAGACGGTTAAGGTCCCCACATATAAACCTCTATCTAGCGTATAATTTTAATTTTTAACAAGTCATAGATCTGATTACTTAAATTCCATTATAATTATCATTATTTTAATTATTAAAACAGAACATACATGAAATTCGAAAATATGTGTTTAAACATTCCCACTTGTATGTTGAAATGACAACCAAGGTCCCCACTTGTAAATTTTTTGAGTGTTAACAAATATCATGAAATACTTGATGTAACCGTAAAGGATTTTATACTAATTCAAAATCGAAGTGTGTATTTGGAAATGTTCTATGATATATGGTTGAAAGTCGGTTGAGGTCCCCTCATGTAAACCTGTAACCATGGTATAATCTTGATGTTAAACCAGCAATACACACAGAATAAAAATGCTGTAAAATAAACACTATGGTAATGGCAATAGCGTATGCCATCAAGATGATGTTAATTTAATTGCGCATCCTCCCTGTTTTTAATTCCGTCAACAATACTGTTTTTCTAAACAGTGGAACTAACACTTTTAAGTATTAATTGTTCGTGTATTCAGGGGCGTTTCTAGCTTTTAAAATAACCGCTTCAGAGGTTGTTTCAAAGACAGTCTTAACCGTTGATTATATTGTAGGGGTCAATATAAAAACCAGCACTATATGCTGTTTTACTACCAATAAATCACAGTTACATAAAATGTCTGCTGCTGTAAAACTAACAGCAAAATATGTGGTTTTAAACTCACTAAGCACTGTGGATTAAAACGTGGTTTGCTGTGAAAATAAAAACACATCATGCTGTTTCAAACCGCTTATGGTACACTAAAAAATAGGGTTGCTGTAAAAATAACAGCTCTTAGAACAGTTTTAAATCCCGGAGCTTATTTTGATAAAGACGCTCTTTGCTGTTAAACTAAAAGCACTCAAACCTTTTTTAAAAACATTAAGCTCTGTTGGTTAAGATACAACTTGTCATTCATATAAGACGACTAGCTGTTTTTAACAGACTGTCCATTTGGGTAAATTTATACTGATTGCTGTTATACACTCTTAGAAATTCTGGTGCGCTTTAAGTAGTTTATATGGGTCCAAATTTGACACCATTACAGGTGTTCATTTACACCCCAGAAAGGGTTTAATAAAACTTATTTGAGCAATTAGTGTCAAAGATAAGAATGAAATGGAGCAACAGAGGTTCAGTTTAACACTTTTTTAACTCTTATATCGAACTAAAAGTCAATTTTTACTCCCATATGAGTGTTGCGCAATTCCTTAAAGGGTGCATCATAACACCTTTCCGAGTTTAAATAACGCTTTCTGAGTGTCGTATGACACCTTCCTGAGTGGTTGATTTATCAACAAAAGCGCTATGTGCTTAGCAAGGTTCAACCTTGAGAGAACTTAAGAGGACAGTTCTAACAAGCAAGGGTAGTTCTCGCATCAATGTGAAACTACATAAAAAGTTGGCCACTTGATCGACTTAAAATCCAGCGTGAAACTGCATGGTAAGTTGGTCATTTTCAACGACTTAATAACTTCTGAAAAAGGCAGAAAGTTATAAATTAGTATAAATGCATCGGGTATTAAATTGGTTTTGGAGGCCCTAATATCCCAGCAGTAGATACAGACGTATTCGTCAAATTTAATAATATCTTTTCACGAAGAGTTTTTCGAGCACCAGAAACGCGTTTGACCTAATCTACTCTACCATATCAAAAACGGATTTATGGGATAAGAACGTCGGATCGTAGCTTTAGCCTCTGGTACCATCCTCGCATACTTTATTGAGAAACTTCGTCTGCTTATATTTTGACTCCACCCACAAATTCGATCTCTAGAAGTAGCTATATGCAGAATTTGTGGGTGGAGTCAAAATATAAGCAGACGAAGTTTCTCAATAAAGTATGCGAGGATGGGGAGTGAATTCGCTAACTCCGACGTTCTTATCCCATAAATCCGTTTTTGACCATATTTAAAAAAAGAAAATCCATGGAAGTGCAAGAACTTGGAACAGTTTGACACTAACGACGTTTTTGAAGCGGAGATATCTCTATCGACGATTTAGAAGTTAGTGTTCGGATTATTTTGAGGGGGCTAACTTTGAAATTTGCCCCCATAAAAGGCCTAGCGACGCCACTACAAAGAGTGTCGCATAACGCTTTTAAGAATGTCGCCTAACACGTTTTGTACATTTTCGGTCAATTTTAGAAATAAGTAGGTTGAAATTATAATGAAGAAGAGAAATTGTAAAGTTTAAAAATTGGTTTTAAAATTAGCAATTCACTGACTTTCCAAAATATTTTTATTTTCATTTGGGTCCTTTCATAATAAACGCGGACCTTTTCCAAAAGGCTTAGCATGGTTAGGTAAGATTAGGTTATATTGCTTCAAGGTTTAAATTATCTCTTCTGTCGAGATTCATAACGTCGGGATTCTGTCCAGACACCTTTCGTGTATGTCCTGTTTTAATTAATAAAATAGTGATAGTTATAATGAAACTTAAGTAATCTGATCTATTGCTAGTTTAACATCAAGATTATTCGCCAGTTAGACGTTAACATGAGGAATCCTCAACCGTCTTTCTACCCTATATCTGGGGACATTTGTGTATAAACACTTCGATTTTGAATTAGTATCAAAACCTTTACGGTTACATCAAGTATTTCATGATATTTGTTAACACTAAAAACATTTACAAGTGGGGACCCTCGTTGTCATTTGAATAGACAATTGGGGTCGTTTAAACACATATTTTCCAATTTCATGTATGTCGCGTTTTAACTATTAAAATAGTGATAATTATAATGGGATTTTTGTAATCTGATCAACACACTAAGAAACTAATGTCAAAGAAACAATAGTTTTCACCATGTTTTTGATTGTTTAATGCTGTTATCCTGAAAAACCTCTAACAAGCCTTAATATATACAGGTAGTCGGTGTTTTTTGAAATTACTTTACCTTAATTTTAAATGCACAGCAAAACATTGTTTTTTTTATGTTAACGACTGTGGAAAAAACAGCTAGTTTTTATTTCTCAAACGGAAGTGCAGGATATGTTATTATTAATAGAACGTTGCTGTTTTCCGGGAAAAAAAGGATTCTGCCGTGAAGAATACAGTAGTGTATAATTAAAAACACAGATAGTTACACTATTAAGTATAAATTTAAGGTATATTTTACTGTATAATCCACCGTAAATTAAAGTTTTGCATACTTTAATTTGAACATTAAGTACTTTACTTTAAACCTTGAAGCACTTTATTTTAAACCTTGAAGCGCTTTAATTTAAACCTTGAAGCAATATAACCTAATCTTACCTAACCATGCTAAGCCTTTTGGAAAAGGTCCGCGTTTATTATGAAAGGACCCAAATGAAAATAAAAATATTTTGGAAAGTCAGTGAATTGCTAATTTTAAAACCAATTTTTTAACTTTACAATTTCTCTTCTTCATTATAATTTCAACCTACTTATTTCTAAAATTGACCGAAAATGTACAAAACGTGTTAGGCGACATTCTTAAAAGCGTTATGCGACACTCTTTGTAGTGGCGTCGCTAGGCCTTTTATGGGGGCTATAGCGCCCCCAAATTTCAAAGTTAGCCCCCTCAAAATAATCCGAACACTAACTTCTAAATCGTCGATAGAGATATCTCCGCTTCAAAAACGTCGTTAGTGTCAAACTGTTCCAAGTTCTTGCACTTCCATGGATTTTCTTTTTTAAATATGGTCAAAAACGGATTTATGGGATAAGAACGTCGGAGTTAGCGAATTCACTCCCCATCCTCGCATACTTTATTGAGAAACTTCGTCTGCTTATATTTTGACTCCACCCACAAATTCTGCATATAGCTACTTCTAGAGATCGAATTTGTGGGTGGAGTCAAAATATAAGCAGACGAAGTTTCTCAATAAAGTATGCGAGGATGGTACCAGAGGCTAAAGCTACGATCCGACGTTCTTATCCCATAAATCCGTTTTTGATATGGTAGAGTAGATTAGGTCAAACGCGTTTCTGGTGCTCGAAAAACTCTTCGTGAAAAGATATTATTAAATTTGACGAATACGTCTGTATCTACTGCTGGGATATTAGGGCCTCCAAAACCAATTTAATACCCGATGCATTTATACTAATTTATAACTTTCTGCCTTTTTCAGAAGTTATTAAGTCGGTGAAAATGACCAACTTACCATGCAGTTCCACGCTGGATTTTAAGTCGATCAAGTGGCCAACTTTTTATGTAGTTTCACATTGATGCGAGAACTACCCTTGCTTGTTAGAACTGTCCTCTTAAGTTCTCTCAAGGTTGAACCTTGCTAAGCACATAGCGCTTTTGTTGATAAATCAACCACTCAGGAAGGTGTCATACGACACTCAGAAAGCGTTATTTAAACTCGGAAAGGTGTTATGATGCACCCTTTAAGGAATTGCGCAACACTCATATGGGAGTAAAAATTAACTTTTAGTTCGATATAAGAGTTAAAAAAGTGTTAAACTGAACCTCTGTTGCTCCATTTCATTCTTATCTTTGACACTAATTGCTCAAATAAGTTTTATTAAACCCTTTCTGGGGTGTAAATGAACACCTGTAATGGTGTCAAATTTGGACCCATATAAACTACTTAAAGCGCACCAGAATTTCTAAGAGTGTATAACAGCAATCAGTATAAATTTACCCAAATGGACAGTCTGTTAAAAACAGCTAGTCGTCTTATATGAATGACAAGTTGTATCTTAACCAACAGAGCTTAATGTTTTTAAAAAAGGTTTGAGTGCTTTTAGTTTAACAGCAAAGAGCGTCTATATCAAAATAAGCTCCGGGATTTAAAACTGTTCTAAGAGCTGTTTTTTTACAGCAACTCTATTTTTTTGTGTACCATAAGCGGTTTGAAACAGCATGATGTGTTTTTATTTTCACAGCAAACCACGTTTTAATCCACAGTGCTTAGTGAGTTTAAAACCACATATTTTGCTGTTAGTTTTACAGCAGCAGACATTTTATGTAACTGTGATTTATTGGTAGTAAAACAACATATAGTGCTGGTTTTTATATTGACCCCTACAATATAATCAACGGTTAAGACTGTCTTTGAAACAACCTCTGAAGCGGTTATTTTAAAAGCTACAAACGCCCCTGAATACACGAACAATTAATACTTAAAACTGTTAGTTCCACTGTTTAGAAAAACAGTATTGTTGACGGTATTAAAAACAGGGAGGATGCGCAATTAAATTAACATCATCTTGATGGCATACGCTATTGCCATTACCATAGTGTTTATTTTACAGCATTTTTATTCTGTGTGTACCGGTACCAATGATGGAGCTTCTCTTCTTGGATTCAATCAAGTCATCCAACTATCTGTCGCTTTATCGATGCACTGAGGGAGGAGCAGAGGGTGAATGAAGTAAGGAGTGGAGCAGATCATGGCGGGGATCACACAGCCTCAAGGACGTAACGTTTACCGGAAAAAAACCAACGAATCAAAACCGTTGTCAATTCATACGGCAGGATTTCAATTGATGATTATTTACGTAGCATTGCACATAACATTCACATTCAAATTGAATCTCTTTTAATGTATTCTTAATAAGTATTTCCATTTTTAAAATGGTTTTAAAAAAGAGGATTTATGATCACAAACTAAGATTGTGAACAGATGAGTCTTTTCCATTTGATCTAGCTTTAATTACAAATTAAGGCATGACTGTAGCCTCAAACTGGTTATGGATATATCACATCTGAAAGAAATTCAAATACCGAGCCTCGAAAAAGCACTCTATTTAATCTCTCTCACATCAGATTGGGTGAATTTGTACAAGTGAAAAATCCGCCAATTTGAATCTTTTGTGGTATCTCCATTTCTTCCTGAAGACCCTTTCAATCGAGAAAACACTAAATCGAAAATTACGATTGTCTGTGTTTAATATTAACCTCGTTTAAACATTTCAAAATTCGGCAATTAAGGCTTGATCTCGAGAATTCAAATTTTTGAACATTTATGAATTCGTAAAATAAATACTTACATTGCAAGAATCCGATTTAGTCGTGGAATTAGTTTCATCATTCATATTGGGATTTAAAAACAATAGACTACCAATCTGTGGCGATATCAACAGAAATTTATGCGATAATCGTTTACATGTATGTACCACAGCAAAACAATTATGCAAATGGATGGAATCGCCGGGAAACACGCACTCAGTTTGGTATTCAAAATTATGAGAATTATATAAATGTTTATACACTCAATAGATGACGCAATATTACAAAAATAATAAAACAACATAGAAAAACACTTTACAATAACGAATATTCTAGGAGAGCGGTAGCTCTCTTAGATAAGACTTCATACTGCCTCTAATGTAAAAGGAAGGTTATTTGATTGGCTCTAGGTTTTTTGTGTTCTGTCAACTGTTTTGAAAAAACTCCACAGAACTACAATCCGGGTCCTGAATATGTGGTTAAAATTTCAAAGAGATTCATCTAATAGTTTATTTTATAAAAAATAAAGTTGCTAAGGGTGGTTTTCATTTACATAAAATTGATCAGCCTTTTTGGCAAAAAACTGGAAAATTCCCATAGAAATAACATGGGATTTTTTTAAAAAAAGGTCAAATTGTGGAACGTATACTACAAAAAGTATACATTTCTTAGGATTTAAAACGCTTTTAAATGAACGTATGATCTCTATATTAGGTCCTTTTCTACTTTTTATTCACAAAAATTAAGCTTAAGTATGTTTTGTTGAAATTTTTCAAAAATACCCCAATTTGCGATTTTTTCAATGATACACTGTTTTATTAGAAATTGACAACACATTCGAAACTCGCCTTTATTAGCGTTTAGTGGTTGAATATAACATTTGGTGTGATTCTATTTCAAGTTTAATGGATGAAATGCTCTATTGAAGTTAAAATATCTTGAATAGTTAGCGAGTCCATAAGCTCGTTTCAAATGTAATTTATTTAAGAAAAAGCTTTGCCCAAGTCTATGACATCTCTGAATTCTGTTAGTGCAAAAGTCTATGACTAATTAAGCTAGATTAGCGATAACAGCTAATTAAGCTAGACTAGCGATAACAGCTAATTAAGCTAGACTAGCGATAACAGCTAATTAAGCTAGACTAGCGATAACAGCTAATTAAGCTAGACTAGCGATAACAGCTAATTAAGCTAGACTAGCGATAACAGGTAATTAAGCTAGATTAGCAATTACAGCTAATTAAGCTAGATTAGCGATTAAAGCTAATTAAGCCAGATTAGCGATTGTTTAATTAGCTGTAATTACAGCTAATTAAGCCAGATTAGCGATTAAAGCTAATTAAGCCAGATTAGCGATTACAGCTAATTAAGCCAGATTAGCGATTACATCTAATTAAGATAGATTAGCGATTACAGCTAATTAAGCTAGATTAGCGATTACACCTAATTAAGCTAGATTAGCGATTACACATAATTAAGCTAGATTAGCGATTACACATAATTAAGCTAGATTAGCGATTACACCTAGTTAAGCTAGATTAGCGATTACACATAATTAAGCTAGATTAGCGATTACACCTAATTAAGCTAGATTAGCGATTACACCTAATTAAGCTAGATTAGCGATTACAGCTAATTAAGCTAGATTAGCGATTACAGCTAATTAAGCTAGATTAGCGAATACAGATAATTAAGCTAGATTAGCGAATACAGCTAATTAAGCTATATTAGCGATAACAGCTAATTAAGCTATATTAGCGATGGCAGCTAATTAAGCTAGATTAGCGACAGCAGCTAATTAAGCTTGACCAGCGATAACAGCTAATTAAACTAGATTAGCGATAACAGCTAATTGAGCTAGATTAACGATTATAGCTAATTAAGCTAGATTAGCGATTACAGCTATTTAAGCTAGATTAGCGATTAGAGCTATTTAAGCTAGATTAACCATTACAGCTAATTAAGCCAGATTAGCGATTACAGCTAATTAAGCCAGATTAGCGATTACAGCTAATTAAGCCAGATTAGCGATTACATCTAATTAACATAGATTAGCGATTACAGCTAATTAAGCTAGATTAGCGATTACACCTAATTAAGCTAGATTAGCGATTACACCTAATTAAGCTAGATTAGCGATTACACCTAATTAAGCTAGATTAGCGATTACAGCTAATTAAGCTAGATTAGCGAATACAGCTAATTAAGCTAGATTAGCGAATACAGCTAATTAAGCTAGATTAGCGAATACAGCTAATTAAGCTATATTAGCGATAACAGATAATTAAGCTAGATTAGCGATGGCAGCTAATTAAGCTAGATTAGCGACAGCAGCTAATTAAGCTTGACCAGCGATAACAGCTAATTAAACTAGATTAGCGATAACAGCTAATTGAGCTAGATTAACGATTATAGCTAATTAAGCTAGATTAGCGATTACAGCTATTTAAGCTAGATTAGCGATTACAGCTATTTAAGCTAGATTAACCATTACAGCTAATTAAGCCAGATTAGCGATTACAGCTAATTAAGCCAGATTAGCGATTACAGCTAATTAAGCCAGATTAGCGATTACAGCTAATTAAGCCAGATTAGCGATTACATCTAATTAACATAGATTAGCGATTACAGCTAATTAAGCTAGATTAGCGATTACACCTAATTAAGCTAGATTAGCGATTACACCTAATTAAGCTAGATTAGCGATTACACCAAATTAAGCTAGATTAGCGATTACACCTAATTAAGCTAGATTAGCGATTACAGCTAATTAAGCTAGATTAGCGAATACAGCTAATTAAGCTAGATTAGCGAATACAGCTAATTAAGCTATATTAGCGATAACAGCTAATTAAGCTAGATTAGCGATGGCAGCTAATTAAGCTAGATTAGCGACAGCAGCTAATTAAGCTTGACGAGCGATAACAGCTAATTAAACTAGATTAGCGATAACAGCTAATTGAGCTAGATTAACGATTATAGCTAATTAAGCTAGATTAGCGATTACAGCTATTTAAGCTAGATTAACCATTACAGCTAATTAAGCCAGATTAGCGATTACAGCTAATTAAGCCAGATTAGCGATTATAGCTAATTAAGCCAGATCAGCGATTACAGCTAATTAAGCCAGATCAGCGATTACAGCTAATTAAGCCAGATCAGCGATTACAGCTAATTAAGCCAGATTAGCGATTACAGCTAATTAGCCAGATTAGCGATTTGTCGGTGCACAAATCTGCATGTGTCGGTGCACAAATCTACATGAGTCGGTGCACAAATCTACATGTGTCGGTGCACAAATCTACATGTGTCGGTGCACAACTCTACATGTGTCGGTGCACAACTCTACATGAGTTGGTGCACAACTCTACATGTGTCGGTGCACAATTATATGACATGTGTCGGTGCACAATTATATGACATGTGTCGGTGCACAACTCTACATGTGTCGGTGCACAATTATATGACATGTGTCGGTGCACAATTATATGACATGTGTCGGTGCACAATTATATGATATGAGTTGGTGCACAACTATATGACATGAGTTGGTGCACAACTCTATGACATGCGTTGGTGCACAACTCTATGACATGCGTTGGTGCACAACTCTATGACATGTGTGTGTACAACTCTATGACATGTGTTGGTGCACATGTCTTCGGTATTTGTTAAGTTAAAGGAATCTGTAAACAGGTCTGCGGAATCTTTTTGGGCACAGGTCTAAAAAATATTTTTGTGCACAGGTCTAAAAATCGTTGTGTGTACAGATCAACGCATTCTTTTTGAGCATAGGTCTACAGAATATTTTTGTGTACAGGTCCAATTTTTGGTAAAACTACGGCTTACTCTATGATTTGCATGTGAAAATGACGGTAAAGCAGTTTTATTTTCACTGGGCGTCGATTAGTCAAGCAGTCTGAATTGACAGTTCTATAATAGATTAATAAAAACTGTCTTTGTACACAAAGACTCGAAAAAGTAAGAGATAAGTGTAGAAAATTAATCGTTTGAAGTAACAGATATTCAAATTTTCATTTTTGAAGACGTGCCCAATTTATTCTCCTTATAGGCCCGAATACTCAAACTAACTCTAAATTTTTAAAAGAAAATAAAAGGCATACGTTTTCTACTTTTAAAATGATGCACATGTTTAGGGATAAAATATTTTACTTAAGGAATTTTGGTGAAAAAAACTAAGATAAGAAATTTTTTCAAATAATTGATGTTTTATAATCACGTCTTCAAAAATGAAAATTTGAATATCTGTTACTTCAAACGATTAATTTTCTACACTTATCTCTTACTTTTTCGAGTCTTTGTGTACAAAGACAGTTTTTATTAATCTATTATAGAACTGTCAATTCAGACTGCTTGACTAATCGACGCCCAGTGAAAATAAAACTGCTTTACCGTCATTTTCACATGCAAATCATAGAGTAAGCCGTAGTTTTACCAAAAACTGGACCTGTACACAAAAATATTCTGTAGACCTATGCTCAAAAAGAATCCGTTGACCTGTACACACAACGATGTTTAGACCTGTGCACAAAAATATTTTTTAGACCTGTGCCCAAAAAGATTCCGCAGACCTGTTTACAGATTCCTTTAACTTAACAAATACCGAAGACATGTGCACCAACACATGTCATAGAGTTGTACACACACATGTCATAGAGTTGTGCACCAACGCATGTCATAGAGTTGTGCACCATCGCATGTCATAGAGTTGTGCAAAAACTCATGTCATATAGTTGTGCACCAACTCATATCATATAATTGTGCACCGACACATGTCATATAATTGTGCACCGACACATGTCATATAATTGTGCACCGACACATGTAGAGTTGTGCACCAACTCATATGATATAATTGTGCACCGACACATGTCATATAATTGTGCACCGACACATGTCATATAATTGTGCACCGAAACATGTAGAGTTGTGCACCGACACATGTAGAGTTGTGCACCGACACATGTAGAGTTGTGCACCGACACATGTAGATTTGTGCACCGACACATGTAGATTTGTGCACCGACACATGCAGATTTGTGCACCGACAAATCGCTAATCTGGCTAATTAGCTGTAATCGCTAATCTGGCTTAATTAGCTGTAATCGCTGATCTGGCTTAATTAGCTGTAATCGCTGATCTGGCTTAATTAGCTGTAATCGCTGATCTGGCTTAATTAGCTATAATCGCTAATCTGGCTTAATTAGCTGTAATCGCTAATCTGGCTTAATTAGCTGTAATGGTTAATCTAGCTTAAATAGCTGTAATCGCTAATCTAGCTTAATTAGCTATAATCGTTTATCTAGCTCAATTAGCTGTTATCGCTAATCTAGTTTAATTAGCTGTTATCGCTGGTCAAGCTTAATTAGCTGCTGTCACCAAAATTCCTTAAGTAAAATATTTTATCCCTAAACATGTGCATCATTTTAAAAGTAGAAAACGTATGCCTTTTATTTTCTTTTAAAAATTTAGAGTTAGTTTGAGTATTCGGGCCTATAAGGAGAATAAAATGGGCAGAAAATTGTTGATAGCAGACAGAATAAAACAAGCATGAAAACTTAACAAAACGTGTTCGTTTATTTTGAATTTTTCGAGGTTTCAAAAATTGACGTGTTGTATATCTCTCAAAAGATCACAATCAAGCTACAGATCCTTTTGACTCTAATAACAACATCACAGTCAAAGGGCGAATGTAATTTGCGGTTCGGAATATTTTCAATTTTAAAATATAAAAATAAATATTTCTAGCTCTATTTTTCAGATATCCGAGTATTTGAACTTCCTCGAAGCAAATGTTTCTCGAAAATAAACAGTAGTGTCAAGGTAGTTTCTCTGAAAATTTTGTGAAAAAAACTAAGATAAGAAATTTTTTCAAATAATTGATGTTTTATAATCACGTCTTCAAAAATGAAAATTTGAATATCTGTTACTTCAAACGATTAATTTTCTACACTTATCTCTTACTTTTTCGAGTCTTTGTGTACAAAGACAGTTTTTATTAATATTATTATGGCTTGTCTTTCACCATTACAATCAAAGAGAGACTGGATATTAACCCTCTCCCCTTCCACGCGCTTGGTGTTCACGCTAAGGCAAAAGTGCTAACAATATGACCCCGGTCAATGTTACAATTTTTACCGCCCTCTAGTGACAAGAATTAGTATTACTATATTCATTATAAGATGGCCCGGCTAATTATAATTTTCGTTTTTTTTCATTGTTTTTAAAATAGCATTCCTATTATGAATAAAATCAATCTAGTAATTAAACTACAGTAACTTACTCATTTGGTTCATTTTAAACTTAAACTAAGGTACCTTATCTTAATTACACTGCAGAATAATTTTAATTAAACTATATTAGCTTCCTCAAGTGGTTAATTTTAAACTTAATTAAACTTCATCATTATTTATAAAGTTATCATAAACGACAGTATAATAATAATTTAGTTACTGTATAATATTAATAATATTACAGTATAATATTATTAATATTACAGTATAATATTATTAATATTACAGTATAATATTAATAATATTACAGTATAATATTAATAATATAACAGTATAACATTAATAATATTACAGTACAACATAAATAATATTACAGTATAATATTAATTAAATTACAGGATAATATTAATTAAACTACAGTAACTTTCTCAAGTAACTTACTCGAAAATGAGCAAGGAGAGGGCATGGAAAAGACGCCCGGCCGGTCGACATATAGGCTTTAATGGGGGAAAGGGGGTAATATAGGGGGAAACGCGCTAAAATGTGGGGTAAATAGGTGTAAAAGAGGGGAAAAGTGGGGTAGTAAATGTTCCGTATAAATGTGTAACTTTTTCATCCATCAATAGATGGCGTGAAAAAGTAAAAATGTGTCAGTGTTTGTGCGTTTGAACAAAACTTGACATTTCATATTGGAAAAATAAATGTACACGCGTAAATTCAACGACGCGTATCATTACCTAATTTGAGGAAATTGCATTTTCGGTTCAAATAGCAAGCTCGGTTCTCCGTGTATTTTAGTACATTTATCGACGGGAATTACTTAACTTGTTAGGCCTACCATGTCACTCTCAGAATAAAAGATATTTAGTTGGATGAAAAGGGAAACATTCGGTATTGTATATCGGTAATAACGATTCAAATTCGACGAAGGCCCGATTAAAATGTCTTTTTAGGTTTTCTTGAATTTTCGTGTAAATTCCTTCATTGTAAGTTCAAAAGTATTAATTATTTTTTATTTATGTTTAATATTATGTTATGTTATTACATGTGATTAATAATAATAGTTTTAAACATTAATTTGTTTATTCGCGATAAATTAGACTGTTCATTGAGGTTTCACATTGAAAACACCATGATCATTCAAGATTTAATTATCTTTTCTTTTTTAGGATTGTTTTATGGTAAAATTACGTAAACAAATTTAGTTTCAAAGTTTAGTTTAGTAATTTTGTATGCTAATAGATAAACGATAATTTGTTTTTAGTTTGGGTCAACAGGAAAAGGAAGTAATTGACTGGAAATTAGTAAAACCAAAAATATGTGTTAATGACGAAGAATATACACAATCCAGTGAGTACTAAATCACTTTCAGTTAAATAGGAAATCTTTAATTATATTAATTTTATTATACTTTTAATTCAGCATCGCCGATTAATGTAACAGTAATATTATACATCACGTCAGTCTACGAGATATCCGAAGAAAATATGGTAAGATTTCGCCTACATCACGGGGGCAGTAGAGAAACGAGAGTTAAAGAGGGAAGGTAACTTGTTCGGCACCGTCGTTTCTGTATCTCACGCGCACCTACCTCCAGTACCTCGGCGCACATCGGAGGAGTTAGACGTCACGTGATCCGTTAAGAAGGAAACTCGAAAGGGTAAATAAGAAATGGCGGTTAGAACAGTGAGAACTTCCTCCGTGGTTGTTCTGATTGCACATGTGTGGTATCGGTTTTGAAGGGGTTGGGGTGGGTTGACGGATAATTTTGTCTCTCCGACCTCACTGGCTGCATCTTTGCTGATGTGGGTAAACCTTAGATTAATGATAAAAGAAAGACGCCAGTTCAGTCCACGTAGAAGAAATCCATGTATTCTTGGTTACAACGAGATGTTCCCTGCTTTTCTAATTACTCAAATAACAAATATTTTCAGTCTCTAGTTTAAATGTAGGCCTAGATAAACATTTGTTTCCGATATTTTGAATTGTTCTTTTTCACATCGAACAGGAATTCGGACTGCAAGTAAAGTATTGCTCAATGAGATATGGACAGATGATTCTATTAACATTACTGAGGCTCACGTAGGATGTCACAAGATACTCCCTTTATTCGTCGACAAGTGCATTTGGAAGCCAGATACAATTTTTCATAATGCAAAGAAATCAAGGTTGTACGAGGACACTTTAAAAAATACATACACAGGACTTACTAATTTAACAACAACCCTTCAAGCTTTTCGAACAGGGGGGTAAGAACTTGTTGGTCCTTTCTTTCACTTCCCCTTTCCTCGATTATTGTGCCTGTTAAGTTCAGTGCTTCTCGCCCCTATATCTCTCGGATTTCGCTTCCTCCCCCCATCATCCACCGCCCACCATATTTCTGAGTATTCCTCCCTCCTTTTCTGGCGTCCCAGCGGACCTTAGCTGTTCCGCAGTTAGCGCACCTATTTCTCTCAGATTTTGCACTCCCCTAATTGGATGTCCACGCGTGCCACTTTTCCGAGTATTCTTCTCTAATTTTTTGGCTTCCCATCGGACCATAGCTGTTCCACGGCGCGCCTGTTTCTCTCAAATTTCGCATTCTTCTCCAATCATCCTCGCCCTTTCTAAATGAAAAACAAGTATTTAAATTTGAAAATCAGGTACATGCTGACGGTTAGCTGTAGTATGAAATTCCATCAATATCCAATGGATAAACAGTTCTGCTCACTGGAAATCGGACTTCATAAGTGCTTCGCGGTTTTCCTACACAGAAAAAACAACGTATAGGTTTTGAGCATATCCATTTCATTTAAACATGTTGAAAATCTAAACCCCTAGATTTGACGTGCGAAAACGAAACACCAACTAGTACCAATGGGTGTAGTAGCTAAACATATAAAAACTAAACACAACAGCGCATTGAAAGCCTTTAAAAACACGTTTAAAATCAAAACTTATCGTAAAGTGGGCATAATCCGAAAAGCCAGGGTTTAAACGTGTTCAAAACGTACTCTAGGTTTGAAAGATATAAACATATTGACGTCATGTGGTTAACTCGAGTATCTGAGGAAGAATAATTAATATTTTATTTGGTGAATCGGTTTTAACGCCTTCTCATGCCGAGAGGCAAAGGTTCAGAAATTTGGGAATGGGGTACATTCATTTGCTGGTGCTTAACGCGTCAAAAGTCAGAATTTACTTACAAAAAAGCCATATTAGGATTTCGCCCATATTTGATGAGTAAATAAAATTTTATTTTTATAATAGTTAGGTTTATAATATAACTGGGTTTAAATTTGAGTTATGAATTCTAATTTTAGAAAAGTGTTGCTCATTAAACGGTTTGACTCACGCTAAGATTGCCTTCAAAAATGATTCAGTGCTATTTTTGTTGTGAACTGTAAGTTTAGATTAGAGGTTTAGTAATTATAACTGATCAAAATATATTATTTGTTATCAAAGCGTACCAACGTAAAAACATCAAAATGGGGTTTTCTATTAAAAATCAAGATGATTCTAAATTTGCAAATGAGTGTACAGAATATGTTTACACTTTTTATTAAGCCTTTCTAGGCACCTGGGACCGGTCAGTTCAACGTTTTTGCTAAGGGACGACCACGTTTTCTGTTTTACCATTACCAGGGTACTTATATTTGTATATTGATAAAAGGCCAGAAAAATACAGGAAGGAGACGGCTTTTTACCTCCCCAAGTGACGTCTGTCACGGAGAGGTTATAATTTCGACGTCTCTGGCACCCCAGGGGACCGCGTTCGCAGTTTGCTAATCGGAGATATTGTGTTCTCAATTTCCCGAAAATTTGGAAAATTGTATCCTTCTTACACTGGCTATTACTCCATATTATCTCTAACACCACCATCTTCTAGTCTTTTAGACAATCCCACATGGACACCAGTCTGTACATACTGGCTTCTATCTCCAGGTTAAGACATAGGCGGCGACCGGCTAGGGTTACGAGAAACGTCTAGCCTCCCAATGGTTGGGCTTCACCAAAGGTTCACGCAATTGCGCTGTACTTATTCATAGCTAAGATTTGAAACCACCTTTTACTTTATTTAACTAACCCAACCAACACTGGTTTCTGACTAATTAGGCCACGGGGAGTTCGAAAAAAATAGTGAAAAAATTCTAAACCCGCCGCAAGTTGGTCAAAATTTTTTTGGAAAATTTGAAAATTGCAGGTACTTACCGCCATTAAGTTCGCTACGCGCCTAAACGCATTCTGCCCTCAATCTTGAAAAACTACTCGGGGGGGGGGGTAAATATAATAACAAGGACTCGCGACGGAATTCATTGAGCACACACTGCGGAAATATAGCTATGAAATTTTAAACACCCGCTGAAACATTTACAATTCTCATACCAGGATAGAAAAATATTTGAAGCAAGCTCCAATTATAAAAATAAACAACGATATTTTGCTAAATTGCGTAGATTATTTGAGAAGTAAAAGAAGATAAACAATAATATTTTGGGAAAGGCGTAACATTATTTGGGAAATAAATGAAGATAAACCGCAATATTTTGGAAAAGGTATAATATTATTTGGGAAGAAAATGAAGATAAACCACAATATTTTGGAAAAGGCGTAACATTATTTGGGAAGTAAATGAAGATAAACCACAATATTTTGGAAAAGGCGTAACATTATTTGGGAAGTAAATGAAGATAAACCACAATATTTCGGAAAAGGCGTAACATTATTTGGGAAATAAATGAAGATAAACAACAATATTTTGGAAAAGGTGTAACATTATTTGGGAAGTAAATGAAGATAAACCACAATATTTTGGAAAAGGCGTAACATTATTTGTGGTTTATCTTCATTTACTTCCGAAATAATCTACGCAATTTAGCAAAATATCGTTGTTTATTTTTAAAATTGGAGCTTGCTTCAATATTTTTCTATCCTGGTATGAGAGTTGTAAATGTTTCAGCGGGTGTTTAAAATTTCATAGCTATATTTCCGCAGTGTGTGCTCCCTGATTTCCGTCGCGAGTCCTTGTTATTATATTTAAACCCCCCCCCCCCGAGTAGGTTTTCAAGATTGAGGGCAGAATGCGTTAAGGCGCGTAGCGGTCTTAATGGCGGTAAGTACATGCAATTTTCAAATTTTCCAAAAATGTTTTGACCAACTTGCGGCGGGTTTAGAATTTTTTCACTATTTTTTTCGAACTCCCCGTTGTCTAATTAATCAGAATCAAGTGTTAGTTGGGTTAGTTAAATAAAGTAAAATCCTACCTTTCCCCTTATGTACAACTTATTTGAGTGGGGCGAAACAACAGGCGTATCCTGCATTTCAAACTTCAATATTAGGCAAGTCTCCCAAGAATGTCTATTATTTTTTAAAACAATGTAACGCTCAATAAGGTGAATAACTAACAAAGAAAATATATAATATTATTAGATTTATTTTAGTATTTAAGATAATCTTGTTTCTCAACTCAAAATTAATTATACAAAAATGTCTTGGTTTGAACCAGGCCGAAAAACAAACGATATGAGTGAGGTTTATCAATTGACTGAAGTTCCAGATATTGCAATTTTTATTTAATTATTATTATTATTAATTTAATCCTTAATCACAATTTATTTCTATCACTGATTTTACTGTTAATCGATTTATTCCCTCTAAATTTATTCAAAAAATTGCATATCTACGCTTTTTCAAGAACAATTCCATTTTCCGAAAACATTATATCATGAATTAATTATTTTGAAGGCAATACGTATTGAGGGATCAATAATTAATATTTGAAATATTCTGCTGACTCCCTAAAAAGAGCAAACAATTTGAAGTCATAGATTATTAAGGTTGGCAGGAAAGTCCAGAGAGTCACGTACCGTTTACATTGTGGAAAGATTTGGATCTGACCGCGTGTTTTGAGCGGGCTCTGATGACCCATACACTGCAAGCACTGATAATTGCAAAATTTTATATACTAAGAAAATTTTGGAAGGGCGGGTTTTAGTGTGCTCTCCTTCGCATAACTCGTTTAGAATGGAGTGGTTTATGTATTAATTCCGAAGGAAAAGAATATAAATATCATTGGTACTGTGACGTTTTCCTTTTTTATAGAATCTTTACCCTAACCTTGGTTATGCCTATGTAATATTTTCCAGTCCATGAAAGAAGCGCTACCTACTAAAAGAAACCACAAGGGACAAACGTTGTTCCTATGTCTTAAGTAAAGTAAACGGCATTATTTTTTTAATTAGTCCGTGCAAAATAAATTCTCTTTATCATGTTTTATCGAATATCCGTCTTCTCAGCAAATTGTAACGGTTGAAAGACTACTAGTGGTGCAAACTTGAAGATTAATGGCCAAGCCACTAACATTTAAAACTATGTCCGTCAACGTGCTTACATGTTAGTGAACACCGATACGAAATCCCTTCAAAATATTTCATGGTAAAATGTTTTCGGAAAATGGAATTGTTCTTGAAAAAGCGTAGATATGCAATTTTTTGAATAAATT
>JAEQBA010002232.1:91589-231347 GCA_019434445.1 Phalangium opilio | reverse complement strand
CCGAGGTTATCGGTAATAGTTAGTATAGGGGCTAGTCACCACCCCTCTTTGCATTGTAAAGGCGTTAGATAAGTGGCAATAAGTCGCAAGATGACTTGGTCCCATTAACTGCTGAACTTTTTTTTTATCTATTTTACCCTAAACTTTTGGATTTCACGCCTATTAAAGTACTTTAATTAAAATTTAAATTAATTAAGCGTGAAATAGAAAACATTTGGCTTTACCAACGGTTTGGGTAGTTTTAATCTTATTTAAATAGTTTATTTAAAAGTTATTTCAGTTTTTATCCAGAAAAATGTATATTTTTGGTTCAATTTCACGTTAATTATACTTAATTAAGTTGAAATTAACGTAGGATTCTGTTTCGGCAGTGTCCATTTAGGCTATAAAATGAGTTTCAATAAATAATTAACCATAATTGCATTTTTGTGGAGTTTTTGATTCTTATTTTACCCTAAAATTAAGAATTTTGCGCCTTAATGTACTGTAAAGATAATTTAAATTAATTTAAGAGTGAAATAGAAAACATTTGGCTTTACCAACGGCTTGGGTAGTTTTAATCTTATTTAAATAGTTTATTTAAAAGTTATTTCAGTTTTTATCCAGAAAAATGTATATTTTTGGTTTAATTTCACTTTAATTATACTTAATTAAGTTTAAATTAAAGCTGGATTGTGTTTCGACAGTGTTCATTTAGGTTATAAAAAGAGTTTGAATAAATAATTGACCTTTATTGTAATGTTTAGAGGAGTTTTTGATTATTCCAACACATTGCGTTCAATTTTTATCATACCCTTGCTAAATTTGCGGTAACGGAAAGAACATCTATGAAATAAGTTAATGAATGATGCTATTCTATAGTTTGGCTTTTATGTCAGTAATTACATCAATGGCGTAAATAATTCATAGCAATTTAATAAACAAAGGGCAATGTGGACTGTGGAAATAGCGTGTAACCGATTGGCGAACAGCGTAACTCTTTGACTCCCACGTGGTTACGTTGGAAAATTCTCCGCTGATGTAAACATGAAAATTATTTCACTAATAAAATTACATAACGACACTGTCCTCCTGGATTAACCAGCACCACTGTTACTTCTATTTATGGATTAAACAATCCACTGTTGGTAACAAATAGTTTAAGAAATGATTACGTAACATCATTAGGATTAAAAATTGTTTTAACGAATGATGATGCGTTGGTTGAGTTTCAGGAATTATATCACACACCTTCAAATTAGTAGAATTTTAGTGAGATTAACAAATAATGAAACCCTGTATACCTCATATGGGAATGTTGAATTAAATAAACACCACTCGTTTAACTTCCCTAGTGCAAACACATTAAACTTTTTGTCATCATTCCAGTAGTATTTTGAAGTTTTCTAACTTTTCACAAGGTTAAAACACTCTATTTCAAGTATCAACACGTTAAGAAATTGAATAGATATAACATTTTTATTTCAAATTGGAAGGGCCCCGTAAATCCGGTAAAATCTAGGATATGTTTCTAGCAGGAAACGAAGCAGACTACAGACAACAGAATTCCAAAAAGGAGCTGGAAATTAGCTTTTTTAATAATCTTTAAAGAGGAATGACACTATAAAGACTATATTGCAGTCTTTAGTTCTTTACAGAGACTTACTAAGCCTTGGCCGTAAAGAGCGTCGGAAAACGTATTTCAAACGATATAAAAACCTCTATTAACTGTAATTATTTACCTGAATTACTTTTTTAGACGAAAATTCGACCTGATAACAAAGTATTTGTTTCTAAGGGTGTTATAGTTAGTTAGAAAACCCAAATAAAGTTGTTCAAGCTCGGAAAATACTAAACAAGCGTCGACTGCTCAAAAACAAGTTCTTAAGATCATAGCCTCCTGGATCACGCGACTCGCGGACGCAGGCTGCTCGCGCTACAGCACAGAATGAAGCAAACTGAAAATGTCAACTTAACTTGTTATCAGGCACAAAGCTAGGCCCTCCCTTGTTCTCAATCTAGTTGAAAATTGAAGAAATGGGTATCAGCGCGCTAACAGGTTAACCTGACGTTTAACTCAAGAGCCGTACTTCCGTAATTAACTAAAATTAACATACTTAGACTTAATTTTTTCTGATTAGACTAGCCGATCGCACACCCTGAATACTTAATTGTTAAATTAAGAGTATTCCGAAAAGTAACTTCGCTCTAGTTTTTCAGTTAGAGGTGGTTAAATATCAGGAAAAATCCCATGTTAATCTCCATAGGAAAATTGGTAAAAGCATGTGAATTTTGCTTTAACGTTACAAAAGAGTATCAAGTCATATCTACAAGGGCCTACCGGCCCTGTAGAATACAAAAAGAGTTAAACAGCAGTGTGTGTGTTTGTCTGTGTGTTTCCGTTCGTTTTTACACTAGTGCAACGCGTTAGCAGTTCCCCTCGTGTAAAGAAATCCTACAAAACCTTTATATTTTCTTTTTTCATAATTTAAAAGTAATATATAGATATTTTTTTCATAATTTCGATGCCATTAGTAGTTTTGTAGCTATAAAGGTCCGTTTTATTTTGATATTCCAAGAATATTTTTTATATTATTATTTGAAATAGTTGTTTATATATTACTTAAGCTATACAACATCTGTATATAAACGTTGGAAAACTACACGCGGGTTAAACATAAACGTTTTCAATCTAAACGCGTTTGAAACATAAACGCGTTTCAAACATAAACGCGTTTCAAACATAAACGTTTTCAATTTAAACGCGTTTCAAACATAATCGTTTTCAATCTTAACGCGTTTTAAACATAAATGCGTTTCAAGCATAATCGCGTTTCAAACATAATCGTTTTCAATCTTCACGCGTTTGAAACCTAAACGTTTTCAATCTAAACGCGTTTGAAACACAAACGTTTTCAATCTATACGCGTCTGAAACATAAACGTTTTCAATCTAAACGAGTTTTAAACATAAACGTTTTCAATCTAAACGCGTTTCAAACCTAAACGTTTTCAATCTAAACGCGTTTCAAACATAAACGTTTTCAATCTAAACGCGTTTCAAACAGATGCTTTTTCAATCTATGCGCGTTTGAAAAGTAAACATTTTCAAACTATACGCGTTTGAAAAATAAAAAATTTAGGGGTTTAGATTTTCAACATGTTTAAATCAAATGGATGTGCTCAAAACCTGTACGTTGTTTTTTCTGTGTACGCCAAATCCTGTTTCTTCAGCCGTTGTGCCTATACATTTATTGTTTTTTTAATTTTACACGGAATTTTATTCCGTTAAAATTTAAGAAAGGGCACCAAACCCCTGTCCCTGTCCTTGTCCCTGTCCCTGTGCCGGACGCGTCCGCGAAACGAACGCTTACGATGAGAGAGAGAGGGAAACCGGTCGCGTCCGCGAAACGTACGCTTACGATGAGAGAGAGAGATCGCTAGCGTACGCCGTGGCGATACGAAGCTCCGCGTAGAGAGAGAACTGCCTGCCTGGTATATTAGTGAGAGGGGGAAGAGGGAGAGGGGGCATCCCGCTCGGAGAGAGAGGAAAGAAAGGTAGTTTAAATCTCGCGGGCTTTTTTGAGTGAAGGGAAACAAGATGATAATTTTCGTGCACTACTGCACTTTGTGCGCGTGATACATCAGAGATTATGCTGGATGGTTAGGTTAGGTTTCGTAAAATAGAGGGGACGCTTTACGGTCATAGTGATTTCTGGTTTAGGGGATCCAGGATTTTGTTTAAATACATTATTTGATTCGTATGGTTTTTAAAAATTATACTTTAGTGGGGTGCACAATTTAGTTTCATTAATATTATTTGAAATGTGACGTTATTAGAAATTAAAGGGATACACGATTGCGTTTCAGAAATGTTTTCAGTTGTACGATTTATTGGAAATCAACTATACGGGGGGTCACGTGAGCCGTGTAAAATTACTATTAAGGCCCAGCCCTTGGGCCATCTTGTTCAAATGTATAGTTGCCTCAACCAAGTCAGAAATTCGCCTTCGGTGGTGGAGTCACGCTACGGTATTTAAATCTTTCAACGGAGTGCATTACGAAAACAAAATTAAGCCACTTAACTTTGAGATAATCTTTCTGAATACCAACATTTCATCGTATCGTAAGTAAGATCGTTCAAGTTATTCAGCAGAAAAATCACGGAAATTAAAGGAAATTTAACTGTTATGAGATTTGCGTTTACTTTTTCAGAATTCGGCACCAAGGAGCTGCAAGTTGCAAACGTGCTCTTTGTCAGATCGTTAATGGCCAGTATTGTAAACACTTACGTTCCGAGGTTCGATATTTCCAATTAATGATAGCATAAGTTCATATGATATGTTCCATAAGTTTGTCACTGGTGAACGTGGTGACGAAGGTCATTGATTCTCGTAAAGCGACCCCTGGTGTCAAAGGCTTAGTACAGACTAAATAGGAAGATGAACTGCAAAACCGGATGTAGTTAATTCCCGCTTGTCTTTCTCGAACTAGATCTCAGTAAGTCTCTAGCATTACGAGGCATGGGTAGTGTCGTACTTATGGAACATATCATGTAAACTTTCCATGATAGCTACAAGAAACGTGTTGTTTTGTGTATTTCTTTATTAGCTTAAAACCGGGAATATTAAATACAGATAAATATAATTTGTATATTAAAATACAGAAAACGACGTTTGCGCAAACATACCCTACATATAGGGAAAACTTATCCAGAAATTACTTATGGTTTAGTTTTCTTGTCGTTTGTTTGTCATTCGTGTCTTTCTGGCTTGACATTACGGCTGTTCCTGGACGAGTAACCCTTGGAGTGACGGCCATTTTGACTTTGGCAACTTCGATTACTCAGGCCCGTGGTTCATTACCAACCCTCGATTACATGACAGCCATGGATGTTTGGCTCTTGGGTTGCATGATAACCGTATTCCTGTCCTTGATTGAATTCACTCTGGCTCAAGCTTGGAGTAGACATTCTCCAAACTTAGTTCGTAGGACGATAAATACTAACGTATAGACCAATTCTACTAACGTATTAAGGATTCCCTTCTCTTACCTTCCACAAGGCATTTCGCTTAGAATTTCAGCAGAGAAAAAAATATGACTTATAACCCCTCCCCCCAATCTTGTGAGTGAGTGGAAATTCGTATCTTTTTCTCTCTGCGCATGGGCGAAATTTCCAACTCGTCACTCGGGATTCTCCGGAGAAATATAGTTCCTTTTACCCACGTGACCTAGCTATCCCCGCTTTGACTAACAACCGTCTCACATCCGTGGGTATAACGCGTGTTTGGTGCCCTGCTTTTTAGCGCAGTTGGGAATCCATAATACGTTAGAATTTATACATATCCATGATGCAATTTCAACACTTTAATCATATTAATATTTAAATACTCTGAATTCAAACAGAAATCCAAAATTAGAAGAGATAACAACAGATCCTTGACTAAGAAAGGACAGATGGTTAATGCTTGGTCTGACAATTGTGTCAAAATAAATTACATTAGCAATGACATTGTTAGTCGACGAATGAAGGCCAAAACATCAATGATTTCAAATTGCTGCAGCTATCAGTGTGGAAAAGGAAAGCCTACTCCTGTACCAAATAAGCGTGACAATGCCTTGGATAGAGCATCGAGAATCTTCTTCCCACTAGCTTTCATTGGTTTCACGGTCATCTATTGGGTTCATTTCATGAATCTGGCCGCTGAACTTGACTATTAGTAGGACTTTGTTAGTTTGAATACAGTCAATTATCTTTGAGTTTTACTGCATCAAAGTAAACACTATCAAGTATCAAACTCCGGTAATGCACGCGCCTTCAAGTTCATAGACACGTGGCACGTGAAAAGCAAATATCAGTTGCTATTTAAATCACACACAAAGTGAAATTTCTGCGAAAAAAAAATTGGATTTACATATTGATCAGTGTCAATAAAATAACTAATTATACAGTGTGTTTCTGATAAGTCTGCCATAAATTAAAGGGTGCGTTCTTTGAGTCACACTGAGTGAAAAGTGTCACCAGAAAATGGGGTCCATAACATTTAGCTTCGGAGGTACAGGCACCCAAACATTTTCCCCTAAAACAAGGATATTGGCACACATGTAGAGTAAGACATATCAGGGTGCCCATCTTGTTTAGACAATGCGCCTTATCTACCAATGGTGTACTTTTAAAGGTAGAAGCTGATGATGTAAAGTAGAATAAAATCGAAATAGCCAAGGACCGAATATTGTTTGATATTTTTGCGTTTGTTTACCTCGCGAAACCACCATTGAGAATGTCTTTAAAAGAAAGAAAAAAACAAGATACAATTTTTGAAATAAGTGTAATCACATTGCCTCATCCTTTCAAGCTGATTGTCTACCATTGGGTCGAATCCCATTGGATCGAATGTCTCGTTCGACCGAATCCCATTAGACCGAATACCGCAATTTGGGCGGTTTTCCAATCATGAATTTTCCTTTCAATCCTATTTTTCTATTGATTTTCCTATTAAACTTCTTGTTATTGCAGAAAATACTAAACCAAACGTAACCTAATATAACAGTAATGTTTTGGAAAAGGCATATTTTTGGAGAAGTCAATGAAGATAAATTTCAATATTTTGGAAAAGGCGTAACATTGTTAAATGATTTATAAATTATTACTAACCTAATTTAACCAAACCTAACCTAACATAGAAGTAATGTTTTGGAAAAGGCATATTATTTGAGAAGTCAATGAAGCTAAACATCAATATTTTGGAAAAGGCGTAACATTGTTAAATGAATTATAAAATATTACTAACCTAACCTAACCTAACCAAACCAAACCAAACCTAACCTAACATAACAGTAATGTTTTGGAAAAGGCATATTATTTGAGAAGTCAATGATGCTAAATTTCAATATTTTGGAAAAGGCGTAACATTGTTAAATGATTTATAAAATATTACTAACCTAACCTAACCTAACCTAACCTAACCAAACCTAACCAAACCTAACCTAACCTAACCAAACCTAACCTAACCAAACCTAACCAAACCAAACCAAACCTAACCTAACCAAACCAAACCAAACCTAACCTAACCAAACCAAACCAAACCAAACCTAACCTAACCTAACCTAACCTAACCTAACCTAACCTAACCAAACCTAACCTAACCTAACCTAACCAAACCTAAGCAAACCTAACCTAACCTAACCTAACCAAACCTAACCAAACCTAACCTAACCTAACCTAACCTAACCAAACCTAACCTAACCTAACCAAACCTAACCAAACCTAACCTAACCTAACCTAACCTAACCTGACCAAACCTAACCTAACCTGACCTAACCAAACCTAACCAAACCTAACCTAACCAAACCTAACCAAACCTAACCTAAACTAACCTAACCTAACCTAACCTAAAAATAAAATTGATTTTCTTATTAAACTTCTTGATACTGCAGCAAATAATATGTGTTCACCAATAACATTCTTCAATAAATTTCAGAAAATAACTTCCATTTTTGGAAATTGTCTAACCCTAACCTAACCATACCTAACGTAATCTAACCTTACCATTAAGAGATCTCCCTCCCAAGTACTGACGGCGCTCGATGCTGCTTAACTTCTTCGATCATCCAAATCACTTTATCCATTGCGCTACTGGAGCCCGGCAACTCAAGGAAAACGCTATGATTTTATATGTGTAAACCCATCCCATTCAGTCGAAAGCTCTTCCATTTAAATATTCCCATTCAGTAGAAAATCGCTCTTTGGGCTATAAATTGTTTTAAATTTGGCTACAATTTTAGAAATTTGAATTCGATCCAACGGGATTCTATCCAATAGGATATTACCTTTCAAGCTAGACAATTAAATCAAAATTATTCTCAAGCTCAAGTAGAGAAAATATACGCACCTTGACAAATTATTTCAAGTAACGTTCCAAAAGACGAAAATAGCCTTCTTTGTTTCTATTTCTCCATATAGGATGTACCCACCAACGACGCTCCATTCTATTTTTTTTTGTTATAAATGTTGAATTTTTTTCAAAAGCAATAGTTTCTTTTTAAGCAGAAGCAAACTAACGACAGTCGACGCCATTTTAGTTGTTTACTTCCGACTGAAAGGAAACTCTGCAATCTAGGCTCATGCTACCGCCAAACGAAGGAGCGGGTGGAGCAGCGGGAACAAACGCTTTTGGCAGATGCGATATTTTTAGGCGCGAGAAAAAGATCCTACTTTCAACTTCTACTCTCCGTTTTAAGCTTAATTCTCGCTCACATGTAAATGAGCCTTAACTGTTGACCTCACTGATTCTAGGCCTACTCCCATTGTCTATATAGTACCCAGGGGGCGTTACTAGTGCTTTGCCCTAGCAGGAGGGAGTTCCCGTTGAGGTCTTAGAAACTCTTTACATTAATTCAGTGGCGTAACTACAGGAGAGCAGAGTCCGCAACTGCGGGCGGGCCCATGGCTTTTGGGGGGCCCTTTCGAAATTTAGCTTTTAGACTGAATGTCCCATATTTTATAAAGTGTCCTAAAATTTCACAAATCGTCCAACAAAGTCCTATATTTCTGAGATTTCAAATTAATTATTTATAATCCCAGCTGTATGAGATTTCACAAATCGTCCAACAAAGTCCTATATTTCTGAGATTTCAAAGTAATTATTTATAATCAGTGGCGTCGCTAGGCCATTTTTGGGGGGGCTATAGCCCCCCAAATTCCAAACTTAGCCCCCCCCCCCAAAATAATCCGTAAACCCTTCCAAAAAATTGCCGTTAGCAACCTAAAATTCTGTAGCAATATATAAAAATTTTTCAATATGAAACAGTAAAATTTTGAAGAAAAAAACAGATGGAGACAAGTAAAACGTTTCATGTTCTTTCGAAGGGAGTCCCAATAGTGTGGACTAAAAGCTAACCAAAACTAAGAATAAATCCTTCATAATCGGTTCCGTAGTCCTTATCAATAAAAGGTTGTACATATTTAAAATTCGAAAAATTTCACGTTGACACAAATTTACGGATAGTTTTAAAGGTCTATACATTTTCCAAAGAACCCATTATGCAATTTTTAGCCACATCGTAGTATACGATAGGCTCTTAGTTTGACCCGAGCCGTAGTAGTACTGGCCGGGGTTTTCGCTTTCGTTATCGTCAGATTTTAGCTTAAATGGAACCAATAGTTGAATTAAAAAAATTTTCACACCGCACCCGGGAATTGAATCCGACTGGCTGGTGCAGCAGTAAGATACGCTACCATTGTGGGGTCGGACACTTCTGATTTTTTGTTTAGGGTCTTTGAATTTTTTTCTTTTTATTTATGTGCAAATTAAATAGATAACGATGTGGCTACTATTAAGTCCCAGCCATTGGGCCATCTTGTTTATATTAAGTTCTTATAATAAATTTCAAATAGTTTGCCCAGATTTAGCCCCCCCAAATTTCAAACCCTAGCGACGCTACTGTTTATAATCCCAGCAGTATGAGATTTCAAAAATCGTCCAATAAAGTCCTATATTTCTGAGATTTCAAAGTAGTTATTTATAATCCCAGGCGTATAAGGTTTCAAACGCTGAATTAATGATATCTCATTTGGTCAGATCGAAAAATAGAGCTCGCCGAATTATTAATCTTGAATTCTCATGTAGTTGAATTTTCACGATTTTTTAAGGTTCATATATGAAATGATAACAATTAATTTGCATTTTGAGCCCCACTCCAAAATAACACAATTTAATTTCGACTCAGACCTTTCATTTAAATTATATAAAAACGTCTTGGTTTGGACCAAGGCCGAAAAAACAAACGATATGTGTGAGGTTTATCAATTGACTGAAGTTTCAGATATTGAAATTTTTTCTAGTTATTTTTATCCACTCAATCCTTAATCAATATTTAATTCAATCAACTGATTTTACTGTTAATCGATCTAGTCCCTCTAAATTAATTGAAAAAATTACATATCTACGCTTTTTCAAGAAAAATTACATTTTCCGAAAACATTTTATCATGAAATTAAACACATATCGTTTGTTTTTTCGGCCTTGGTCCAAACCAAGACGTTTTTATATAATATCTGTCACTTCAGTCTTAATGTAATTAAATTTTGAATAATTATGTTTGCTTTACCGTCATACATTTGCACTCTAAAATATAATGGTGCATTCAAACACAATATATGCTGTTTTTTCCAGTGCCAAAAAAGACTTCATTTAGGGTGTACTTTAACCCCATTTCTATGATCAATTCACGCCATTTACTAGTATTATTTGCAAGTATTAAGGAAATATTAGGCATTTAAGCACCATTTACAGTGGCTTTTAACATCTTTTTTTGACAATCTGTTGAACTTCTAATATTACCAAAAGTGAATAGGCTACTACGTACAGAAAGTGAAGAACTTCCGCGTTGTTATGAAACGTGTTATTTCTCTCGCTCTCTTAAACGTCCCCGCCTTAGCGGAAAGCCACAGTAACGCGGTGGCGAATCACTTGTACCTTTGTATCCCTACCTCTTGAAGTTATAGTTTCTGGTACACGTGACTATTAGACCGAGTGGGGAAAGGTATAGCCCCTCCCATTTACATGCGCGGTAACCACTGGATGTTTTACTTCCAACAGCAACACGTAGATGGCGGGAAAAATCTATAATATGGCGCGAAATTGAAATTGCTTCGTTTTAGAACATTGGTCTTGCTACAGATAATGTTAGTTCGAATCTTAATAAAAAGATGAATATTCGTGGTATTATATAGATTTTAAAATATATTTCTCGCCATGTTTTAAACAACATACACATGGTTTATTACAAAACAATATAAGTTAATATTTTTAAGTACATGAGTTTTTATTATTATTGTATAATTATGGGAATAAGTTGTCTTTAGGATTTAAATTTATTATTTCTTAAATAAATATGAGTTGTAAATGTCCAATCCCGAGTTTCAGAAGCACAGAAATGGATGTATATTTCCCAAATAATCCCAACGTTAGGAAACAATGTTTAAATTTATCGGTGGACCAAGCAATGATGCCTTAAAAGGATAATACCGGCACTTCCGTCTTTTGCAAGATAATGTCTTGTTCTATCAAAGAAAGACTAATAGTTTACTAATAGCCACTTCGTTTGCATTATCATTTTTCTCTGAATTGCTTTGGTAGAAATAATAAAGAGACTCCCACATGCAGTTCCTTCAATTGAAGCCCCAAAACCAACTGATGCATTCACAATATCTATGTCTGAGATGAATAAAAGAATGAACAGAGGAAATGCACAACAAGTTTGGATTTAATAACATCTCTTGCTCTTTTGCAATCAGGATGGTTTTTGTTATTTATTGAGGTTAATTCCATGATGAGGAGAGACGTTTTTATAAAGTGCTACGCTTGAAGTTAATTGAATTGGCCAAAAAAGTAAGTAATCGCAATTATGAAATAGAATGAATGTTTGTTAAACTTACTTTGCTTGGGCAAAATTAATGCAAAGTTAAGACCATAACAAAACAAGTCATTATCGTCATTATTTACATTTGTGGGAGCTAAATTGACTCCAAGAGCCGCTCTTTACAAAGACTACTCTCCTCATCCTGCAATTAACTGCAAACGTTCACAGAAAAATGATCCTTCAAACAAATTAGCTATTAGAAAACTGTTAAGGCTAGTTTTCACTGGGCAAAAACGCGGCGCAAAGCGGCGCAAAATATTTTCAATTTGGCGGAAAGTTAGCGACGATTCCGCGACAGGTTTTCACTAAAGACGTTTTCCGGCGTTTTGTTTTTCGCGGATTTATTTAGCGCATGCGCATCTAGCGGTAAGAAGACTTCGGTCAAAGCAAAGGACAAAGTGCGCGAAAATAGATAGCGCGAGACTACGTTAAAGCGCCACCACAAGACCGTCAGTGATTGGCTACTATTTCGCGTTTTTTTAAATAACGGCGGAAAGATAGAACTTCAATTCCGTGCATTTCTACGTAAAATCGCTAGCTTTCCGAAATATTTTACGTAAAATATTTTTACGCAAACTCCGCGGAAGGCCTTTTCCGCCGCGTTTTTGCCCAGTGAAAACTAGCCTTTAGTCTTTTATTGAAAAAAAAGACATTAAATTGCAAAAACGCAAGGGAAGGTATTTTCCAAGCAATTCATCATCGCTCGGTCTACCAATAATTTAAACCATTTTTCATAACGTCAGGATTAATAATAATAAATGTAAATCCTTTATTGTTTAGTAAAAAATAATGTGTACGTGGTAGGAAATATACATATAACCCAAATATTCACCTTTTCATTATGATTTGAACTAACGTTACCTATAGCAACACCAATGATCTATAACTAAGCATTTTAAATTTCGCGCCAAAAAGTAGATTTTTTCGCCATCTACGGGTTGCTGTTGGAAGTAAAACATCCAGTGGTTATCGCGCATGTC
The DNA here is from genome assembly GCA_019434445.1 of Phalangium opilio. NCBI lineage: Eukaryota > Metazoa > Arthropoda > Arachnida > Opiliones > Phalangiidae > Phalangium > Phalangium opilio. Next base: position 218,965 of record JAEQBA010002232.1, on the reverse strand, counting down.
AATGGGCGGGGCTTTACTCGAACTACTTTCGGTGATGTAATTGCTTTGAAGCACGATTGGCTGCTCTAAACGGAGGGAAGTTCGAATACAACCAATCTGGTTTGACTTCATCTTTTACGCGTCGTCTGCTCAAGAGTTTTCTTTAAAACCACAGGAAAAGGCGCTACAGAATTCGATTTGTACACTTTCTGTACGTAGTAGTTATTCACTTTTGATATTACTTAGTTTAATGGTTTTAAAAGTAGGGAAAAAGTATGCTACCTATGTCACATTATTAAACCAAGTGAAGTGAAATAAATGTTAAATATTTATTATAACCACTACAACACAGACACGTGGTAAGTCTAAGTTTTCCAAGAGATCTAACTAATTATTATGTCCAATCACGATGGTTAAAACATGTATCTACCTGGGCTCGAACCTGGGACTTTCCGTGTGTGAAGCGGACGTGATAACCACTACACCATAGATACGTGGTAATACTGAGTTTTCCAAGAGATCTAGCTAATTCAAGCGCCCAATCACGATGGTCAAAACATGTATCTACCAGGGCTCGAACCTGGGACCTTCCGCGTGTGAAGCGGACGTGATAACCACCACACTACAGATACGTAATAACGCTGAGTTTTCCAAGAGATCTAGCTAATTATTATGTCCAATCACGATGGTCAAAGCCGTACTTCTGTAATTAACTAAAATTAACATACTTAGACTTAATTGTTTTGATCAAACTGGCTGATAGCACACCCTGAATACTTAATTGTTAATTTAAGATAATTCCGAAAAGTATCTTCGCTGTATCGGTGGGGAAAAATCACGAAAAACCCATGTTAATCTCCATAGGAAATTAGCAAAAGCGGGTGAATATTACTTTAACGTTACAAAACGGTATCAAGTCATATCTACAAGGGCCTACCGGCCCTGTAGAAATAACGACGTTTGTTGGGCCCGCCCGCAGTCCGACAATAAGGGCCCCTTCTTAAGTGTCGAGCTTTCAAAAAAGTATGAAAACATCATGAACGTTAGTACTTTTCCCTTTCATAATTTATAGCAATGCGCCTTGTCACCGCTCTCGACTAAGATTTCTCTCACATACCAAACTGCAATGCAGGGCCTCAGCTCTTTTAGAGAATTTTTAATACCAAAAATAGGATTCTTTTCGCAAAAGTATAGCATTATATAGGACCAGATTAATCAAATTATAGGATTATACAGGACCAGATTAATCAAATTATAGGATTATACAGGACCAGATTAATCAAATTATAGGATTATACAGGACCAGATTAATCAAATTATAGGATTATACACGACCAGATTAATCAAATTATAGGATTATTCAGGACCAGATTAATCAAATTATAGCATTATACAGGACCAGATTAATCAAATTATAGGATTATACAGGACCCGATTAATCAAATTATAGGATTATAGGATTATACAGGACCAGATTAATCAAATTATAGGATTATACAGGACCAGATTAATCAAATTATAGGATTATACACGACCAGATTAATCAAATTATAGGATTATACAGGACCAGATTAATCAAATTATAGTGTTAAACAGGACCTATTAATCCAATATAGCATTATACAAGACCAGATTAATCAAATTACAAATTATAGTGTTATAAGGACTAGATTAATCAAAATATAGGTCAGGACTGACATAAATGATTAGATTTAGAGTGTGGATAATTTTATTTTATTGAGAACGTAAGACTCTTTAAATACTTCGCACCTGGATTTAAACAAATACTGAAGGGCTCACACAGACATAGATTTAGATTTACTTCAAACAGTGCCTATTCTAGAGGGTCGGTAGGCCCTTCTAGATAAGATCCCACACCCTCCCGTAATGTTAAATGAAAATTCACAGATTTTCGCCGATTTTCCCATAGGAATAACATGGGGTTTTTGGTGCTCCAGCACATCGAATCATTTAAAAACTAAAGCGAAGTTATGTTTCGGAATACTTTTAAATTAACAAGTAACTATTCAAGGTGTGCCTTTTGCAAGTTTCATCAAAATTAATTAAGTCTAAGTATGTTAATTTAATTAAAAATGCAAGTACCTCAAATATTACTCTACAGCAGACGACGCTAATTGCTCTACAGTAGACGACGCTAATTGCCATTTCACCGCCTTGAAACTTTAACTTGATATTTTTCAATAACTATATCACTAAAATTTTTAAAAACTTCACTGGTGGGTCTAATTTTTGTTCAATTGTGCGTCTCGGTTGAAATTCTTTACTTAAGATACCTTTTTTATTTATATTTTAGATGTTCGTTTCGACCAAGGCTTAAGTTGCCTTACTTAGGCACTCCGGGCAGATTAGTGAGTCCATGGATTAACTAACACTATCCCTTAGTTAATCCATGGTGAGTATAATGAAATGGGTGATTAAGCTTTAAGGATAGATGGATCAGTGTGAGAAATAAGGATTTTTTTAAAACTGGACCAGTGGCCTAGGTATTTTAATTAAAATAACTGGCCACGGTGCTACCCAGCGTGGGCTATATGGCGGTAGCACAGGGTAAATACCATTTTAAAAATGGCCTGGACCAGTTTAAAAACCAAATTGGAGGGGGAGTCAGTGGTCTCGGAATACTTTCAATTTAACAAGTAACTATTCAAGGTGTGTCTTTTTCAGCAAAGTTAATTAAGTCTAAGTATATTAATTTAATTAAAAATTAATTACCTCAAGAGATTACTCTACAGCAGACGACGCTAAATGCTCATTACTCTACAGTAGACGATGCTAATTTGCCATTTCACCGCCTTGAAACTTTAACTTGATATTTTCAATAAATATAACACTATATTTATTAAAAACTTCACTGGCGGGTTTAATTTTCGTTTAATTATGTGTCTCGGTTGAAATTATTTACTTAAGATACCTTTTTAATTTATATTTTAGATGTTTGTTTTGACCAAGGCTAAAGTTGCCTAACTTAGGCAGACTATTGAGTGAGTTCATGGATTAACTAACGCTATGTTTTAGGAAAATGGAATTGTTGTTGAAAAATCTGAGATAAGTAATTTTTTATTTCAATTAAATCATAGGAAATAAATCCATTACCAGTAAAATCAGGATATTGAATTAAATTCTAAAGAGTAGTAAAATACGGATTGTCTTTAAAATTATGTGGGAAAAAAAATATCCGCGCTTCAGTCAACTGGAAAAACTCTTTATCATTTTGTTTTTAAGGCTTGGGCAAACCAAGTCCTTTTTAGCCATATCGTAGTATACGATAGGCTCTTAGTTTGACCCGAGCCGTAGTAGTAGTAGTAGTAGTAGTAGTACTTGTGGCCGGAGTTTTCGCTTTCGTTATCGACAGATTTTAGCTTAAAAGGAACTTTATATTACCACAACCCACCCATTCGGGTAACTGGGCTCGGTTAGAGATTTAATTTTAATTAAAATTTTTTCAGGTCAGAGCCGGGAATCGAACCCGGGTCGCAGACATTCTACCAACTGAACCACAGAGACTTGGTAGAAACTCCGAGTTTTTTATTATTTGTTTTTATCTCTAAAATGTCGGGGCGATGTGGGGTGGGGTACCTCCTAATCTGTGGGGTCGAATACTTTTGAATTTTTATCTGTGGGGTCGGATACTTATGAATTTGTATGTTTGGGGTTTTTATATTTATTTTCTTTTTATTTATGTGCTAATTAAATAGATAACGATTTTTCCCGTTTCGTACCGCGCTGCTCATGTGTTTCGTTCTCGTTCGGTAGCTATCGTCATCTATGTTATGTTTGACTGGAACGTTTTTGCGGTTAATTCAAATGTGGGTATAGATAGAGCTAACATAGTGTTAAATGAGCGTTATGCGTTTGATCATTTTAGCATTGCTAAAGGTAATTCGAGGGGATATTCACTAAAATGCGTAATCACTATAACTAAACTTTCTCTTTCAAAAGTTTCTGGGCATAAGTCCTTGTTAGAAATTTATAATATGCGATAAGTGTGAATCGGCATAAGTCTATGTTGTAAACTCATCGAGGGGATTATCACTAAAACTATCTGTTCTTCGATTCGCCGGAATATTAGAATCACAGCATAAGTAAATTTATACGGTTATAATTTTATCACTGTTTAGAGTAGGGAATCGAGGGGCTATTAACTCTGATTTTATGCACGGTACATCATTTAAGCATTGAAAAAGATAGCGCTATTCACTCATTAGGGTAAGGTATAGAGGGTTTATCCGCTCATTAGGGTAGGGTATAGAGGGGCGTACGATATGGGTACTATTACGAGCCCTTGGGCCGTCTTGTTATATATTAATTAAATGAAACTGTAAGCAAAAAGAGACTCAAAAATGACTGATAATGACTAAATCTAGCTATTTAAAAGCGTCAGATGTTTTCAGAGATGACAGATTTTCAAAACTTTTTTATAATTAAATATATTTTAAAGATCTTTGCTATAATTCAGTTCAATCTGTGGGCTTAGATATTTAAATGAAAGGTTAAAGGCGAAATTCAATTGTGTTATTTTGGAGTTCAGCTCAGAATGCAAACTAATTGTTATCATTTCATATAAAAACCTTAAAAAATCGTATAAGTTCAATTATGTGAGAATTGAAGATTAAATATTCCTGAGCGAGCGAAGAGAGGTCCGCGACTTTTTGATCTCACCAAATGAGATATCACTAATTCTGTGTTTAAAACGTCATACAGCTGGGATTATAAATAATTACTTTGAAATCACTAAAATATAGGACTTTATTGGACGATTTGTCAAATTGTAGGACACTTTATAAAATATGGGACAAACAGTCTATAAGATAAGCCATGGGCCCGCCCGCAGTTGCGGGCTCTGCACCCCTGTAGTTACGCCACTGCCGTTTTCGTGGGTATAAAATTGGCTTATATCCCATTGGATAGAATCCGTTGGGCAGAATTTCATTCGACAGAAATCCCATTCGGCCGAAAATCCCATTCGACAGAAATCCCATTCGGCCGAAAATCCCATTCGACAGAAATCCCATGCGACAGAAATCCCATTCGGTCGTAAATCCCATTCCACAGAAATCCCATTCGGCCGAAAGTCCCATTCGACAGAAATCCCCTTCGGTCGGAAATCCCATTCGACAGATTGGTCATGTGAATGAAATCATTAAGTACAAGAAGAGAATCCAACCGTACATGGGACAAGCAGCCATTCTCGTTCTACCAAGAGCCAACGCTAGAGGTAGTGAACGATAACTGGCGTCGCTTTTTGGCCCAAGCTTGAAGCTGCTGTTAACGACGATTCCGGCTTATTTATGGAATAAATGAATTCGTCTATATCCGATTCCACACACCGAACCTAACCAAACCAAACCAAACCAAACCAAACCAAACCTAACCTAACCAAACCAAACCAAACCAAAAACCAAACCTAACCAAACCAAACCAAACCAAACCAAACCTAACCTAACCAAACCAAACCAAACTTAACCAAACCTAACCAAACCTAACCAAACCTAACCAAACCTAACCAAACCTAACCTAACCTAACCTAACCTAACCTAACCTAACCTAACCTAACCTAACCTAACCAAACCTAACCTAACCTAACCTAACCTAACCTAACCTAACCTAACCTAAGCTAACCCTAGGCCAACCTAGAAAATAAGAATATTTTGGAAAAGGCCCATGTTTATTTTTCAACGACCTTAATTAATATAGCATTATAAAATGCGAAATCGCACCAATGGGAAATTCGCTCCAACGAGACTTCTGTCCAACAGGAATGGGAAGTCTGCTCAATGGGAATACGATAAAATGCGAAATCGCGCCAATGGGAAATTCGCTCCAACGAGACTTCTGTCCAACAGGAATGGGAAGTCTGCTCAATGGGAATTAGGTCCATTGGGAACAGCCGGCTAGCTTCGGTCAATTAGAACAACTTATTTTTTATTTCGGTCCAATGGAATTTCGTTCCAATGGAATTCTGTTCAATGGTTATATACCATAAAATTGAGGTTGTCGCGGACATCGAGAAAGCCTTCTTAATGATTGAACTCTCACCTTAGGATCGTGACGCAGTACGTTTTTTCTGGACATATGATGATCTTCGCAACGAATTTAGAATCATGCGAGTTACACGCGTACCCTTCGGTGTCACGTCCAGTCCTTTCTTACTTTCGGCGAAAATTCAGCACCACCTTCAAGTTTATGAACATTCCCATCCAGCTATTTGTACATTCTTACGCAATGGACTTTACGTGGACGACTTGATTTAAATTCTGGGGAGACAACTGTACAAAAGGCCGCCAAAACGACTATTGAAGCAAAGGAGATTCTTAGTACTGCTAATATGAATCTTCGCAAAAGGAAGTCAAATTCGCCAGAATTAGAAGAAATTCGGAAGGAAATGAGGTTATATAGATTCAAGAAACCTCCGCGTGTACAAGAGACGACCCTAAAGATGCCATAAAGGTATTAGGCCTTAAATGGAATCCGGAAAGGGATATCATAACGTTTGATGTTCAAGCCTTAATTGATTTCGTTCAACACAAGGAAATCACTAAAAAAATGTCTATACGAACTGTATCGAGAATCTTCAATCCAATTGGCTTTTTGGCTCCCTTTGTTATAAGAGTCAAAGTTTTATTCCAATAATTATGGCAACTAGGACTTAAGTGGGATGATGCGTTGCCAGATCAATTAGCGGAACTATTTCGTAGGTGGACAGAGGAGTTAGCGCTGTTAAAGGACATTGCCATACCTAGACACTACTTTTCAGGATTCGAAGATGCGGATATAAAATTTATGACTTTACATTGTTTCTGCGATTCAAGCGAATCGGCTTACGCCACAGTTTGTTACCTTCGTTATGTAACTAAGGATGACCAGATACGAGTTTCTTTCGTATCCTCTAAATCAAAAATTGCCCCTTTAAAGAAAATGAGTTTACACCGACTCGAATTAATAGGGGCTGTGTTAGGTGCAAAACTGGCGAATTATTTAAAACTTGCATTTCGATTTCAAGTCGATGAAGTAAAATATTGGTCAGACTCGATTGGATAAAGAATTCTTCTCGGCAATTCAAGCCTTTCATTTCTAATAGAATGGCAGAGATCCAATCAATGACTGACCTTCTTTGGAGGTAAGAAGATTATTTATATAATGAGTACGAAAAGCCCGCCTCTTAGCACGAACAGTTTATAAGCGATAATAGAAATATTTTGGAAAAGGCGGTACGCGACAATTTGGTCTCACCGTTATGGTCTCGCCGATTTGGTCTCGCCGTTTTGGTCTCGCCGTTTGGGTCTCGCCGATTTGATCTCGGGACAAATTGGTCTAGGGACACTTTGGTTTCGAGACAAATGGGTCTCGGGACACTTCGGTCTCGAGACAAATGGGTCTCGGGACAAATTGGTCCCGGAACAAATGGGTCTCGCGACAAATTGGTCCCGGAACAATTGGGTCTAGGGACAAATTGGTCTCTGGACACGAAAGTCTCGTTTTAAAAAAATATCACCCCTTCAGCATTTTTTAAAACACACAAACTTAACCGAACCAAACCAAACCTTACCCAATCTAACCTAACCTAAACTAAATAAACCTAATCTAACCCAAAAAACCTTGTTTGGAGGTAAGAAGATTATTTAAATGAGTATTAAAAGCCCGCCTCTTACCACGAACAATTTATTAGCAATAATAAAAATATTTTGGAAAAGAAATGATTGGAAGTTAGTAATTAAGATAACTACATGGAGGTTTGTCACGGAAGTGTTAGTGGGAAGACTGAGCCTTTCGCTATATGTCAGCGCGTCAGAGGTCCAACCTGTAATTATTGACGAAGTATCAACATATTTTAAGTATAAATACTAAGGTATTATGGATTCCCATAACATTCCACTAATCATTTCGCCTAGGCGCCCATTCAGCAGAGACAAAAATATGAGTTGACACCCCGCCTCCAACCTTGTAAGCGAGAGGGAAATTCGTATCACTTTGCGCATGGGCGAAATTTAAAACCCACCACTGAAGATTCTCCGGAGAGATAATGTTCCTTGCAATTTAACCCTCGATTTACATCAGCGCGTCTAACGTGAATTTGGTGCTCAGCTTTTCGTTCTAGTTGGGAATCCAAAATATGTTAGTGGATAATCAGCCCTGGATTAAGGAATTGAACTCTTACTGGAGATGACACTTTTGTTCCCAGTTTGAGCCTTTGGAGGTCTCTCTAATCTACTTTGAAAGAATCCGGTGAATCGGACGTCAAGGGAAAACACAAAAACTGTCGCCCCAGTGGCAAACTGGGGAGAATTATATGTTGAAAAACGATATTACATTTAACATGTTTTCACTATGAAACAAAAATATTCAAGCTATTCGAATGTCTCAAAAGATCAAGTGTTTTCATCTGAGAAAAATTATAAGTTATAACTTAATAATGATGTAATGCGAAGACAGGTCGAACGAACTAGCTAGGGAGGAAGAGAAAAAGATTTGGTAGAAGTATGTCGTAAACCATACGGAAGAAGACTTTCATTCACTCTTGTGACACACTTTCTGTTGATCCTATTTGACGTTGCTACAACACATCCGTTTGTGCATGAAATGAGCTTTTTTGGCAAGTCTTAATTGTCTCGTAATGTTTATAAAGGATACGTTTTAATTAACAGGGAACTTTGTCTAATAATGATTATTAAAATACAGAATGACAAAGTTATAGGTTAGACAAGTAATGTGTAAAACATTGATTGCAAAGGTTAGAATACAGGTGATCTAGAGCATTTTGGCATCTTTGGCTAAATCATAAAACATTGATTGCTCATTCCTCAAGAGAACATCTGGAGAGTCGAATTCCAAAATTAGGCCCTGATCGAGAACCATCACCCTTTGAAAAGTTACAAGACATCAAAATAGGCATTCATTTTAAGCCGGTTTGAATAGTAGTTAAACTAACTTGTCGTAGTCCAAGATGGTGTTTATTCTGTGTGCAATGGTGATGATAGTAGAGTTGGCGAATTCCTTCTTGATGGTCCCTTGAATGAGAGCGTCGGTGTCCATGTCGACCGAGGCGGTCGCTTCGTCCAAGATGAGAATCTTGGTGTTCCGCAACAAGGCACGAGCCAAGCAGATTAACTGACGCTGACCGACGCTGAGGTTGCTACCTCCTTCGGCCACGGGGTGATCCAGTCCCTGTTCGAGTGACGCCACGAAGGATTTCAGGTGCGAGTGTTCCAGGGCGGCCCACAGTCGCTGGTCATCTTGTTGACCGAAGGGATCCAGGTTGAGTCTGAGTGTGCCCGAAAAGAGGATTGGCTCTTGGGGGATGATGGTCAGCCGCGATCTCAAATCGGACAAACCCAATCCCTCCACTTCCACTCCGTCTATGACGATCTGACCGTGCACCCCCTCGATGAGTCGGAAGAGCGCTAGCGTCAGCGATGACTTTCCCGCTCCAGTCCGCCCCACCACGCCCACCTTCTCTCCGGCTTCGATCCTGACATCTATGTCCTTCAAGACCAAATCCAATCCTTCTCGGTATCTGGTGCTGTAGTCCTGGAATATTATTTGTCCTCGTTGAGGCCAGTCAGCAGGCGGTTGAGATTCTGCATTCTCCCACTCGGCCTCGGACTCCAAACGACAGTATTCGTCAACTCTTTCTATGGAGACGACATTTGATTCCAAACCCGTAATGCCAGCGATAAACCATTTGATCGTCTGTAGAAGCTGGAAGATCAATATACTAAATTAATACTTTATGTGTAGATGTTCCACGTGGAAGTAAAGCCTGCACAATTTCTTTTGAAATTCAGGGCTAATTTTTATTAGACAATTAGATTAAATAATATATACTACATTTTATACATAAGGCAAATGGTGTATCACCAAAAGTATCTACATTAGAACAAATAGTTTCAATCAAGAAGTGTGTAGGATGCCAGATCATACCAAAATATATAATATTTCATTGTATGAAAGAGTTATCAATTTTTGGTCATACCCGTTTGTGCAATATTCTACCGCCTTTTCAGCCGTCGTGCTACGAGTCGTCGCGGGAATTGAATAATATTACGAGAACTATTTACTGCACTCGCAGTATCACTATTTTGTGCGTAGTGAAGACGAAAGCGGTAACATTGTTCCCTGAATTTGTGTGAAAGACCAAGTGAAAATATAATTGTTTAACAATTATGGGTTCTCTTTTTTTTAGAGTTCGTTGGTTCGTTGAACTAAAGTTACACTTTGCGTTTTCTTCCTGTTATAGTTACGAACTGTTGTAAAAGAATGTGGTTCTAGTATAAAAGGGTAGCGAAAAATCTATCTATGTGTAATAGATCAAATAAGATTCGATCAGTACTGACTGCGTTCGATAACCGAAAATTCAACAAAATCGACCCAATAAGAGTGTTGCCATAAATTTGTAGGTCCAAGAAGGAATTTACTATAGTAAATTAATTCTTGGTAGAATTACTCTTCACAAAACACGAAAACTGACGGTTGCGGATGTTAATCTCGTAGCAAGGAAAACATATCTTCCCAGTTGATAGAGGTGCGAACAGGTGTTTTTGCAAAATCTTCAGTTTTCATCCCATTCTCACTAACGAAGGTAAAGAACATTTGTCTTTCGAGTAATCAGTTTTGCCATTGTTTAATGATCCAAATCGGTTCTTTGGGTGTTTTTTAAAGCTTATCATAGTAACGCGTATCAACTTCATACAAGTTGGGAAAACCAAAATATTACCTCTCCGAGTCAAGAGGTCTACTACTACAAACTTATTTACCTAGATATGGAATTATTTCTCTTTTTTGAAGTAAAAATTTACGAAATATTGAAGCAGTATTCCAAGCATAGCGAATAATACAGTATAGCAGACGACATTTTACATCCAATAAGGATAAATCTTGGACACATGGAAATCAGTCAATGGGGAAAAGATCAGGAAATGAAGTCTACGCTTCAGCTGTTTACCGTATATTCTGATAGCTACATTCACAACTGGTTTGCAGTGTAAACACTATCGTCTCGTCTCACCCAAAGAAAATATACGCTCCGGGAATGGAAGCTATGTCTCGGGGTTGGGTGGACCAAGGAACTTCCGGTCTATGCAATTTCAATGTAGCCGGAAATACCTCGGTCAACCGAGCCTGCCTTTGGAGCGTACTAGGAGGGGAGAGACAAAAATTTACACTAGAGGAAGCTACACTTACCATTCCTGGGGCGTGTATCTTCTTTGTCTCACCTCAACAATATTCTTAGTTTGCCAACATGAATGTTAACGTTAAATAACACCAAAGCTAAATTGTAGCTAGACGCACTGATAGTCAATGCGCACCATAAAGAGAATAAAAGGTCTGTAGCTACTACCCGTTTACCATTAGCCCTTTTACTATTCTAATTGCCACCATGATCTTTTCTTCTATTATAAAATCTTAACCTGATTATTTAACAGTGTATTTAACTTTCGGCTCACTCTGAACCGTTGATGTCTCTTCATTTCAGACACGAAAACCAAAGCCCAAAGTTTACTTCACCTCAGGCCTCAATTATTTACTCTTTGTTTCACTAAGCCTATTGCGGATGATACTTAATATACCCGCCGGAGTCTAGGTCTTAGTTTTCTTCATGAAATCACTCAACCAAGGATTATTGTATATACAGATGTAGTATAGCTTAAGTAATATATAAACAGCCATTTCAAATAACAATATTAAAAAAAATCTTTGGAATATCAAAATGAAACAGAGCTTTAAAGCTACAAAAGTACTAAATGCATCATAATTACGAAAAATACTTCCACATATTCACTTTGTAGCGGATATTTTTATTAGATCCCCTACATTCATAAGTATATAATAGTTTATAAGTATATAATAGTTTTAAACCACGCTCCTCAATATTTCCAGTAGCTTGTAGGCCTACTTATAGGGATAATAGATTATTGATAATGCGGTCGTGAACCTATTTCGTAAGTCTTTAAAACCACCACCACTATCCTAAAGAGTTGCCAAACGCATTTGCCCGTAGGTTAAAGTTCATCATCCTATTTTATTTCTATTCACAAAAAAGCCATACCTTGAAGTCTTAAGCCCCTTCTGGGCACCACTTGACAATCAAGTGTTTACTTTGTAAAAGTTCAATCTAAACGTTAAGGCCCTTCTGGGCGTAACCTTAACAAATTTACAACTGGCTATAGAGCCCAGTTTCTAAAGATATATATAATTGTGTGCATGCCTTTACAAAATTACCGATGCCAGTGACCGATGCCATAGATATAGTTCGCTAGGTAGGGTCAACCTAAAAACCCGTGGTAAACCCCACGGTACTGTGCGCGTTCGTTCGCGCCAAATTCAAACCATCTATCGGAGAGAGAAATTACAAATACCATCGATGGACGGTCGGTGATTGGTTTACAAACCAAGAATCACGACACGTCACTTGAACTCTCCCGCGCCTATATAAGTCAGCTATACTGGGAGCAACGACAGTCTTGTTATTCGAATCATTCGAACTCGACCTTTTAACTTCACCTGATGGAGAACGGGACTCTGGACAATACTCAAGTCGACTGAGCGATACCAGAGGATGCCTTACATGCCTTCCACCCGAACCGAGCCTATGGACTGACTTAGTTGAAAAGATTTAGCGCTGGCCGCCACTTTCCAAGAGAGTAAAACATAGCCGCCGGAATAGCCCATCAATGGTTCCAGCTAAAGTTAAACCGTTGCACCAGACAAGCCCATCTATACAACTTGGACTCTGATATAGACTTTCTTCAACTATCGCCGCTCGCCGCCTGAAGAATTTAGTGATGAGTACAATACAGTGATTTCGCTATTTAAACGTATTATCAATTAGTAGGATAAACGTAGAAATTATTAGTAGAGAGGAAAACCTCGTATAGACTTAGGAGACCTGGCATCGGTCGAAATATGCATGCTGCATGATATTCAATATTTTTATCTTTACCAACTATTTTGGGGGATTATTAATTAGAATCATTACTGTCGGGGATAACTATTTAATTGTTAGTTTTAAAGGCTGATATAATGCCATGATAATTAATAGTATCGGCTAATAGAACGCCGTAATATTTAAACCTTCAGTTTAATTGATAATTACCAATATAATTGTTTTAATAAATAAGATTCGAAGTATGGCAAATATGAAGTTTAGTCATTTTAATACCCTAGACCTTAAACTTTAATTATTAGTAGTAGGAATGCTAACGCTTGGCAGCCATAGGCCTTTGGTAGTAGTAAAAGCGTTACAATTTGGGGGTCCGTTTTCCGGAATTGTCTTTCTATGCTAGTTAAACTAGTACCGGAGGCAGTCCGAACTCATTAGTAGATAATAGGTGTAGTAAAATTCATGTGGTAATTTAGTTTTAGTTTATACTGTATGCAATCAAGGATAGATCACTCTAGTTGTCAACCAAAGTTTGGTTCATATTCAAGTTGTTCCGACTGTATTATAGTTTACAGAGAGTCCCAAGCTATAGATAGAGCGAATAGGGCTAGGAATAGAAATAGAAATAGCGACAATATGAATCAACTAACTGGACAACAGGGGGGAAATTCTAACAATAGTAACATGGGGATTGTTGGGAATCAACAAGGCTCGCAGGTAGCTGGAAATAGCGGGGGTGCGATAGGAAACACTCAACCGAAACAAGTAGTCCCTACCACAGTTAGTAGTAGCAGCGTAACGTTAAACCCTCCTCCCATAGTTACCCAAGTTAGTAGTAATAGTAGTACTTCTACCTTGACCACGCAATCAGTAAACCCACTACCAGCAGGAATGACTATGATAGCTACACCGACCTTAGCTTTAATGCAACAACAAATAGCAGCTTTACAAGCCCAAATTCTTCAGCTAACTCAGGCTAGCACGAGTTCTGTAACAGTAAATAGTAGTAATTCGCAGACCTCGGGGGTAATTAGCCCGCCATTAGTAGGTGTTAGTCCCTCTTTGTTAGCGGGGCTTAGTCCGTCTTTATTAGCGGTACAACCTGGAAATAGTTCTAATTGTACTAACCAAAATAATAGTCCGAATAATAACAGTGTCGCCTATAGTACAGCCACACACAGCACTAATACTAGCCCTACGCAAAGTGTTAGCTGCCCTCTTAATCCTTCGGTCACGGTACCGACTTATCAGCCATCCTTTAGAATGCCCAAAATAACCACGCCCGTTTTTACCGGCAAGCCGTCCGACTTGGGTACGAAGGACTTTATAGTAAAAGTACGGCAAATTAGGGAAACTTTGGGAATGCCAGATGTTACATTTATACAAACATGGATTCCTCAAATGTTTATTGGTCCCGCATTAGATTGGTGGCAATCGTTGCCCATAAAACCAATTTCCTTTGATGAATTTCAGATGCTAGTAAAAAGGGAATTTGATTTTCAAGTTAATGACTCGGTATTACTCGAGAGATTACTGAATAGAAAACAAAAGAATGGGGAATCAGTTCGCGATTACATTAATAGTATGCGCGAAATTTTTCTACAATTAGAATTCCCGTTAGCAAATGACCACCAGGTAGAATATATTTTTCGAAACCTAAACAAGACAATGAAACCTCTATTATCATTGTTTAAGTATAGCTCTGTTAGTGAACTTTTAGCTCAGGCTACCCGCCTCGAAATGGCACAGGGAGTGGGTCAAGGGGGAGACCAAGATAGAGCAGCCCCACCTGACAATAATTACGTCAAAAATAGTAGGCCCGAAAGTAGACACCCACATAAGGCTTCTAAAAAGTCAAAGTCGAAATCAAATAGCCATAATGAAGAGCGCGTAATTATTTGTAATGTATGTGGAGAGGAAGGACACAAAACTCCAAACTGTCCTACCGTCACGTGTACCCATTGTAATGAGAAAGGTCACATTCAGAGATATTGCCCAAATAGAAAATCGGGAAACGGGAGTCGGGGAGGACCAAAAGGGGACGGTCCTGCCCCAAAACAAAAGTAATAAAAACCTTACTAAATAGCCCCTTAGCAGCTGACTGCTTTCAGGTCTCAAACGATACTACCAAAAGTAAATGTCTTATAGAAATTAGCATAGCGGGTGTTCCTACCCTCGCATTATTGGATTCTGGTAGCTCGGTTACCCTTATAGATAGAGAATTTTCCAAAAATTTCGAAAAATTTAAATTTAAGACTTCTTCAATTAATTTTAAGCTTAAGGTAGTTAATCAAAAATTTATTATGGCTGATCAATTAATGACAGTACCGTTTGAGTTTCCTGGAAAAAAGTTCGACCATGATGCAGTCGTCGTAGATAATTTAGCTTACCCTTGCATTATAGGAATAGATTGCCTAAAACGTACCGGTATGATAATTAACTACGGTAATTTAAGCTGGAGCTGGGAGTCGAATCCTTCGGTTTTGTATGACTTCTATAATAGTGGGATAAATTTTAATTTAGAAGAATGCAATTTATTTGAGGATGAGGATTTCGACGTGGAAGCTATAGAGAAGGCGTTAGTAGAAGCTCCCATAGACGAAGAGAAAAGAAACAAATTAAGAGCCCTTGTCACAAAATTTAAATGTGTTTTTTCCACAACTGCGGGGTTGACCAAATCGGCGGAACATTACGTAGATACGGGTGATAGCAAACCCATAGCTTCTCCACCATATCGTAACTCTCCTCGTAAGAAAGAGATAATAGACGATATTGTCAAAGAGATGCTAGATTTAAATCTTATTGAACCATGTCATAGCCCGTGGAGCGCTCCGACCCTACTAGTTGGCAAACCCGATGGAAAATTCCGCCTAGTTATAGACTATAGGAAAGTAAATAATGTGACTAGAAAGGACTCGTACCCCTTACCAAGAATCGAGGATATCTTAGAATCAGTTAGAACCCCTGATTATATTACGGTACTAGATATGAGATCTGGTTACTGGCAAGTGCCGCTGAATGAGAGTAGTCGTGACACCTGTGCATTCGTAACCCACAGTGGTATATATCGCCCAAAGGTTATGATGTTTGGCCTCACGAACGCTCCGGCCACCTTTCAAAGACTTGTCAACAATTTGTTTGGTCATTTAGCTAAAGAAGGAGTATTTGATTACTTCGATGAATAATACATCGTTTCTGATACTTTCGAGGAACATTTAAATAGTTTAGAAAAAGTATTAACCATTCTTAAAAACGATGGTTTGACAGTTAAGTCTTCAAAGGCCCAGTTCTGCAGGAAGAAAGCTCATATTTTAGGTCATCTTGTTTCAAAACATGGTATAGAAGTAGATCCGGACAAGGTTAGCGTCATAAAAGAGTACCCAGTACCGCGCACAGTTAGACAACTTCGCAGATTTTTAGGAATGGCCGGGTTTTACCGACGTTTTATTCCGAAATTCGCGGATGTAGCTACCCCACTACATCATCTCACTCACGATAACGTTACGTGGAATTGGGGAAGGGAACAACAAAATGCTTTTGATTCTCTTAAAACTAGCTTGACCACCGCCCCTATCATAGTTTCCCCTAACTTTAAGTTACCATTCACGCTATATACTGACGCTTCGAATGTGGGATTAGGTGCGGTGCTCACACAAACAATAGAGGGAAAAATTAAAGTCGTCCAGTACGCCAGTAGAACCCTTAGCGCGACAGAAAGGAAGCTTTCAGTTACGGAAAGGGAATGTATGGCAGTAGTTTGGGCCATATCAGAAAAGTTTCGAGTTTATCTTGAGGGAAACTTCTTCACTGTCATCACAGACCATAAATCATTAGAATGGTTGAAAAACGCTAAAGACCCAACGGGAAAATTTACCAGGTGGAGCACCAAACTACAATCCTTCGATTTTAAAATAGTATATATCCCAGGAAAAAATAATGTAGTAGCTGATGCGCTTTCACGCATCCCCGAGGCAAGCGAAACAGAAGAAGCCTTAATAGCCCTTATAGATCAGGAATTAGGCGAATCCAAAGCTATAACTCTAGATAGGGAGATTATCCTAGCCGAACAGCGTCTAGATCCACAAATAGGCCGACTTTTAACCTTTCTGGAGGAAGGTAAAATTGGCGATAGTGATAGCATAGCGAAATGGGTAGAAAGAGTAGCACCTTCTTGCAAATTAATTGACGGTATCATTTATAGGAACGTACCACTAGATCAAGCAGGGGGTAACAATGGCATTGTTCACGAGGGAAATAGTAGAACCCCACGTGGTGATAATAGTATCACCCATTGTAGCGATAATAGTTCGTCATTAGACTCTTATAAAATAGTTATACCCAAAGCCTTAATTAAAGTAGTTATTACGGCATGCCACGATATACCATCATCGGGTCACCAAGGCAAAGCCAAAACTTTAGAAAGAACTAGGAAGTACTATACCTGGGAAGGAATGACTAAGGACATCAATAGTTACGTCAAGTCATGTATAGTCTGCCAAGAGCATAAGTCTCCGCCAATTAAACAAGCGGGTCTTATGAAGTCAGCAGAGCCTTCGCAACCGTGGGAGGTTATAGGAATAGACCTTAAAGGGGAATTTCCACGAAGTAAAAGGGGTAATACTCAAATCTTAACAGTATTAGATTACTCCACAAAATGGGTCGAGGCCCACGCCTTAAAGAAGGCTACCACTAAAACAATAGCTACCATTCTCATAGACCACGTTTTTACACGTTTTGGAGTCCCAAAGAGAATAGTATCCGATTCAGGACCTCAATTCGTTTCGAACCTGATGAAGGAAGTTTGCAATTTATTTGAAATTAAGCAGCGTTTTACATCTTTCTATTCACCCCAAAGTAATCAGACAGAGAGGGCAAACAAAAACCTCGGTAACATGATGAAGTGCTACGTCACTGAAAGTCATCAATACTGGGATGTAGGATTACAGCAATTCGTAATGGCCCTACGTTCAGCTAAGAACGAGTCGACCGGCTACTCGCCATCATTTTTAAATTTTGGGCGGGAAATTAGAGAGGTCCCCATTATGAATGTAGACACCCAACTATCCAAGGCCTGCGAAGCCATTGATCCCTTACGCAGAGCCGAAATCATTCGAGACGCGATTAAAAAGGCTCAATACAATTTAGTTAAAGCCCAAGACAAAAACGCGTCCCTCTATAACATCAAAAAGCGGGAATTCGAATTTAAGAAAGATGATGTAGTTTTAAAGAAAACGCATCACCAGTCAGATGCTGGTAAAAGATTCTCCGCGAAATTAGCTAATTCGTGGGAGGGTCCATTTGTTATAGACGAGAAATTATCCCCTTATACGTACAAGTTAAGAACAAGGGACAGTGACAACAGACAGTTGAAAGGGACGTTCCACCTTCGGGAGCTTAAGCTTTTTCACGAGCGCGACCAAGAAAAGGAGGAACAACGTCCAGTTGATGCAAAACCAAGAAAAAAGCCTAATATTGTCCGCCCTCCAGTAGATGATAGCTTTCAAATGGTATTGCGTAACCGCAAGTAGTTGGAGATTAGAGGATAAGAACCTGGAACTTGGTACCTTTCCAGTTGTACTTAAGCCTCATTGTAGATAGTTGTGTAGATATTCTTTTAGATCCTTTTTTTTTAGATTTTTTTGTAGTTAGTTGTGTAAATAGTTTTGTAAGTAGTCCTTGTATATATTCCTGTAGATATAGTGCAATTTTTATTTTTTTTTTCTTTCTTTTAATTACTTTGCCTCCGAGGTCGTTCGGCTCTAAGGGGTGGGGAGTGTAGCGGATATTTTTATTAGATCCCCTACATTCATAAGTATATAATAGTTTATAAGTATATAATAGTTTTAAACCACGCTCCTCAATATTTCCAGTAGCTTGTAGGCCTACTTATAGGGATAATAGATTATTGATAATGCGGTCGTGAACCTATTTCGTAAGTCTTTAAAACCACCACCACTATCCTAAAGAGTTGCCAAACGCATTTGCCCGTAGGTTAAAGTTCATCATCCTATTTTATTTCTATTCACAAAAAAGCCATACCTTGAAGTCTTAAGCCCCTTCTGGGCACCACTTGACAATCAAGTGTTTACTTTGTAAAAGTTCAATCTAAACGTTAAGCCCCTTCTGGGCGTAACCTTAACAAATTTACAACTGGCTATAGAGCCCAGTTTCTAAAGATATATATATTTGTGTGCATGCCTTTACAAAATTACCGATGCCAGTGACCGATGCCATAGATATAGTTCGCTAGGTAGGGTCAACCTAAAAACCCGTGGTAAACCCCACGGTACTGTGCGCGTTCGTTCGCGCCAAATTCAAACCATCTATCGGAGAGAGAAATTACAAATACCATCGATGGACGGTCGGTGATTGGTTTACAAACCAAGAATCACGACACGTCACTTGAACTCTCCCGCGCCTATATAAGTCAGCTATACTGGGAGCAACGACAGTCTTGTTATTCGAATCATTCGAACTCGACCTTTTAACTTCACCTGATGGAGAACGGGACTCTGGACAATACTCAAGTCGACTGAGCGATACCAGAGGATGCCTTACATGCCTTCCACCCGAACCGAGCCTATGGACTGACTTAGTTGAAAAGATTTAGCGCTGGCCGCCACTTTCCAAGAGAGTAAAACATAGCCGCCGGAATAGCCCATCAATGGTTCCAGCTAAAGTTAAACCGTTGCACCAGACAAGCCCATCTATACAACTTGGACTCTGATATAGACTTTCTTCAACTATCGCCGCTCGCCGCCTGAAGAATTTAGTGATGAGTACAATACAGTGATTTCGCTATTTAAACGTATTATCAATTAGTAGGATAAACGTAGAAATTATTAGTAGAGAGGAAAACCTCGTATAGACTTAGGAGACCTGGCATCGGTCGAAATATGCATGCTGCATGATATTCAATATTTTTATCTTTACCAACTATTTTGGGGGATTATTAATTAGAATCATTACTGTCGGGGATAACTATTTAATTGTTAGTTTTAAAGGCTGATATAATGCCATGATAATTAATAGTATCGGCTAATAGAACGCCGTAATATTTAAACCTTCAGTTTAATTGATAATTACCAATATAATTGTTTTAATAAATAAGATTCGAAGTATGGCAAATATGAAGTTTTGTCATTTTAATACCCTAGACCTTAAACTTTAATTATTAGTAGTAGGAATGCTAACGCTTGGCAGCCATAGGCCTTTGGTAGTAGTAAAAGCGTTACAACTTTATATTATGGAAAAAGGGAATATTAAGGTTCTGTATGATTTCTTAACACATCAACACAAGGCTAACTGCTAACACGACGCACTAGTGTAACAATGGACGGACACACACAGACAAAAACATAGACTGCTTTTTAACTCTTTCCGTAATAATTTTGAGTTGAGAAACAAGATTATCTTTAATATTTAAATAAATATAATTATTTTTAATTATTTTAATCTTCAATAATTAACATTAATAATAGTTAAATCGTTTAAAATAAAGTTATACCTATTATCTTCTCAAACTTTGCTAATATTGACGTTTACAGTGAAGGGTACCCCTCTTCCCGCTTTCTTCAAATTTTGGGGTATATATACGATTCGTTTCCATTATAATAGTAAGGAAAAAGCGCAATTGCGAAAACCTTCGGTGGTCGATCCCACCTTAGGGAGGCTAGACGTTTCTCGTAACCCTAGCTGATCGCCGCGTATATCCTAAAACCAAACGATGATAATGGAGTAGAAGCCCATGAGACAGATTGGTGTCTATGTGGAATAGACGGAAGACCAGTAGATGGTGGTGTTTAGAAGCCAGAATGTACAGATTGGTGTCCCAGTGGGATGGACAAAGACCAGAAGATGGTGGTGATTAGAAGCCAGTATGGACAGACTGGTGTCCATGTGGAATGGACGAAGATCAAAAGATGATGGTGATTAGAAGCCGGTAAGTACAGACTGGTGTCCGTGTGGAATGGACAAAGACCAGAAGATGGTGGTGTGAGAACTCAAGTAGAGGAGCCATTTCCGTGACTGTGAAAGCAGTTCGGAAATGGCGAACACGTTTGCTCCGATTTGTAAACTGCGAACGCGGTCACGTGGGGTCTGACAGACAGACAGACAGACAGACAGACACACACACACACACACAGACACGGTCAGTGCATTACCTCTCCGTGACGTCATCGTCACTCGGAGAGGTAAAAAGGCTTGTCAATGAATGGCGGCCAAACAACTTTCTATTGTTTACGAATAAAAATAAGAAAATACAAGAATGGCGGCATTAGGTGTATCTCCCATTCAAACCCCTACATCTCAGTTAATTCAGTAACTAGGCCTATTGGTCCTTTTTGTATCGTACCACTTTAGCGAAGTTTCAATATCACGCTAGTATCAATAGTTAAACAGAAAGCAAGCAGCAATTTTAGCTTGTGTTAAAGATTTTGATTTACTCGCTTGGTCTTCATTGGCAGCACTTACCCGATCGGCATTAGCCAAGATCAATCCTACATGATCAGCTGATAGAATCCCTTTACTCAAAATGATGAAAATTGCGGTGCAAAACATTAAAAAATTGCCCAAGATATTGTAGCGTACTGTCAGCCATCTAAAAAGAAATTGCATTTTATTGAAGTGGAGAAACGAGTAACGACTTGGAATGCTCGCTTTGCTTGGCGTCCAACGCGCGGTTTCAACTTAATGGTAAAATGCAGTGTCGGTGCTGAAACTTTGTCGCTCCAAATCGAAACCAGGCTTTAATGACGCAATTCAGTGAATGAGATACCTTTGCGCCATGTTCATCATGTAGTTAGCGGCAGTGCATTCGTCAATCAGTTTCAGGAAGTGTCCTTCGAAATTTTGTCTGGCGTCACAAGCCCTGATGACAGTGCTGCCAGCCACTGATCCTCCCACGTGCGAAAACAAGAAAGAATTTCTCAAGCTAGCTATACGTTTGAATTGACGATTGCTCGACATCAAGAAACGCTGCAGTTTTAGAGAGAAGTTACCAGTGTTAGCGTGTAAAATGTACTTGCCTTCAACATGAAAATTTCAACAATATATATATTTAAAGAACACTTTAAGAGGTTCAATGTTTAAATGATCGCAGGGAAAGCGTTGGGCGAAGAAATTTAGTTAGAATACGCGATGTACGAGGTTACCTCCCATTTTTTAAGTGTTAGTAGTGTTTGTAAGCGCCATCTAGTGAGCGAATTCTGTTTTTTCATTTTATTCCGAATTTTAAAATTGGCCGCGGACAACAAAAATCTTTATGACACAGAGTTAATCCTTTGTCAGGTCCTGAATGAAGTTTGCAAACCTGCGATCTCCACTCCCTTAAATCTCTATCACTACTTTTACAGCCAAGAACGGAACATGTTCTACCCAGTGAGATAGATAGAGTTACAATTCAAATCGGCTTACCGCGAAACACATTGTTTTTATCAAGCACGTTTATCAAAACATGACAGCGCCGTCTGTGAGCCTCTAGCGGAACTAATTAAAACTTTTACCTGCTTATTTCCAATCAGAAACATCGTTATGATTTTTATTTCATCTATTTATTAGATTAAAAAGGAGTAGAATTTTAATTATTTAACTCGTGTATTTTATTTAGCACGTTGAAAAAATTACCTTGACTGCTTGTTACACAGATTATAGCAGCAGACGGTAATAAAAAGTTCTTCGAGTGATTAATAGGTGGCGCCACCCGTATTTGATAAAGATTCATGCTCGACAAAAAGTGTATCGCGAAACGTCGATCTCCAGATCTCACGTTGTTTATAATATATACATATATTCTATCTCATTGGTTCTACCCCAACTAGCCATTTTAATTTTTCAAAACTTACTAATTACCAATGAGAATTAAAAAAATATGTTCAAATCACCGCATTCACCGCGCGAAAGGATTTCAGACGATGGTTCCGAACTTCCTGCTTTTGAACGCTAGATGGCTTTAAACACAGACGTTTAAAGAGACAAAAATTCCGAAGTTTACGATTTACTTCGACATGGCGGTAGCAAAAACTACTAAGACGCAATGGCAGCTTGGACTAAGTAAAGCTTTACCGGGACTAGACACTCTAGCCTTTGGTAAGGCAATCCGGTTTGGATTATAAAAGCCATTGAAATAAGAGGGGAAAAAAGACTACTTTCCCTCGTTTCCCGTAATTTTGTTACACATCCGGTTTACACGGCGCATGCGCGACTTTTCAACAAATCAGGAGTTTTCACAAGTGTGATTTGTAAACGGGCGGTTAAGACATTTATCGAGACGACTGATTTCGAAGAATCGGGCTGGATAAACGGAAATTTAAGTTTGCAATTAAGAAATTAGGTATGTAATAACGGATAACACTGTATTTACCCAAAATGCAAAAGTGATTCTTGATACTTAGGCCCCACTTATGTGAAAGGCGTTAAATTTGTACCTTTTCCTTAGCCTTTGACCAAGTTTGATTTTCAAAAACCGTTTGGAATATTGCGCGCACGCGTGATGTATAACAAAACAATACACGTGCTATCTTGTTTGTCCGCCAAGCTTTCACAAAGTCCCGCTAGGCGCGTGGGCATCACCAATGGCTTTTGTGAGCCGCGTTTTTACGGACTGTCTTGTCCCGGTAAGGCGTTATTTAGTCCAAGATGGCAGACCCCTGGAATTTGCCTGGTAAACGACGTTTAGTTGTGGCGGCAAGACCTCTTCCCAGCCATCTAAAATGTCTGTTAACTTTAGGAAGTTGATAGTAATATTGTCTATAATTAATTTTCGAAATTATCATTAGTCTTATTTTGAAGAGCTCCAAGCTCTGACCTACAAGTAACTTTCGAATCATTAAGGATGAAAAGCGCCTATCCCTCAGTCAGGGGTAAATAACGAAAGGAGTTAGAGACGCTAGCTTCCGTAGTGTAGAATACAGTGGGACCTTGAAACGTCATAGAATTTGTAACTAACGTAGTGCCATCTTTGGAACTGTATTGTAAATAAGACCAGAACCTTAAAAGTTTTGCCTTAAAATCTCGCACTGCAAGGTATTCTGGGTAAAGTAAAATGGCGGGTGTCGATGTTGTGAAGTCGTCTCATAAATCAACCCAATATAATTATTATATTCAATCGCGAGTAAACAGCGATTTAAAGAAGAAAGATAAGTCAACAATTTGCAATTTGAAGCCGGGGAAATCCTCAAAATGTGTTCAAACTTGTTTTGTAGTAAGTGCGCGGTTACAGAGTCGGCCCAGTGAGCCAAGGCTTAGTGATTTTTCCGAGTCTGTGCCAGTGGGAACTGTGGAATGGGATCAGGATCATCGACTGTATCTGTGACTAAAGAAATTAAAACAACTAAAACTGTATTGAAGGATGCAAAAATGACATTTAATTCCATTTCATTATCGAATAAAGAATTTACCAACTTTAAAGTTGCATGTTTCTAATTCAAGTGCACCTTAATGAATAAACTTTAATGTAAGCCTAATTGTCACTCAGTCGTAAGCAGACGAACACCAGCAGACAGGAGAAAATCGA
Organism: Phalangium opilio; assembly: GCA_019434445.1. Classification (NCBI taxonomy): domain Eukaryota; kingdom Metazoa; phylum Arthropoda; class Arachnida; order Opiliones; family Phalangiidae; genus Phalangium; species Phalangium opilio. Next base: position 194,573 of record JAEQBA010002232.1, on the reverse strand, counting down.
TATCCCAGCATGACTTTCGAAACTTTACTGCCACGCTATTGGTTGGAAAATATCATACTTATTTTGAATTATAGACGGCGCGACAGAGGCGTTTTCTCTTTTCTGTGTCAACGTTTGAAAGTCCCACTGTATTCTACACTACGGAAGCTAGCGTCTCTAACTCCTTCCGTTATTTACCCCTGCCTCAGTCGATACGAATTTCGTGTTTAACCATGACAATTAACAAATGAGAGTGAGGCTGAACAATCACGAATGGAGACTGAAATAGAGTTCCTACCTGAAGTAAAAGGTATCCAACGACAACAACAACGCAGGGAATTATGAATAATGGTAAAAATATTGCAGTTCCTATGGGGTAAACAACTAAATATATCAATCCCCAATTGGTTGTTCTTAACATTGCAGGTAATTGCTGGTCGAGGGCATCGATGTCTTGCGAGAAACGATTAAGTATCCTTCCAAAGGGGGTCGTGTCGAAGAAGGACATGGGAGAACGAGAAACGCTATCGAGCATTTTCCCATGTAGACAGTTTGCCGCTCGTAGGCAGCGAAAGACGTTGATGGTTACGTTCAGAAATGCAAATATGGCTCGGCCTAGACCCAAAAGGAATAAGACAGCTATACGGTTTGATTTTAAGTCTAGGTTCGCTTTGAAATCTTCTTTCGAGTCCGCGCACCACAAAGACAGCCAGTACATTGACACAAAATCAAGGACTACACCACTGATGGCTATTACTTCGATGATCCCACACCATGTTATACCATAGGCTTTAAAATAATTTTTGGATTGTGATACGGATATCTAAAAAAGCGCAATATCGTTATCAATAGGAAAAAAGTGTGTGTAGAGAGTTTTAGTTTTCAACAAGCCAAGAAAAGTAAAACCTCCCCTCATATATTAAAAAGCACATACGTTTCCTTCTTTGAGCGTCTCTTTAGTCATGAGTTTTGCTTCATCATCATCAGAGGCTTTTCCCTCGCGTGCAAGATGAGATCTCTCAATTTTGGTATTTAACGTACTACAAAAATTGCATAACCAAAATTCATAAATTAGCAGAGCGTGTACAACCATGGAGTCTGCATCATAAGAGGAGCAGTTAGCGAGCCAGTTTTTTGACTAGGCGAACCGGTCACAGTCTGGGGTGTAATTAAAGGTCAATTTAGAAAAAACCGCTTGCCTATACACTATTAACTAGCCGTATTTTTGTGGGCGCTTCCATAAGCTGTCGGTAAGCCGCGGGTGCCATTTGTTATTGGCTAACATTCAATGTCGGTGGTTGATCTTCGTAGAACATCTCTCGGAAAAGAAGGCCGTAGCCTCGTGCGTGTTGTAAAGCATCTCAAATTTTGAAAATTTATGGTTTGAATCTTTGGTTACTCCTAGCCAGTCGCTCGAGCTGATCGAGACGCTGGAAAGTGACACATTGTACAATGGTGAATGGCTAGAGCTCACCGCTCGTCTTAGATGGTTCAACAAGAAAGAATCTATTCAAAATTTAAAAACAGGGGCTATCTCTACAAAGAGTACACGCCACGTGGCGGTTGACCAGAAAAAAATTTGCTCGGTTATTTTTTACACAAAGAAATTCGACCGGTTAGTTTCTATAATGCATTTCTTAATTTCTATGATTTGACGCTTCTTCGCTTTTCTACTTCGAACTAGCGGTAGAAAGTGTAGATATAGACACAAAATAAGTCTCACGATGGATCTTTTTTATTTTCCTCGCTCATCTCACTCATATGTTGATTCAAATAATCTTTGGCCATTCCCTGACGACTCATGATTTCGTCATAGGTTCCCCTCTCGATGATTCGTCCGTTGTTTATAAAGAAGATCTCGTCCACTTCTCGGATGAAGCTCAAATTGTGCGTCACCAAAACTCTCGTCTATAAAAAAATGAAAAACTAATTGTCGAGCGAGCAAGGAATTACCAAACAGAAGCAACTTTCAAAAACGAGCGACTCAAAATAGCTATTTGCGTTAGCTAGTCACATACAGCATCAATATATTTCAATCACTTTTGGAGAAGCTTTTATTGAAGTTGCACGGATTAAAATCAAAATCTCTTCAGCTAAAATAAATATATGTATACAAGTGGTCAGATAATATTTTTTTACCGTAAAGAAACTGACGCCATATTCAACTAACACCATTATTTGAAATAAACGAAATGTTGATAACTCATTATGTGAAGCTTAGCGCTTTCGTAGAAAGTATAAGAGAAGTGTTATTTACTTTCTTTCGAAGAAATCCCTTGTGTCCAATGACTTCGTTGAAGAGATGTTTGGCGACGTGCGAGTCAACTGCCCCCAACGGGTCATCAAAGAGATAAACATCGTCATGGCGATAAATTGCTCTGGCCACGTTGACCCTTTGCTTCTGACCGCCACTCAAGTTGATTCCCTAGCATGTAAAAACAAGTTGGGAAAACTAAAATTTACCTCTCCGTGCCAAGAGGACTACATCCAAACTTATTTACCTAGATATGAGCAATTGCAGAAGTTAAAATTTACGAATTATTAAAGCAGTATTCAAAGCTTAGCGAGTATACATCAAAGCAGACGACATTTTACATCCAATAAGGATATGTCTTGTACACATGGAAATCAGTCAATAGGGAAAAACAGGAAATGAAGAGTAAAACCTTTTGAGAGATATTACCATTATGTGTTTGTAAAGGCCCAATTATCTACGCCTCAACTGTATACCCTCTATGATCAAAGCTACATTCACATCTGGATTGCTGTGTAAACACCACCGTCTCGTTTCACCTCAACGATATTCTTAGTAGCTATAACCCGGTTACGACCAGAACTTTCACCGATCTGATGGCTACTATGATGCCTTCTTCTACTATAAAAGCTAAACCCGATTATTTAAATGTGTATTTAACTTTCCGCTCACATGGAACCTTTAATGTCTCTTCACTACAGATACGAAAAACCAAATCCATATTTAATTCTACTCGACCCTAAATTGCTTACTTTTTGGTTCACTGGGCCTATTTACGACAGAATCTAAACCTTAGCGTTCTTCTTGTAATCTCTAAGAATGGTTAAAGGGACTGTAAAGTGATCGGCGGACCGTTGAATTTCTTTTTTAAAAAAACTCACCCCACCCCTCTCTTGTGATTGGTTGAGTGCCGCTCTGCTTCGGCGTTTCCTCAGCTCTGACCCGCGATAGTCCTAGACCCCCGCTGCGTTTGCTAGAAGGAAATACTTTCGTTTTGCTCACCCCCGGGGATTGTGACGTCAATAACGACGTTTTCAAAAAAAATTCCAACGGTCCGCCGACCTCTTTAGAGACCCTTTAATGCTATATAAGATGTAGTATAGCTTAAATAATATACAGGGTGTTTCTGATAAGTATGTCATAAATTAAACGGTGTGTTCCTTTAGTCAGACTGAGTGAAATGTGTCAAAGAACATGGGGTCTACAACGCTTAGTTTCGGAGGTACGGGCCCCAAACTTTGACCCCAAAACGTGAAAAATGTCACAAATGTGGAGTAAGACATATCAGCTTGCTCACCTTGTTTAGACAATTCCAATACCCTCCCATCTTAGAATTCTAATGAGCCATTTTCTAGCAGAAGCGTTTTATTAAAGGTAGAAGTGTGCAAGGACTGGTCAATAAAAGTTGGTTCAAAGTGACAAACAAAGAAGAGTTTCCATTTATTCGTACATGTACAAAGTTAGCTGCAGTTTTAGAGGTATTGTTCAAAATGCCCACCATTAGCATTAATGCAAACATGTGCCCGTCTAACGAACGATTCTTGGACATGTTGAAATATGCCTGGTGTGTTTCGGATTGTTTCACACCCTTCAAGTATTCGTTGTCGCAAGTCGTCTACATCACGGACTTCACTCTTGTACACCAAGTCCTTGAGATGATCCCAAAGGTAGAAATCACACGGATTCAAATCGGGAGATCTCGCCGGCCACGCAACTGGTCCTCCTCGTCCAATCCACCTCAAAGAAAATGTAGCGTTGAGATGTTCTCGAACCATACGGCTGAAGTGTGGTGGTGCCCCGTCGTGCATAAACCACATGTCACGTAGCAATGCTAACGGTATTGCCTCAAGTAGTTGCGGTAAAGTCTCTCTTAAACCCTCGCCATTTAGTCTGAATGGTAGAAAATGAGGCCCTAATAAATGTGAGCCGACAATTCCGCACCACACATTTAAACTAAATTGGACTTGGTGACTCCTAACAGTTGTTACATGTGGGTTTATCTGACGCCATTCATGGTCGTTGTGATAGTTCAAAATACAATCACGGGAGAAAGATGCCTCATCGGTAACTAAAAGAGCGCGTGGGAATAGATGATCTTCAACTCTAGCCACAAACCACCGGCAAAAGCCTAAGCTTCTAGGATAATCTGCAGGGTTAAGAGCTTGTACCTTCTGAATATGATACGGGCGAAACTGATGCCCTTTTAGAATTCTCCATACTAAGACGTGATTGACGCCTAACTGTCGTCCAAATTGTCTGGTACTAGTTGATGGATCATCCTCGAACATGGTGAGAACGTCTTGTTCGATGTCTTCGATGCCTTCTTGAAGATCTCGTTCCCGATCATTTCGTGATTGTAGTTGACCCGTGTCCCTCAAGCGCCGGTCAACAGCCTCGAATGTTCGTCTCAATGACCATGAATGGCGTCAGATAAACCCACATGTAACAACTGTTAGGAGTCACCAAGTTCAATTTAGTTTAAATGCGTGGTGCGGAATTGTTGGCTCACATTAAACAGTTGTTGCGTGTGGGTTTATCTGACGCCATTCATGGTCATTGTGATAGGAATGGATGGTCTTCAATTCTAGCCCCAAACAATAGGCGTCTAAGATAATCTGCATGGTTAAGAGCTTGCACTTTCTGAATACTCCTCCTTTTGAAACCACCTCCAAGAAAATGTAGCATAGGCCAGATAAGATTTTTACGCGAACGTAAAACAATCAGACACAAAAAGGTTTTACTCAGATCGTGAAAATTGCGGTCGGTTGGTATAAAGTACGATGCTGTTGTTCACAAAGTTACAGAGTCACTTAAACCTCCGGTAGTGACATAATGGCGTACACTAATGCAGAATATGCGGATATGCATCTTATGTATGGACTTGCGCGGGGTAATTCTATGGAGGCACGGAGACAATATCAGGACAATTTCCGCAACGTCGCGTACCGGATAGATGAATATTCGAGGCTGTTGAGCGGCGCTTGAGGGACACGGGTCAACTACAACCACGAAATGATCGGGAACGATATCTTGAAGAAGGCATCCAGGACTTCGAACAAGACGTTCTTACCATGTTCGAGGATGACCCATCAACTAGTACCAGACAAGTTGGACGACATTTGACGTCAATCACTTCTTAGTTTGGAGAATTCTAAAAGGGCATCAGCTTCACCCGTATCACATTCAGAAGGTGCAAGCTCTTAACCCTGCAGATTATCCTAGACGCTTAGACTTTTGCCGGTGGTTTGTGGCTAGAGTTGAAGATCATCTATTCCCACGCGCTCTTTTAGTTACCGATGAGGCATCATTCTCCCGTGATGGTATTTTGAACTATCTTAACGACCATGAATGGCGTCAGATAAGACCACATGCAACAACTGTTAGGAGTCACCAAGTTCAATTTAGTTTAAATGTGTGGTGCGGAATTGTCGGATCACATTTATTAGGGCCTCATTTTCTACCACCCAGACTAAATGGCGAGGCATATCTCGAGGGTTTAAGAGAGACTTTACCACAATTACTTGAGGCAATACCGTTAGCATTGCTACGTGACATGTGGTTTATGCACGACGGGGCACCACCACACTTCAGCCGTATGGTTCGAGAACATCTCGACGCTACATTTTCTTTGAGGTGGATTGGACGAGGATGACCAGTTGCGTGGCCGGCGAGATCTCCCGATTTGAATCCGTGTGATTTCTACCTTTGGGATCATCTCGAGGACTTGGTGTACAAGAGTGAAGTCCGTGATGTAGACGACTTGCGACAAGGAATACTTGAACGGTGTGAAACAATCCGAAACACACCAGGCATCTTTCAACACGTCCAAGAATCGTTCGTTAGACGGGCACATTTTTGCATTAATGCTAATGGTGGGCATTTTGAACAATACCTCTAAAACTGCTGCTAACTTTATACATGTACGAATAAATGATACATTTACTGGAAACTCTTCTTTGTTTGTCACTTTGAACCAACCTTTATTGACCAGTCTTTGCACACCTCTACCTTTAATAATACGCTTCTGCTAGAAAATGGCTCATTAGAATTCTAAAATGGGAGGGTATTGGAATTGTCTAAACAAGATGAGCAAGCTGATATGTCGTGCTCCACATTTGTGACATTTTTCACGTTTGGGGGTCAATGTTTGGGGGCCCGTACCTCGGAAACTAAGCGTTGTAGACCCCATGTTCTTTGACACATTTCACTCAGTCTGACTAAAGGAACACACCGTTTAATTTATGACATACTTATCAGAAACACCTTGTATAAACAGCCACTTAAAATAATAATATAAAATAATATTCTTGGAATATCAAAATGAAACAGCTACAAAACTACTAAAGGCATCGAAATTACGAAAAGTATTTCAAGATTTTTTTATATTATATTAAAAGGAAAGTATTAATCTTGAGTTGAGAAACAAGATTAACTTAAATGTTAAAATAAATGTAATTAATATTACATTTTCTTCGAAAGTTATTGACCTTATTGAGCGTTACATCGTTGTAAAAAAAGAACAATTAAACATTCTTGAGAGACTTGACTAATATTGACGTTTGAAATGACGCATACGCCTGTGTTTTCGCCTTAGTCACATCGGTAGTATATAAAGGTTTCGAATCTTAGCTATGGGTAAGAACAAAGTAATTGCGTGAATATTTGGTTGAATCCCCCCCATTGGGAGGCTAGACGTTTCTCGTAACCCTAGCCGATTGTCGCGTATCTCTTAACCTTAACGATGGTGATGGACTAGAAGTCAGTATGTACAGACCGAGGATGCCCATTTCCGTACAATTTTCGAGAATAATAGCCCAATTCTGCCCACTTTTTATAATAACGGTTTCCCCAGAACCTTTCCTTCCATATAAGCTTTGGGTGTTTATGGTTGAAATTTGCGTATGATTTACTTGTATTGAACTTTGAACACTTCACTTTGATTGTGCTACCCTAAGATTAGGAATAACAAAGTAGTACCAAGAAGGAATTTACTATGAGAAGGCCTAAAAAGGCGTCGGTGCGCGTGTTAGTCGACAATCCCCCCTCATGGGTAGGGGAGAGTGGAAACGGAGGCGGCACTTAAAATTTTATCTTACGCTATGTTTTCCACCATCTATCTCTTCTACCTTCTCGTTAAGCTATGGTTTGGTTTTTGGCACTTACGAAATCATAAGTATAGTACACTTGATTCGATTTAGAAACAATTATAGAACGAACGATTTTCACGTAGAGACACGTATTCAAAATCCATTAAGTTAGGTTCAAAACCTTTCACTAACTTGTTTATGGCAATTAAAATTCATTCGCGCACCGTTTCAGCACCGCTGGGCGCTGGCAGCCTCCATTTTTTGTTTACTTTGCTCGAGGTTTTTTTTATGTAGTCGGAATACGTCATTTGCGTCTGTATGACCTATCCACACGGGATCCAATAGGAATGCGCACAGCAATGACGGACATGAAAGAGGTGGAGTTTACTTGTCCACTTACACCGGCGTAAGAGTAGAAGCGTATAATCTCGCTACTTAGGTCTTTTTATAGTAAATTCCTTCTTGGTAGTACGAATTTATTGTTAGATTTAGTCTTCAGAACTCGATTCGAAATAGTGTAATCCTACTGCAAATTTTCCTCACAATTGCTGTAAGCGTTGTTAGTTGCAAGAGGAGTTTTTCAAAACTAAAATATATTAAAAATTATCTAAGATCAACAATGAACTTTTTACGCTTAAGAAATCTAGCCAAACTGTCTATAGAACAGCAAATGGCTGACGAAATGGATTTTGACGATGCAATAATTACTTTTGCAAACCGAAAAGCCAGAAAACTTGAAAAAAGAAACACAAGTGTTTAAAATTTTTCCTTTAAGCTCCAGCATTGCAGTGCACAATATGCTATACTAATTTAAGCGTGAGAGTTTAAGGGGGAGGCAAACTGAGACACCGCCCCGGGCATCATAACCTCTACGTACGCCACTGGTACAACGACCAGAAGATGGTGGTGTGTAGAAGCCGGTACGTACAGACTGGTGTCCATGCGGGATGGACAAGGACCAGATGATGGTGATGTTTAGAAGCCAGTAAGTACAGACTGGTCTCCATGTGGGATGGAGAACGACCAGAAGGCGGTGATGTGCAGAAGTCAGTACGTACAGACGGGTGTCCATGTGGGAAGGACAAAATACCAGATGATGGTGGTGTTTAGGAGCCAGTAAGTACAGACTGGTGTCCATGTGGGATCAACAAAAGACCAGATGATGGTGGTGTTTAGGAGCCTGTAAGTACAGACTGGTATCCGCTAGGGATGGACAAAAGACCAGATGATGGTGGTGTTTTGGAAGCCAGTAAGTACCGACTGGTGTCCATGTGGAATGGAAAGAGACGAGATGATGTTGGTGTATAGAAGCTAGTAACTACAGACTGGTGTCCATGTGGTATGGACAAATGACAAGAGGATGGAATAGGGCATATTTTCGATAACATCCACTGTTCTATGTTTAGCGTGCGGAAGTGAGACACCTTTAATGATTTTTAACGTATCCAAGGACTGTGCGAGCCCAGTTTTTTGGGGTTCGAGTCGAAACTTAAGTCCTACAAAACCCCTTGCAGAATCTCTAGTCGAGTCTTTGCATTGATATCGAGTCCTTGAGCCCTATATTCAGTTTCAGAACTCGGTTTCAAGTCCCATTGTTAAGTCCTGATTAATTTTATCAAGTACCAGTCGAGTTCTGATAAATTATTTCTATTAATACTGTTGGTTTGTTTAACCGCTCAAAACTCGAAACAGGTATACCTCTCTATATGCCTTGTTATAATTAAAATTCCGGCTCACTGAGTTCAAGATAAATATTTTTGGACTTGTTAAGGTGCCAGGCCTTGGTTCGAGTCCTCTGCGAGTCCAAAAGTGCGGATTTGTGAGGACTTGAAAACAATTCTCGCGTCCTAAAGTTTTGATTTTCAAGTCTCGAGTCGAGTACTCACGCAGGCCTACTTGATTGTGTAATCATAATAAGCCTCACTGAATGTAAACAGTGCAATACCGATACTTTAAATGAATCACGCACGTTTGATCTTTATTTATAAACGTCTTTAAGAAGCCAGGTAGTATAACAACCTTTCTCAGTTTGAAAACCCTACCGTCATAGAGGATAGATAAAGAGACGTATTGTGGAGTGAACCAGTATTCTACAGCCCCCACAGTGTAAGAAAGAAGGTAGAATGGGGGTTAATTTGGTTCCTTCTTGTCTCGTGGGTTACTTTTACTATATAGAATTCCTATTTTGCGCTCTCTCTCCAACACAAAATGCACTATTATCAAAAAAATGTCGTACAGATATTGCAATTACAGCCAACATCAAAAGCTGTGCCGGGAGAAAAGCAAACACTAAAAAAGGAAACCCATCCCACCCAGGAAAAAGTCAGGCCACCCTCATATACACTGCTCTCTTAAACTGTTCCTGGCTTGGCGGCGCCAATAGGAAAATTAATTTCTCTTGTATTTTCGGTGCCCGAATTCTCTTAGGCACTGACGTTAAAGACGGGGGTAGACCTAATGATTACACTTAAAGATAAAGATTATCTGCTTATGATAATACGTACTCTTTCTCCGATCTCCGTTTCGTCGTCAGCGGGTAGCTGGTCGATATCCGGTTGTAAGGCGCATGCGCGTATGACGTTGTCGTATCTTTCCTGGTCCATGTCGTCGACGAAGAGAATATTCTCTCTGAGTGAGGCGTTCTGGATCCAAGGTTGTTGAGCGACGTATCCCACTTTCCCGGCCACTCTCACCTCCCCCTTCACCTTCATCATCTCGGAAACTAGAGCGGACAAGAGCGAAGACTTGCCAGATCCCACCGGACCCACCACGGCCACCAACGAGCCGCGGGACACTTTCAACTGTATGTCCTGAAGAGACGCCGCTGCTTCGTCTTCCAGGTTCCAAGAAAACGTTCCCTTATTAATCTCAATTGCTAAAATTTTCATAGAAATAAAATGATGTAAACATTGATCAAATTTGACTAATTTTGAGTTCAATCAAGTCAGAAAAGTCAAAATATTACTTCTCCGAGTCGAGTTAAACTAATTACAAACTTATTTAACTAGATATGCAATTATTGCTCTTCAATGATAACCAATTGCAGAGGTTAAAATTAATGAATTATTAAAGTATTATTCAAAGCATAGATGTATACAGCAAAGCGAACGACAATTTTCGTTCCTGTAAGGATACGTCTTGTACAGAAGGCAATAAGCCAATGGGGGCATAAACAGGAAATGAATAGTATATTTCTAAAGGCTCAACTGTCTACTCCTCAACTCTCAGGATCGAAGCGAAGCCTACGGAATTAATAGAGCCCCTTGATTGGCTCCATTTTTTTATTCATTTTGGGTTTCTTGAATTTGCCAAAAATGGTCACAGAGTGGCTTTGCGCTCTTCGTTAAGCTGTTTTCTAGAGCAATTCAAAACGTTTTCGCACCGCTTAAGAGCCATCAAGAAAGAGGAAATCCGAGTTGGAGGGAAATGGAGCGTTGCCATAGGAAGGCAGTAAACAACTTGGACTCAAGTCGAAGTATTAGGTGGAATTCTTCACAAGTGAAGATAGGGCTCTGTGGAGAGTACAGAAAATAATTTATTTATGAAATAAAAATGTTCACAGGGATATTTATTCAAAGTCTCGGCTTTTGGGCATCATTGTAATGTTTTAATATCTATTAGTATTGTTTTGTCTAATTGGCTTTGCTATAAAAAAGGTATTAATGCTAGTTAATAACGTTTGATATTATTATGTTTACATCAAGGTATAAGTTAATTAACGAGGTTAAAATAATTCTTATAATCATTTCAACATTTTTATACAGGCCAAATTTAGGTAGCGTGTTCTTGGAGTCACTCCGAGTGAAAAATTCCAAAGAACCATGTAACTAATTACGCCATTTCAGAGTTATGAGCTTTCAAAAGTAGCCCCAAAATCAACAAAATTGTGAAACTTGTATTATGGCTTGCTCATCCTGTTTTCGATAAAACGCTCAATTGCTTAAGCCAACCGAAAGAAATGAGAGACTAAAGGCTCGTTTACATGTGCGCGAGAAATGGAAAAAGTCGAAGCGTAAAGCTGAGAGATGAGGCGTATTGGGGTTTGCGTTCCCCAGACGTACCGTTTACAAACAAGCAAGAACTTTTTAAGTCGCGCTTGTTGCTCATAGATGAAGCGGGTGTTCCGAATAAGCTCCGATCTGCCGTGGTAGATTTTTCAACTCATGTTTGCTTGTCGCAAAGAGTCACGTGATTTTCCAAGCCAATAATAGCCAAGGACCGAATATCGTTTGATATTTTTGCGTTTGTTTATCTCGCGAAATAGGCCTAGGCACCGGTAAGGCACCACCATTGAGAATGTCTTTAAATGAAAGAAAGTCAAAATAAAATTTTTGAAATACGTGTAATCACATTGCCTCATCCTTTCAAGCTAGATAATTAAATCAAAATTATTCTCAAGCTCAAGTAGAGAAAATATACGCACCTTGACAAATTATATCAAGTAACGTTACAAAAGGCGAAAATAGCCTTCTTTATTTCTATTTCTCCATATAGGATGTACCCACCAACGACGTTCCATTCTAATTTTCTGTTGTTTTTTTTTTGTTATTAATGTCGAATGTTTTTCAAAAGCAATAGTTTTTTAAAGCAGAAGCAAACTAACGACAGTCGACGCCATTTTAGTTGTTTACTTCCCACTGAAAGGCAACTCTGCAATCTAGGCTCATGCTACCGCCCAGCTCGTATGTAAACGAAGGAGCGGGTGGAGCAGCGGGAACAAACGCTTTTGGTAGACGCGATTTTTTTAGGCGCGAGAAAAAGTTTCGACTTTCAACTTCTACTCTCCGCTTTAAGCTTAATTCTCGCGCACATGTAAACGAGCCTTAAAAGTTTGGAAACTGAAAGGGGCGATTGTGTGTAGAAGTGTGCTGACGCTAAGAAACATGTTTACATTCAATTAACACAGGTTGTTTTAATGGTCATTAACACAGGTACTTTTAATTGTTATTAACACAGGTACTTTTAATTGTTATTATTTTAGGTACCTTTAATGTTTATTACCACAGATACATTTAATTCTTATTAACACAGGTACATTTAATTCTTATTACCACAGATACATTTAATTCTTATTAACACAGGTACATTTAATTCTTATTAACACAGGTACATTTAATTCTTATTAATACAGGTTGTACAGAGAGCTTGAAATGCAGTTTACAAGAATTTTTCAAAGTGTTCACCATTAACGTTTATGCAAACTTGGACACGTCTTGTAAAGGATTCTCGAACACGGTGAAAGATGTCAGGCGTGTTTCGGATACTATCACATCCGTCAATTATGCGTTGTCTCAGGTCTTGGACATCACGGACTTCGGTGCGGTAGATCAAGTCTTTGAGATGTCCCCATAGAAAAAAATCGCACGGATTTAAATCCGGAGATCTAGCTGGCCACTCAACAGGTCCACCTCGACCTACCCACCTCCCGGGGAATGTGGCATCAAGATGAGCTCAAACTTGACGACTGAAATGTGGTGGCGCCCCGTCGTGAATGAACCACATTCGTTGATGCAATCTTAATGGTAGGTCGTCCAGTAGGTCTGGTAAATCATTTTGTAGGAAGTTCAAATATGCCTCAACATTTAGTCTTGGTTGGACGTCAACCATGTTCTTGTTTGGAAGATCCTCCACGAACACCAGTACCATCCATATCAGAAGATTCAGTCGTTAAACGAAGAAGACTATCCGAGACGACTAGGATTTTGTCAGTGGTTTATGGCCCGGGTGACCGACTTAGAATTCCCACGAACTCTGTTAGTGTCTAACGAGTCCAATTTTTCCCGTGACGGCATGCATACTGAACTTGCATAATAATCATGAGTGGAGGCAACAAAACCCCCACGCTACTAGCGTAAGGTCACACCAAGTACAGTTTAGTCTAAACGTATGGTGCGGGATTGTCGGCGATAATTTGATTGGACCCGTCTTTCTACAACCAAGACTAAATGGTGAGGCGTATTTGAACTTCCTACAAAATGATTTACCAGACCTACTGGACGACCTACCATTAAGATTGCATCAACGAATGTGGTTCATGCACGACGGGGCGCCACCACATTTCAGTCGTCAAGTTAGAGCCCATCTTGATGCCACGTTCCCCGGGAGGTGGGTAGGTCGAGGTGGACCTGTTGAGTGGCCAGCTAGATCTCCGGATTTAAATCCGTGCAATTTTTTTCTTTGGGGACATCTCAAAGACTTGATCTACCGCACCGAAGTCCGTGATGTCCAAGACCTGAGACAACGCATAATTGACGGATGTGAGAGTATCCGAAACACGCCTGACATCTTTCACCGTGTTCGAGAATCCTTTACAAGACGTGCCCAAGTTTGCATAAACGTTAATGGTGAACACTTTGAACAATTCTTGTAAACTGCATTTCAAGCTCTCTGTACATTGTACAACCTGTATTAATAAGAATTAAATGTACCTGTGTTAATAAGAATTAAATGTATCTGTGGTAATAAACATTAAAAGTACCTGTGTTAATAACAATTAAAAGTACCTGTGTTAATGACCATTAGAACAACCTGTGTTAATGAAATGTAAACATGTTTCTTAGCGACAGCACAGTTCTACACACAATCGCTTCCTTCTGTTTCCAAACTTTTAGTCTCTCATTTCTTTCGGTTGGCTTATGCAATTGAGCGTTTTAGCGAAAACAAGATGAGCAAGCCATAATACAAGTTTCACAATTTTGCTCATTTTGGAGCTACTTTTGAAAGCTCATAACTCTGAAATGGCGTAATTTAGGTACATGGTTCTTTGAAATTTTTCACTCGGAGTGACTCCAAGAAGGCGCTACCTAAATTTGGCCAGACTGTTCAAAAACACCCTGTATTTTTAAAGATATACGCTTAAAAAACGGAAATGTTATGTGTTATGTATTTTGGGGCGATTCAATCAAAAACTTTACTGGATGGATAGCGCCATCTAACAACTCAGAGTGGCAGGCGAGAATAGGTCCGTTCTCCTGCTTCCAAGATAGCATTCATGGGTCTTTATTAATTCCGGACCATTTCGTGCGGTTCTTTAGCGAGTAAGACATAGTTTTGATCTATATTAACACCTACTAACCTACGGCCCACAACTAGCTAATACCAGAAGTGGTATGAGACTAGAAGTGAAGGGCTCTAGCATTGGTAATAGATCCTGGCACTAGTGAACAAATTTGAGGATTTTATGCCGCTTCCATCGCGCCTACACTACTGAGAAAAAAATTGGTCGAGTTCCATAAACATTTCCTACCCCCTTCCCCTCAACCTAAAGCGGCCGAACACCGGCGCGGCTCCTTGAATCTAGTTCGGCCGTCTACCACCGCGAGCGTCTCAGGTTTTGGAGGGAAAATTCTGAAACCGCCACTAGAGGGCCAACCGTTTGTGTTTTATCAAGTCTTTTCACTAATGCCGAGTGAAGAATTTGGTTAGCTCAATACTTCTAGTATCATACCACTTCTGCTAATACGGAAATCATGATTTGCGTTACTTGTGTAATAGTAATAAACGACACATCTTGTTTTTCCAAGTCCCTGATGAATTGACATACCATATTGGGCGTCGCAAGCCATCTGCTCCAGGTAATGCTTAGTTTCCCCGCGACATAACAAGTTTGCAATTCTTCTTACCGAGACTTGTGTCTGTAAGAAAGAATTTGCGTCATTTTGCGATGTTTTAACTAAATTTAAGGTCAACGTAGCAATCCTGTACGATTCTTTGTTGGGAAAATGTTTTGTACTAAAAGATTTAGAACATTGTCGTTTTTTAATGACGCCAACTATAATTTGAAAAGTTTCTTAAACTATAGCACGATCTCAATCGAACGTATACACGCACAGGGTGGAAAAGATAATACCGACACCTTCATTTGAGCACAACATTGTTCTAACAATGATTGATTTTTTAAATCTAGTAGTCTTGGTTTTCCATTTTTTAGAGTTGGTTTTCCTTTTAAGGTGAAGCCTCATAGATTTTAAGATTTTCAAGAGATTATAACTCGGGTTTTAAACATTGAAGCTTCATCTCATTTTTTCCCAATTTAAAAATACTTTGTTAGGGCATCATGGAGTTCAATTTTAATTTTAAACATGATGTTGGAAGTTAAAATACGCTTCGGCCAAACATCGGCTGTTCGCCAACGGATTTTTTCTAATATATTTTAAAAGGTTCAAACTAGCATCGTGTAAAATTTTAATCGAGCCAACGGTTAAGTTGTTATTTACGTTGCTAAATGACTCGAAAACAACCATCCCAAGCGATTCACATTTTCCAATTATTTATTTGCACTTAGACATCATAGAACAAACCTTCCTACACGCGTGGAAAAATAATTGTCACTTTAAATTAAATAATCTTTGACATAAAAGTATTTATGCAAACCACTAATTTCGCTCTTTTTGTAGCCAATTTTAAAATTACGCGCACTTTTACTAGCGACACCGTGCGACAGAAGAGGCGTGCTATTGTAAGGAGTGGGGAGGGGTAGAGATGTCAGTCGTCGAACAAAATCCTTAGAACTTGCAATTTTACTCATGTTTATAAAAGAGTTTCAAAATTTTAGAAGTCTTTGATCCGGCCGATTCACTCCCTCCCATTACCGCTGGAGAATAATGGGACTTCAATTGATGCTGAGTTTAAGACTAACATCTCTGCCCTTCCTCACTCCTTACTATAGTACGCCTCTTCAGCCGCACGGCGTCGCTAATAAAAATGCGCGTGTTTTTAAAATTGGGCTCAAATAAGCGAAATTAGTGGTTTACATCAAAGATAGTTTCACTTTACGTGATAACTATTTTTCCTCTATGATGGCTAGGTGCAGTTTAAAAATTTTAAATGTAAATCGAAACGTTTGGGCTGCTTGTTTTAGAGTCATTTAGCAACGTCAATAACAAATTAACCGTTAGTGCGTTTAAAATATTACACGATGATGCCCTAGCTATCACAGTTTGGACTTCTTGATGCGCAGGCAAAGTCATTCCAAATTAATGGAAAGGACCACCATTATTAAAAAACCTTTTTAAATAAGTAGAGCTAAACGTAAAAAATACAAAAATAGTAACAAAAAAATAACTAGTCTTCAATTATTTATATTATCATTTTTAGCATACCAAATAACTCTTTCAGCTTAACGCCATTTTTCTTATAATTTAAAGAGACTGTGATGTCATTCGTAAATTGCGTTTTGATTCGCTAGCACTTCGTCATAAGTGAATCATATTACAGCTCCCTAGGAAGCTGTAATATGATCCACTTCTGACTTCGTCTAATGACAGAGAGAAGGAGCCAACAGCTGGGTTCCTTCTCGCATCGGGAGATTCGGGGACAAGCGGCTAAGACTCGGTTGCTTGCTAATGGATATCGTGTTTTTTTTAAAGCTTCAAATTCATTTCTCTATACTCTCCTACCACAATTCATAATAATTTAGTTTTTTTGTCCCATCTATTTGGTTCAAATTGGTTGTTTCCAAAATCACAGACCAATGAGGATAATGCTGCTTCAGAAATCATTTCAAATCTTATAGAATGGGGCGTGTATAGTAGAGAGCTGCATTGAAACGGTAAATTTCCATTTCCATTTACCGCGGTAACCATTGACAACCGTGGGAACGGATGGCTTTTCTAGTAATATAATTTCTATAATTTCAGCTAGCTAGCTAATTGGACCAAGTCATCTTGCGACTTATTGCCACTTATCTAACGCCTTTACAATGCATAGAGGGGTGGTGGCTAGCCCCTACGCCACAGCTAACCGACAGCGCCCTATACTAACTATTGCCGTTAACCTCTGCAAGTTTTAATGGAAAGGAGAAACCGGGTTAGACCGCGGAGGAAAACTCCTTTAACAAGCGGGGAGAGAACTTGCAAACTCTACGCAGAAGGATTGCTTCCCAGATTTTCACCCGGTGCCACAGTCCGGGATCGAACCCGGGATCCTCTTGCTGCGAGGCGAACGCGCTAACCGCTACGCCACCCCATCTATCACATATTCGGATTCGGAATGGACGGAAAAAACTAATATGGAATGAAAGTGGTTAAATTGATACAAATTTTAGTTTGCAATGGTTGGTAAACGGATAGAATCAATTTTCTATGGAAGATCCTAAAATTCTAAAATAAATAAAAAGGGTTTTGCCACTGAGTAATAGCAAATATCTGCCTTTGAGTGTATTAGATGATATATGGCAATTTAACATAGGTGCCACTACTACTCACTTAGTTTGTTGTACCCTAGTTACT
Source organism: Phalangium opilio (assembly GCA_019434445.1). Lineage (NCBI taxonomy): Eukaryota > Metazoa > Arthropoda > Arachnida > Opiliones > Phalangiidae > Phalangium > Phalangium opilio. Next base: position 177,024 of record JAEQBA010002232.1, on the reverse strand, counting down.
TGCTAGCTAAGCTCAGAGTACCGTCTTCTAGCTGATCCTCCTATTAATTAAGCACACGAGATTCACGGCTGTTATAGCTGTCAATCGGTCCATTGTAAGTTTTCGCGCCAAATTCTCGCAATAGATATTTTGGGAAGTGACTCATGCTACTTGGCGACGGGTGAACAAGAGTCCCTCAGTCAAGTCAAATTTTTCTACAGATGTTCAGCCTCCTTATTTTTACTAAACCCCGTATTGCTGTGGTAATTTTGGGCCAAACAAGACGCACAAGGGTTATATTCTTTCGAACACTATGGTAGGGAAATGGTTTTCTGCTATTGTTCATTTCGGTAATGGTTGGAACTGCAATAACGTTTCTTAATTGGGAATGGGAATGGTAGGTATTTGGAATCCACGGATCGGTAACGGATGGGGAGGTTGATGAAAAATATCGGTGGAATTGGTAAACAAAAATATGAACAAAAATGGTATGGAAATGGTAACGTTTGAAACTGAAATGCAGCTCTCTAGTGTATAGACCCAACCAACAAATAAGCAAGTTGGCTTGGTCTCGTCTCCATCTAAGGGACAATAAAGTTGGCTGTAGTACCATCTGCCGTTGAGGTACGAAAATAAATCTATTGTTTTTCTGATTGGATTTGAGTTTGACTCTTGGGGTAAAACAGGTTCTGCACATGGCAAAATCAAGCCAATCAAGTTAACCCTTTATTGCCTCAAAACCCGAGAACGAGATCTGAGCCGTTATAAAAATTCAAAAGATTTGTTGATTGGGTCACGGATTGGGTCTATTGTTTATCTTTCTATAAAGAGCAATAATGCAGCAATAGGGCCATCACGTGACCGCGAAACGACGTTGACGAAAATAACGCCGAATTGCTTAGAACGTCACAGTTTCTAATAAATCCGCAATCTTTCCATTTCTATATGGTTTTAAATTTATAATAAACTAAAATTCATTCAAAAACACAAACTACTAGTAAATTTTAGACTCTCTTATAATGGCCTTTGATATAAAATTAACATGCAAAAGTGGTGGTCCTTTCTTTTAATAAAACCAAAACGAGATAAAGTTACGGCCCAATCTTGAAATCTATTAAATGGAAGTTATTCTTTGCGTTTCCATCGTATTAGAGATGTAAAAGACATACTCCTTAAAACTCTTTACAGTGAAGTAATTCATTTTATGTAGAATATGCAGTCACTTAGGGGATCACTCACTATAACCTTTGAAATGAACAATAACAGTAAGGCCAGTAGTTAAACCTAGGTAAGTCCAAAAATTATTTTTTTCAAATGACGTAGCTAAAACTGTCTGGGATTGGGCTCGAGCTCGGATTCCATTGACTGCAACGACAACCACACACAATTGTGGACATTGCGAAAGCATTCGACTCCGTCCCACATTCTCATCTCTTATCCAAACTTAAGTCCTATGGCCTCCACCATATATTATCGGTTGGGTACAGAGTTCTCTACTTGGTCGGACTCAAGGTTGGCCAGACCTTGAGCGACTTTCTCCCGGTCCTTAGTGGGGTTTCCCAAGGCAGTGTTTTAGGCCCTTCAATATTTATATTATATATCAATAACTTACTTATTAACTAACTTAACTCCTCGGCTTTAAGCGTATGATCTTAAACTATACCGAGTGACACTCCTATGATGATGTGGCCCTTCTCCAACAAGACCTACAGTTTCTTGAGGTTTGGTCAGCTCTTAACGGACTTATTTTCAATAGCGATAAATCTCAGGTCTTAAACTGCAGCGTCACCAATATTGGCTGTGATTCTCCCTCACCTTATTAGCTTAACGGTAACAACATTACAAGAGTCTGATCATTGCCCATAATCTTTCCTTTCGGTCTCATATTTTGAGAAACTGTAGACGCGCAAATGGTCTTTTATCAGTAATAAAGGCAAATTTCCCAGGTATTTCTCCTGCCACTTTAACAAGACTATTTCAATGTTATGTCCGCCCTGTTCTTGAATTTGGTAGCCAGATTTACTTACATGTGATTATCCGTTTCAAAATTATAAGCCTACCCACCCAACCCTATTTTACATTTGGCACTAACAGTAAAGGCACCAGGGGCCACAGTCGAGTGCTTTTCCTTCGTCCTTCTCACACTAACTTATTGCGCGACTCCTTTTTCCGACGCACTTTCCCTGACCAGATAGTGTCAGCCCCCTTAGTTAGTCAATTTAGAAGTATATTGAAATTACATCTTTGCCTTTAGTCCCTTAGGTACTCAATGTTATCTCCCTTAGTCATCTTATCTTAGCTTAAAATGTTCATAATGTCATTTTGTATTATATTGAATTTCAAATTTTAGGACATTACATTTATTTTTTGGAGCTGAATGGCCTTCATGGCCCTAGCTCGACAAATAAACGGAGCAAAGAAAAAACCCCGAAATATTTCGTTATATCATATATACTTTTGATAATATTCAAATACCAAAAACACGCAAAATAATTAAAATTTTTCAAGAAGTCAATAAATTTTCAAATCTTTGATTATAGAAAAACTGTTTCTAGTAGAAGAAACAAATTCGAGATTGATCTTTTGACCCTCCTTGACCCCGTTCTTACCAAAACTAGGGTATTTATCAATTCCGGAAAAGTAAACATTGACGTCGCTAATAATCGAACCAACTGAAACGAGACGAAAGCTTTCCTCGAGGTGAGAACGTTATCGTCGTCAATTAATACGTACATGGCGAAACACGGTGACGTAATCTGAAAATGTAGAAAAAATATCTATAAGAACTTATTGAGGTAGAGTGTGTAAGCCCTGAAGTTGAATATTGTAACAAAAAGAGATGAAGACCAGAAACATCATCCCATGATCTTATTTCATCTCTAAAATGTGGCGATATCGTCTTTCTTGAACCTGGCGAAATAGTAGAGATTTCAAGGACATTTGCCTTTTTGAGTCGAGCAAGAACGCTTGGAGAATAAACTAATAGGCGTACGTAGCTGAAATCTCTACAGTTCTGTGCCCACATAATCGATAATAGTAATCCAATTCATATAAAAATTTACGTTCGTACCAAAACCGGTATAAGAGAAGAAATAAAAAAGTTTATTCCTTGGAAGAAGCCTTGTTTCTTCATGAGTGCAATTTCATTTTTCCTGATTTCAAGAACGATTCTCTGGAATGATCTCTCCCAGGCGTACAATTTCAAGACGCGGATTCCGTTCAAGATTTCGCTCATCATTTTCATTCTGTTGTCCTTCTGTTTCATCAGCTCAATCTAATAAAAGAGATATGTAAAAAACCATTCTGCCGGTATATTGAACTAAAAATGATATTCGACCCTCGTAGCTAACACGCGAGTTCCAAGACTAAACCTTACGGCGTACGTTCCGCTCTTCGCCATTGTTAGTACTAGAATCAAAGCCCGTTACCGCTACACCATCCGCCCTTGCTTTAAATTAGTACATTTTGAGTTAAAGAGAGGGCATGAAGTAGTAACTAAATGTAAAAACTGTAATTCACTTGACAAGAAGAAACTAAATAAACCGCCTTCAACCCTCTTTCTCCCACTGCGGGAATTCAGGCTTAAGGTGTGCAATACAAGTAAATTCCACAATCTGTCTACATTTCTACTCCTCCCTGTCTGTACTGATCTTTCTTTCTTTCTATACTGTTGGCAATGTACTAACCGAGTTTTTATTATATTTGACGAGTTTGTTCTTGAAGCATCTTGGGTTTTTTCTTTGTCTAAATATAATAAGCAACTGCATAAATTACTTTCGATAAGGGGCGGGTGCGCAGATGCCGGAAGGAAGAGTTCCTTCTTCCTTTGCTTTTTCCCCACGGCTACATTTTTCGGACAAGGCTTATTATAAGTCGTTAACATTTCATTCATACGATCTACTGGAGATGGTTATTTTTGCGTACGGTTCCGATTACGGTCTAGTGGTGTATAACTTGAATAAAATTTACCTGCAATTCTTTGTATTTCTTGGTGCTGAGGTAGTTCAGTGGAAGAAGAACGAAAACAGGTACGACGCCAGCAAAGGCTGAATAGCCCAGTTCTCGATACATGAAGGCGAAGCAAAGTACTGTTTGTACCGGCACCGACCACAAGAGACCCAGTTGCGGCGACAGAATGTGAAATCTGTTCGTGTCGACGTATACAGGGTGTTTCTGAAAAGTCCATCACAAATTAAGGGGCATGTTGACCGCGCCTTTATGGGACCAAACTGAGCGGAAAGTACCAAAGAACATGGGGTGTACAACATTTTGTTACGGAGATATGGCCTTCCAAACATTCGCCCCTAAAACAAGGAAATATCCAAAAATGAGGAGTAACACTTAAAACCGACTAACCAGCTTGTTTAAAATTACTAGACAATTTCAATAGCCTTTAATCGAACAATTGATTTCTACCTTTACTAATCAGAAGCGTATAAATGAGTAGAAGTATGCCTACGGTGGTAATGTAAAATTAATCCCAAGTGACATGATGTTTCAAGATCTTCCCAGCACCAAGTAAAATGGTTCTGATTGAAGGGACTTTTATTAGCACAGCGTAAACAACGTTATTTTCAGGAATTAGTCCAAATGTCCACGGGCGGCATTACAAAAACGAGGCAGTCTTTCGAATGATACTTGGACATGTTGGAAGATCCCTGGCTTGTTCCTGTTATCTCAAACCGTAAAAAGCTACGCAAATCTTCATCATCACGGACAACACTCTTGTACGTTAGGTATGACCTTGAGAAAACCTAAAAGGACATCTCGAATGTATTTGAAAAACCCATCTCCAATTAAGGGGCGTGTTGTTTGTTTCCAACAGAGTAAACTCGCCCAGAGAACAATTACAATGCAGAGCCACGTTTCGGCGTTAATGGCCCACAAAGGTGGTCCCAAACAAAAGAACAAACTTTAATTTGTTTCGTTCAGTAAGTATTTCATGTGTCATAGATAAAACGCCATGATTAATGCACAAAGAAAATGTTATTGACAAGTTTTCGGACCGCGATGCTGAAATGTGGTGGTGCACCATCGTGCATGAACCACATTCTGTTTATTAAACCTAAGGGTACGTCTTCGAGTAGTTCTGGTAAATCGTCCCGTAAGAACTACAAGTAAGCCACACCGTTTAACCTGGGCTCTAGGAAATATGACCCAATTAAATTGTCACCCACAATACTACACCACACGTTTAAGCTGAATTGTACTTTGTGAATTCTAACGCAAGTTGCGTGTGGTTTTTTCTTAATCAGCAAACCAATTGGCGGCTGCTTGTTTTTGGATCGTCCTCGAAAATAGTGAGAACTTCGCCTATTCTTAAAAAACAGAGCACTAAAACAGAGCACTATGTTTTTTAAGAAAGGAATAAAAGAGGTTTCACGTACATGTGTTTGTTTTATTAAACTCATAATTCAACGAAGTCTGTTACAATGCCTTTCTTCACAAATGCCGAATATGCGGATATGCACCTAATGTATGGACTAGCCGAGGGGAATGCCGCTGCAGCTGTACGCTTGTATCAGGAAAGATTTCCGCAGAGGCGACTACCAAATCGACTGACGTTCGAGGCTGTGGACAGACGTTTGAGGCAAGATGGACGAATCCAACCGGCTGGACCTCAACCTAGAGCGAGAGCCATCCCAGAGGCCGTAGAAGACGAAGTTCTCACCATTTTCGAGGACGAGCCTGAATCAAGTACCCGCCAAGTTGGTCGCCGATTAGGCGTAAACCACACGCTCGTGTGGAAAATCCTCAGAAGCCACCGGTTTCATCCTTTCCATGTTCAAAAAGTTCAAGGTTTGAATCCAGCGGACTACCCACGACGCACGGCGTTTTGTCAGTGGTTTCTGGCTAAAGTAAAAGATATCGATTTCCCACGGGATTTGTTGGTTACTGACGAAGCTAACTTTTCACGGGATGGTATTATTAACTTACATAATAAACATCAATGGTCCCAGCTAAACCCCCACGCAACTTGCGTTAGAAGTCACCAAGTACAATTCAGTTTAAACGTGTGGTGTGGTATTGTGGGTGACAATTTAATTGGGCCAAATTTCCTAGAGCCCAGGTTAAACGGTGTGGCTTACTTGCAGTTCTTACGGGACGATTTACCGGAACTACTCGAAGACGTACCCTTAGGTTTGGTAAACAGAATGTGGTTCATGCACGATGGTGCACCACCACATTTCAGCATCGCGGTCCGAAATTATCTTAACGCGACCTTCCCTTTGCGGTGGTTAGGTCGAGGTGGACCTGTGGAGTGGCCTGCTCGATCACCCGATCTGAACCCTTGTGATTTCTTTCTTTGGGGCCACCTGAAAGACTTAGTTTATCAGACTGAAGTGCCCGATGTTGAAGAGCTACGTCGACGAATAATTCACGGCTGTCAAACAATTCGCGAAACTCCAGGCATTTTTCAACGTGTAAGGGAATCATTTGTAAGACGTGCTAATGTGTGCCTTAACGCGGGTGGTGAACACTTTGAACAATTTTTGTAACTAGTTGCAATTAAATGTTAAAACTTGTCAATAAATTCATTTTCTTCGTGCATTAATCATGGCGTTTTATCTATGACACATGAAACACTTACTGAACGAAACAAATTAAAGTTTGTTCTTTTGTTTGGGACCACCTTTGTGGGCCATTAACGCCGAAACGTGGCTCTGCATTGTAATTGTTCTCTGGGCGAGTTTACTCTGTTGGAAACAAACAACACGCCCCTTAATTGGAGATGGGTTTTTCAAATACATTCGAGATGTCCTTTTAGGTTTTCTCAAGGTCATACCTAACGTACAAGAGTGTTGTCCGTGATGATGAAGATTTGCGTAGCTTTTTACGGTTTGAGATAACAGGAACAAGCCAGGGATCTTCCAACATGTCCAAGTATCATTCGAAAGACTGCCTCGTTTTTGTAATGCCGCCCGTGGACATTTGGACTAATTCCTGAAAATAACGTTGTTTACGCTGTGCTAATAAAAGTCCCTTCAATCAGAACCATTTTACTTGGTGCTGGGAAGATCTTGAAACATCATGTCACTTGGGATTAATTTTACATTACCACCGTAGGCATACTTCTACTCATTTATACGCTTCTGATTAGTAAAGGTAGAAATCAATTGTTCGATTAAAGGCTATTGAAATTGTCTAGTAATTTTAAACAAGCTGGTTAGTCGGTCTTAAGTGTTACTCCTCATTTTTGGATATTTCCTTGTTTTAGGGGCGAATGTTTGGAAGGCCATATCTCCGTAACAAAATGTTGTACACCCCATGTTCTTTGGTACTTTCCGCTCAGTTTGGTCCCATAAACACGCCCCTTAATTTGTGATGGACTTTTCAGAAACACCCTGTATAGTGTTCAGTATTTCACCCATCGTCAGGTCACGTCGATCGCTGCCCCTCAAGCGAAATGTCTGCTTCGACGAATCTCATTAATGAACTAGCGTCCCACTATCACGATAACCCTAACTTACTTTTTTGTACAGAACGTGCATGGTGGCGGATTTGAGCCTCAATCCCAGTTTGGTGTGGAAAACTGCGCTGCCTTCTTGCAACAAAGATTGCGCGAGACCGGCCAAACCGTAAAGACTTGCGTAGAAAATCCCCTTCCACAAAGGGTCTTCGCTCGAAGAGTAATCAATAATAGAACTGAAAACATAAGTGCATAAAACTGGTTAACTCCGTTATAAAGTTTACTTAATTAATTGCAGCGTTTCTAACTTCTTGCAATCTCAACCTCTGTTAGAATCAGTTTTAAAAAATATTCAGATGAATGAAAATATTTAGACTGCTGACAAACAGAAACAGAAAGTATTATTGCTCTTGTAATTGGACCTTTCTCTACGCTTCGAACCAACTGACAGCAACCAAGCAACATAATTTTAAGCTTTAATTGAAAACCATGTATAACCTAATCTACTATCTCGTTATTTTTTTATATAATCTTATATTCTTGATTTCCCATAAATGATTAACTTATGACGTTGCAACGTTGAAAAAAGGAAATTATTTACCCTGTCAGAAGGGCTGGACCAATAGACACTACGTCAGACAGAACTTGAAAGACCACTCCAGCAAACAAGCAAGGCCCGACTGTCCTTAACAAGACCCAAGCGATGGATTTGCTTTGATTTTTGGTTCTGTTTCGTTCTTCCGAAAATCTTTTCAATTCCATTTCATCGCCGTCATTTTTGGTCTCAGCTTGGGGCTTGAAGTGTTTTTCGAAAATATGCGAGACATTCAGCGCTCGCTCCGCATCATTCAAGTCGTACACATCCGATGGCTGCAGGCTTTTCTTCCAACCTTTACACAGAGCGCTACAACTCGATAAATACATTATTAGCTCCGCAGTATAAACCTTTTCAAGCAAGGACAATTTATTAGAATTCAAGATCAGGAAATGATTTACCTGGTAAGCCATGAATGAACCGCGCGTGAACAAAAAGATGCGTCATCTTCCCTTGATTTCTATATGTTTGCAAATAGTCATAAAATATAATAGCTAATTTTAATAGAAAATTAATTTTATATTTTGCGGGAAAAGCTAGATTATCATTACGCATGACGAATTTTAGCTGGTGAACAATCTTTCAAGCTGTACATTCACCCTTGAGCGCGCGCTACTAATTAATGAAAGCACAGTTTGATATACGTCAGAATTACCAGGCGTGGCGGATATAGTTACCGAGCCCGGCCCAAAAAAATCCGCGTAAAAATTAACATGGAATATATAGAGGCACAATGATTCCTACTAGCTGTACGTATTTCTTTCCATAAGAATGACACTAAAACGGTAAACCTTACTGAGAGCATGGATATGAATAATACTAACTTATTACGGCATTTCGCATAGGCGCCCGTTCAGCACAGAAAAAAATATTACTTCCAGTCCCCCAACCCTGAGAGTGATAGGGAAACTTGTATTTTTTATCTTTGCTCATGGGCGAAATTTTCCGAGATATAGTTCGCCACCTGACCTAGCTATTTTCACTTCTACATACAGTCGTCTCACATCCGCGGGTGTGACGCGTTCTTTGTGGCCAGGCATACTTTGGAATACATAGTACATTAATATTAATATACAGGTTGTTTCTTAAAGGAATGGTTCACCCATAAAATGTTTTTGTCTCTTAGCGTCAATAGTACTTTTATAAAGATAGTGGTACTACTGAAATTAAATTATTAGCGATAGTTTTCATTTTACAATTAAAATAAAAAAACACATAGAACAGGGCGTGCCTCAGGGTTCAATACTCGGTCCACTCCTCTTTAATATTCTAATAAACTCAATGCCATCAGTAGTCCAAAATTCTTCCCTGATCCTCTTTGCCGATGACGCGAAACTTTATCGTCGGGTCAGTGTTCCGGCTGATCGCGATGCCCTCCAGGCTGACCTTGACGCTATCGTTAGGTGGGGCTCATCTCATGGGCTCAGCTTCAATATCGGCAAGTGTAAGATACTCCACCTTGGACGCAGGAACCCCTCTTTCGATTATACCATTAATTCGGCTCCCTTAACCAAGTCTTTTTCCGAACGGGATCTAGGCATCCTAATAGACCCCCTTCTCAAAATGTCAACCCAGTTTTCAAAAGTCGCCAAGCGTGTGCGTAGTATCACGGGTATGATCCGCCGTAACCTAAATTTCCGGTCCTTACCCCTTATCAAAACTTTATACAATTCTCTGGTCCTCCCCATATTTGATTTTTGCTCCCCTATTTGGTCTCCCCATCTTAAATTGGATCTTAATGCCTTACAAAGGGCTCAAAACGCTTACACTAAGCTCCCCAACAAACATAGTTCCTCTCCAGCATCCCGCCGCCTCTCTTTGCTAAATATTGACCCGGTCCACATCCGTCTTAAAATTAACAACTTATGCCTTGTCCATAACCTTATCAATGGTCACCTTGACATTGACTTCTCCCTCTTTTTCACCAGAAATACGAGCGCGAATACCCGTGGTCACTCTCAAAAATTGGTCAAACCACGAGCCCTAACTACCTTTCGGCAGACCCATGTTACTAATACTGTCATTAATGACTGGAACTCCTTGCCCCCTAGCATTATTGCCATTACCAATAAATCTCTGTTTCGAATTAAACTCTCTGAACATTTTAACGATATGATCTAAACCCTATTGCATCCCCGTCTTTAGTTATTTTTTTTAATTATTTTTACTCAAGTATTTTCATTGGTTTTTTAGACCTCTGTGTCCTAGTCATTATATACTTTATATATATACCCTAGCATTATATACTTTATTGTCACGGCCCTCTCGCTATAACCGCCGTCTGCTCCTAAGACACCTGGCTGTCTTTGCGGATGTTGTTGTATCAAATAAATAAATTAATAAATAAATTATATGGACAAAACCCTTAACCCCTATCTCTAAACTTCACTGTCGTGCTTGGCCAGACCTGCCAGATGACTGGCTGGTTTAAATAGCGTTTAGCCAATGAGATTTTAGCACTCCAAGCAGAAGAATTTCGGTCGGGTTTTTTTTTTTAGTCTGGCAATTTCGTCATCAAGTATGTTTAGCTCTCGTTAGTCGTTTCGTTGATCAATTTGAATCAAAATTAATTGCCGAAATGCCAAGTTGTATTATAAAAGACTGTCAGAGTACTAACTCTAGGTGTGCGGTTAGTTTTTATACTGTTCCCGATCGCTGCAAGTACCATTATAGTGCATCAAAATGATTACGATATGCCACGATTCGCTAGGCCTTGGCTACGGCGATCTACGAGCTTGACTAGGCTCTAACATAGAGCGCTGCCAACGTACCTTGTCGCCGGTCTAGCGCTCAGCCGCGTAATAGTCGAGTTTACTTTTTAGTAGAAGCTTGTCCTATAGATACCTCGGCCAATAAGATGGAGGACTGAACTAATATATGAGAGTGACGTATCGTACTCTCTCCGGCTTTGCGGAAAAGCACCATACAGGCGCTATAAGGTCCTCAATGCAATTAGTTTTTCTGATTTAATTTAATATATACTTAATGTAAAATTTTTTCAACTCTCGAAATCTTGGTTTTGGATGTAAATAAAGGGATTACAGCAAAAAAAGTTTATGGGTCTAGAAGAATGGACCTTTAGTCTAACGTGCTCCGTTGAGACGTTATGGGCCCCTGAAAACAGGTCTTAGAACAACGTAAATCATCCGAATAGTGGAGGTAGAATTGTACCATTGACCAAATGGTTTTCCAATTTATGCATAAGCTAACGACCGAGAGATAAGAGAAATAATATGGTTATTAACTAATAGCAAAGGTGCATAAACGTGTACAACGGTCTTACACTATGACCAGCTAATGCAGAGCTTTTCATTAGGGAGCGGTACGTAAACATTTCAAGTAAGACACTAAACTTTGCCGAGAACTACTTCACCTCAAAGTATGGCTTTACTACGTTTCCGTTTAAGATATTCACAGAGAAGATTAAATGCGAAAAGAAACCATCAAGTAACATAATGTTAATTTCATTATTAAACGGAATCAGGAAGTAATTACAAAAAGGGTTCGAATGCTTTCCCTCAGCGTTGATACAAACTTGGGCGCGTCGAATAAACGACTGTCTAAACCGTTTTAAAATCCCTGGAGTGTTGCGTATGACTTCGCAGGCATCAATAATCCTTCTTCATAGATCATCCACGTCTCGCACTTCACGTTCATAAACTAATTACTTCAGGGAGCCTCAAAAAAAGAAATCGCAAGGGTTTACGTCCGGAGATTTGGCAGGCCACGCAACCGTTCCACTACGGCCTATCCACCTAAAAGGGAACGTTTCATCAAGATGGGCCCTAACTAGGAGCGAAAATGCGGTGGTGAACCGTCGTGCATAAACCACATGTCTCGTCGCAAAGCCAATGGTACGTTGTCTAGTAACTGGAACAAAATGTGTGGCAGAAATCACATTTATGCCTCTCCATTAAGCCCTGGTTGCATAAAGAACGGTCCAATTAGTTGATCAACCACAATTCCGCACCAGACGATTAAGCTGAATTGAACTTGGTGAGCCATAACACTAGTAGCGTTGGGGTTTTGCTGCGCACACTCATGCTTGTTGTGCATGTTCAATATGCCGTCACGGGAGAAGCTTGTCTCATCAGTAACTAAAAGGTTATGTGGTAAGTTAATGTCTTGAAGTCGAGCCATAACCCATTGACAAAAGACAAGTCGTCTCCACGTCCCGCAGGTTTGATCTTTCTCCCCTCTCTCAATCGTCTGTCGACAACTTGGATAGTTTGTTGATTGGGTAACTGTCTTTGAGGGTAGTGGTCCTGGTTCAAACGTTGAGCTTCCAAAGCGTTACCCTCAGCGAGACCATACATCAGATGCATATCCGCATATTCTGAATTGGTATACGGCATAGTGAACAACACCACATTTAAGTTCGATCTATTTCTCTTATCTCTCGGACATTAGCTTATGCATAAATTGGAAAAACATTTGGTCTATGGTAAAATTTTACCTACACTATTCGGATGATTTACGTTGTTCTAAGGCCTATTTTAAAGGGCCCATAACGTCACAACGGAGCGCGTTAGACTAAAGCAAGTAGTCCACTAAGCCTTGCGAAACCGTATCGTTAACGTAAAGTCACGTATCCAAATACAAACAGAAAGCCATCTGATAACGTTTCTTAAACAATGCTTTCGGACTTTGGTAATGGGCGCCCTCTTTCGGATGATTTACGAACTTAAAACGGTAACGATACGGTTTCGCAAGGCTAAGTGGACAACTTGCTTTAAGGTCCATAGACATTTTTCACGCAGTTTGAACCAACTAACAACCTGCTTGATATCTTCCAGACCTTCTAGAAACACCCTGTATATCCATGCTGAAAGCTAAACTGAGAACAACAACCGAGAAGGATAGTCCTCCTAGTAACCATTGTCAATCTTATAATACAAACAAAATAATGTGTGGAGTATTACCATATTGCTTTCTATTGCGTAAGTATGTTTTTTGTAGCTCGGAGAAGCGTCACTCAGAGTGTGCAATACGAGGGTAATTACTACTAAGGGGTAAATTACCGACTCAATTACCAACCCGAAAAAGTCGTCATTGTCGTTCTGAAAAATTTCATGTTTTTATTTTACCGTAATATTATTATAAAATGGAAAGAAAAACTTGGCTTACTTTTAAATAGTATTTCATGATGGTGGATCTCAGTGTGATAGTTTGAGTTAGTGTTAAGACGAACCAAAACATTGTCAGGATTCCAGACAACACCGTGCCACCCCCTCTGCCGTAAATTATGAGGATTAACGCCAAGATCTGCAAGACGTGACTTCAATTTATTTCGTCAAAACTTTAGATATGGATTTTTTAATTTGTCTTACGTAAGTTCCAAATTGAAGTACGACTGCCAAATTATCAACGACTTCAAAATCGCTGTTGTATATTTGTTTACCAAATTTTAAGATGCTAATTATGGCCAGTAACAAAACCGATAGCTGAAAACAAGAAATATACGTAACACAGTGGCAAGAACACGCGCATGTACAATGCGTATTGAATGAACAATTATCCTTCGCAATCGTTAAGTGTAAAAGGACGTACACCTTTCGTGATTAAAAGATGAGAACAACGAAAGCTTCGCCGTGGCGACTTGGCGATCAACGCGACTTCCAAAGGGAGGAAGAACCACAGTATTGCGCATGGCACCCAGACCAAGATTGTCTTTTGAAAACAGGGAGTGAAGTCTGGGTCATTCGTGTACCATGTCAAATTAGCGTCCTGTTTAGAACAATGTGCACATTGAAATTTTGAATCTTAATTTTACGCTATCAAATGTCATTAACAGAATCCTGGTAAAATAAATAAACAACACGTAACATACCCAAAATTTGGTTTCGCAAAAGTCATCCAGAATAAATGAATCCATTAAAAGATGAATAATACCAAAATCTTTGCTAAAATAAATAATAAACCCTGAGCTGTTATCGAGCGCGTTTAACTAAAAGTCCTATGGTTTCCAACAAACCGTAGCGTTGATAGCGTGAAACCATCAAACACTACATTAAAAGGCCTTGATCTAAGCTCGCAGGCAAAACACAAGTGTACTTCAGAACAAATTCGTCTACAATAAAAAGCGAATAACAAAATACCAGACTTTAGGCATTAAAATCCGTTGTACGCTTTCATGAACTGTACATTTTCTAGAAGAAAGATTGTCCTTAGAATTAGTAAAGAAGACTGAATAATAATCTTATGATGATACGGCATAGTTGATAACAACCAGAAAGAGTAAAATTTATTTATAAAAATGTATCCCTCCCAAGAGAGCCATATCTGATATGAATTGGAGCCTTCGTTTAAAATTGAGTGAAGAAACGTTAGGCCAACGTATCACATAACGGAGAATTAAACTATTTCAAGGCTGTATAGAATACCAAAAGCCAAGCTAGGGAAGATAATCAGTACAGGATTAAACAATTGGGCTTCTGGGCATGAGAATTTTAGCGAGGTTATTTATATTTAGACCGTACAATCTTTTGGGTGGGCTCGTATATTTGTTACACCATCCCACGTCTTTAATTGTCATGCGCCTACTTTTGGATAAAGTGTAATTCTGAACTAATCAGGTATAGTTTTCTTTTCCCAAAGTAGCTACTAATGCTCTAATTTTAAGAGAAATGTTTTCAAAATTCTCCGTTTTCGAAACATGTGATGATGTTTTCAACTTTTTGGAATCAACAGTAACTGGCGTAGAGGAAGTTCAATCCTCTACACTGCAGACCTTGGAAAACGCGAGTGTTCTTCGTCAAAAACAACATTCCAGGCTTTTCTCTTTCAACGCATTTATTCAACCTATTTATGGCGTGAAATTTCACGATAGGGGATTAAGATAACAATTCTACGAGGTTATATAAGGGAAACATACAACTAATATGTAAAATCTGTCTGCCCTTACAAAAATTTACGGCTGCATTTTGCTTTCAAGAAGATTTTTATGGGCCAGATATTCCATATTTTCTCCCCATGAATTTCATAGGGAGGGACAAACCAACTGCAGAGTGGGCCGGGCCCACCTGGATCCCTCTCTGGTGACGGTAATATGATTTTTTTTCCTGACAAGGCTACATGTACGAGCGCGCTACTTAATTACTCTTTGCCAGTTGAAAGTCCGGTGTCCTTTTTCCATTGTAAGTTATCCTTAGACGTCCCCCTTGCTTTAGACTACCTATAGAACCCCGTTAAGAAGGGAGGGTGAAATGGTATACCGAGTGATATTTTTTATCGATTCTTCTACTATTGACAAAACTTATCTGCATAGTGAAACATCCAGAAAATACCTCCGAATGAAATTAAAATTCAAATTAGTTTAATATTTCCAGAGCTGTGCTACTTGAATGTAGGACATAATCCCCCATTAGAGAAGAAAAGGACATAATCCCCTCAGGTAGGAGACAAAATCCCCCGGACAATTTCCCCCCGAATGGATGCCGAAGACAAAATACCCCCAGCCCCAGGAAAAATTCCCCCCAGCCCTAGGACAAATTCCCCCCTGCCCCAGGACAAATTCCCCCCAAACTGTGTTTACGACAAAATACCCTAGAGAACGATTTCAATTTATATGAAGATTTATAAGGAAAACAAGTTTGTCAAGACAAAAATATTAGCCACATCGTATGATCGTAAAGTACGTAAATTAGAACAATGAGATTAATTGGAAAAACTTATTCCCGGTCGGTTAAAATTTATGTAATATACTTTTTGCCACTCCTACCGCGAAGTTATACCTCCTGGCCTCAAATAAGATCATGACTCCTAGTTGAAGAGATAGAGAGAGAGAGAGACGAAGGGGACCCTGTCTCTGACAAACTCTCCGAGACTAGTCCTCTATTCGCGAGCGATTCTTAGCAAGCGGTATAGTCGAGGCTGCTTAGTACTGGGCTGGCGAGCGATAGGTTCGCGGTTCGATTCTCCGTGGAGGAAGAAAATTTAAAAATATAATCTCTTCCCTGTATCAAGTTTAAAACTCCACCTGTGAGCTGTAACGTTAACTAAAAAGAAAAATATTTTCTCTCGACGTTCAAAAATGACGAACGATACTGCCAAAGGCAGGACTGTGGCACTACTACTACTACTACGAGAATGACAACAGGGCAGATCAAACTAAGAGCCTCATCGTATACTACGATGTGGCTAAAAACATCAGCCAGTCTCTAAAGGGATGGAAATCTCAATATTTTTAAAAGTAATGTTACTTCGGATGAAAATAAATGTAAAAAATATAATTTTGGAAAAGGCGTACCATTTTTACAATATTTCAAAAATATTACTAACCGAACCATCCCAACCCAACCTAACCTAACCTAACCTAACCAAACCCAACCCAACCAAACCCAACCTAACCTAACCTAACCTTACCTGACCTAACCTAACCTCACCCAACCCAAACCCAACCTAACCTAATCCAACCTAACCTTACCTAACCTAACCTAACCTAACTTCGGATGAAAATAAATGTAAAAAATATAATTTTGGAAAAGGCGCACCATTGTTACAATATTTCAAAAATATTACTAACCGAACCCATCTCATCCCAACCCAACCTAACCTAACCTAACCTAACCTAACCTAACCCAACCCAAACCCAACCTAACCTTACCTAACCTTACCCTACCTAACACAACCTAACCCAACCCAGCCCAACCCAACCGAACCTAACCCAACCCAACCCAACCTAACCTAACCCAACCCAACCCAATCGAACCTAACCAAACCGAACCCAACCCAACCTAACCGAACCTAACCAAACCTAACCTAACCTAACCCAACCCAACTAAACCAACTGAACCCGAATAAAATCAAAAGATTGTCAAACTGAATGTCAGTGGCACAACAAATTAAGAATTCGAAAGCAAAAATTGTTTCGTTTTTTCCCCATTATTCAGGCTAATAACTAATTATTAATACGCCAACCTATTTCTACCCTAGAAATGAGTGAAACTGAACGAAATAATTAGAAATAATTGAAATAATATTTTGATAATACTCACGTACTTTCGGGGAATCGAACCCACCATTATTCTCTCCGCTGTTCAACGCCTTAACCA
This sequence comes from Phalangium opilio, assembly GCA_019434445.1. Lineage (NCBI taxonomy): Eukaryota > Metazoa > Arthropoda > Arachnida > Opiliones > Phalangiidae > Phalangium > Phalangium opilio. The sequence goes on along the minus strand of JAEQBA010002232.1, from coordinate 159,986 downwards.
CTACGCCACCAGATCGCTGAGGCTTCCAGTGTTTTTGATAATTTTGATATTGTATTTTTTATTGTCGGGGGATTATGACCGTGGGATTTTGACTAGAGAGTGGGGGGATTTTGTCTTGTGAATGGGGGGATTTTGTACTCTTAACTAGGATGGGGGAAAATGACCGGGGGATTTTGTCTTGAGAGAGGGGGGATTTTGTACGTTTTTAAAAATGGGGGATTATGACCGGGGGTCTTTTGTCTTGGGGGTATTTAGTCCGTATAACGTGCTGCTTAGCTGACAACTAATCGGATTAGAATTAGCAATTAGATAATTATTTTAGAAACTAATTAATTAGCCAATTAGCAATTAGACATAGAAACTAATTAATTAGCCAATTAGCAATTAGACATAGAAACTAATTAAATTCAATTAGAAATTAGGCATTTATTTATCAAACTAATTAATTAGAATTACTAATTTCTAATTAATTACTCGTCTAATTAAGCTAAAAAAGAAACCATAAATAATTATAAAAGTATAAAAGTGTCCATGGATTTCCTACTTTGGTAATGCAAAGTTTAATGTTTTAAAGGAAAGCGCGGCTCCATGATCACCCCTAGCATTCTGGCTAATCTTCTGGACACGCATTTTACCTTGCCAAAGGCAGAAACCAATCAGACTTAATGTACTAGTTCCCATTGGTTCCTGCCTTCAGTAGCGTCGCTAGGGTTTGAAATTTGGGGGGGGGGGCTAAATCTGGGCAAACTCTTTGAAAGTTATTATAAAAACTTAATATAAAAAATTGCATAATGGGTTCATTGGAAAATGTGAAGACCTTTATGACTATCTGTAAATTTGTGTCAACGTGAAATAATTCATATTTTAAAAATATACAACCTTTCATTGATAAAGACTACGGAACCGATTATGAAGGATTTTCACTCGTCTTAGGTTTATTTTTAGTTTTGGTTAGCTTTTAGTCAACACTATTGGGACTCCCTTCGAAAAGACATGAAACATTTTACTTGTCTCCATCTGTTTTTTCTTCAAAATTTTACTGTTTGATATTGAAAATTTTTTATATATTGCTACAGAATTTTAGGTTGCGAACAGCAATTTTTTGGTAGGGTTTATGGATTATTTTGGGGGGCTAAGTTTGACATTTGGGGGAGGTGCTATATCCCCCCCCCCCCCCAAAAAGGCCTAGCGACGCCACTGCCTGCCTTTGGCTTAACTAGCCTTTAGCAAGCTTAGCCACTGTGTAGCAGAAAACCATCTTTAAGGGGCACCGTCGGATCCGCGCTTTCCTTTAATACCCTAGAAAAATGGGTACGGAAGCCGTGAATTATTCTCGAAAAATGAGACAAGCTTCGAGCCTTCCGTCATGTTATAATTTGTCTCATTTCTTCATTTTCTTGCCACAGTTCCTAAAATGAACTCCTGAGTAGTAAATCCACGAGCACTGCTATTAATTCAAGAAGGAAAAATAGTCGAAATTTCGAAATGGGGCAGTTACGATTTACAAAATTTTCTAAGACTTCACTGTGGGGGAATTTCAGTGACAAAGAGAGAGAGTACTAGCAGAAGAGGATAATAGAAGAAGGATGCCACTCTGTATCATCTTAATACATTAGTTACGTAACGTCATTCTTCCCAGGCTCACCCTTTTTGTTTGCTCTCCCGCTCAACAAACTACAGATGGGCATCGCACCGTGCACGGGGTGAATTCTATAACTGTTTGGTACTAAATCCTCTGCAATCAACTCTCTAACCTCGTCTTGCCAAATAGTTTAACGCAAATAGACTAATGATGAGGGTACTATTTATCGCGTATGTGATTTGGTTTAGTAGCCTGGCTCCAAATGTTCCGATCTTGGGAAGAATGACGTTACACTTACCCCGCTTTGTGGTACACTCCTCTCGAAGTCGAAGAGGAGTATTATATACTTCTGGTACTAGTAACTCTGTTAGTAAGAAAGGTCTTGCCGTCTTAGGTAATCCTCGTCCGTTAAGGCTTGATGATTATTTCTTTTGTGATGCCCTTGTAAACTGGCAAGAACAGAAGAATGGTTTAGTGCAACGTCTTGTTCCACCACTCTACTATTAGCATGAATTGTCTTCAAAACGTGCTACGATGTCAAAATCTCTATCTTCATTACAGACAGTACAGTCCACGATCTTGTACTAACGAAATCACGAATTGGTGTTCGCCAATGTCGATAAAGGTGTTTCGCACCGGATATCGTTGGTGTGGAAAGCATAAAGCACTGCCTTTAGTTGAACGTTACCGCGACCGTCACCAAAAATAAACATTTAGTCCAATTTGTTCTGGTTGGAATAGGTTGGTATTTTGCTAGGAAACGAGACTAACTACTGTAATTCTAGTACTCAGCTGCAACACTACAAACCCACTATATCGAAAGGGACCGGAAATACCACAATCATGGGGTTTATTGTGGTGAAGGTCGCTTTAACGTTCAACACGTGACACCGCTGCAAGTTTTGACCTCTAATGTCGTGACCCGATAGGTCAAACATTTACCATCCTTGTTTTTAGGCTCAACTCTGCGGTATTGCCTGTTCGATTAGAAATACAAGGTCTGTAGTGATACAACTGTAACATTACGCCTATTAAAAAGGCACAAATACTGTAAAAAACATCGGTCGGACGTTTTGGAAAAAGTGTACGGTATTTCGAAATCCAATTTGATTTCTTCGGATCCAATGGATTTCATGGAATTTTGAGATTTTTCCCGTGATTCCGTCGGATTTTTATATTTCTACAGGGATTTTGACGGATTTGGCAATATTTGCCTTGATTTCGTTGGATTTTGATATCTGGTTTCATAATTAAGTGTAACTATGTATAATGCTTACTTTAGAGAACAGCCAGTATTTTAAGACTAGTGTTATAGAAAAATAAAACATGAGAGATTTTATACTATAATAACTGAAGTAGTTATGACCTTATTTCCGCGAGTTAATGTAAAATTCATTTTTAAGTACCACAATTTTCAGAATTTTATAGCTGGTGCATTTCTATACTGTTATGGAATTTAATTCCCACTTTTCAGCCTTAAGAAACCATCATTGCTAATGGTTTCACTCATAATTCTATGAGAGCGGTAGCTCTCTTAGATAAGACTTCATACTGACTTTAATGTATAAGGAAGGTTTTTTTTGTTTTGATGTAACTTTTTTGTATTGTTTGAACTGTTTTGAAATAATTCCACAGAACTACAATTCGGGTTCTCAATATGTGGTTAAACTTTCAACGTCATCCATATAATAGCTTAATTTATAAAAAATAAAGTTGCTAAGGGTGGTTTTCATTTCCTTAAAATTAATCAGCCCTTTTTACGAAAAACTCGATATTTCCCATAGAAATGACATGGGATTTTTTTTCAAAACATCCATTTTGTCCAGTACCTTATAATAATAATAATAATAATAATAATAATAATAATAATAATAATAATAATAATAATAATAATAATAATAATAATAATAATAATAATAATATTAGGATTTATTCATCGGATATTCCTGTTCAGAAATTTTTTGGTTTACGAGGGAGTCCGCCTTTTAAATTACATATTGTACAATGGTTTAGATTCAATTTGTTTTATACCCACTGGTAAATTGTTCCATAGTGTTACGCCTCTAGTCTTTATTTGTTTTTGATTAAATTTATTAGAGGTATTCATCATGTATAAGTTATATGAGCTGCCTCTAGTTGGATAATTTTTAGGTCCATTTAGAGCGTAATCAAAGATATTTAATATATAATCAGGAGTATTTCCCTTTATGATATTAAAAATAAGTGTTGCAAGATGCATGCCACGTCCAACCAATTCAACTCAGACTTAACTATACGTTTGTCACACTTGAAAAGGGTTTTAAATGAAAGGTACAACATTTTACTTGGCGCTACGCGATTTTTATTGACTATAATTAAGTCTAAGTATGTTTAATTTAAAATTTTTAAAAGCATTCCACTCTGCGTAATTTTAGCATTGTAAACAGTCAGTTTATGATGACAGCACGTTTAAACCTATTTTTTCCAATTTTCGTGGTGGTTGAAAAACAAGGGTAACTTACCTTTTGCGAGCTAACAAGTTAAATTGGAAAAGGACCCCCACACAAATTCATTAAGTTACCAACATCCTTTGGGACAGTAAAAATAAAAGTGATTTCAGATGATTACTGATTACTGGTAAATAAGCTAGATTACCGGCTACTGGTAATTAAGCTTGATTATCGACTACTGGTAATTAAGTTAGATTACCGACTACTGGTAATTAAGTTAGATTACCGACTACTGGTAATTAAGCTAGATTACCGACTACAGGTAAATAAGCTAGATTACCGACTTCTGGTAATTAAGCTAGATTACCGACGACTGGTAATTAAGCTAGATTACCGACGACTGGTAATTAAGCTAGATTACCGACGACTGGTAATTAAGCGAGATTACCGACGACTGGTAATTAAGCTAGATTACCGACGACTGGTAATTAAGCTAGATTACCGACGACTGGTAATTAAGCGAGATTACCGACGACTGGTTAATAAGGTAGATTACCGACGACTGGTAATTAAGCTAGATTACCGACGACTGGTATTTAAGCTAGAATACCGACGACTGGTAATTAAGCCAGATTACAGATGACTGGTAATTGAACTTGATAAGTTTATGACATGTGTTGGTGCTCACGTGTACGGAATCTTTTTGTGGTATAACTATGTACAGCTCCCTCTGAATTTGCATGTGAAAATGACGGGAAAGCAATTTGAGTTCATTGTCAAGTCAAGCAGTCAGGAATGACAGTTTTATAATAAATGGTTGGTTAGTTCAAAACGCGTGAACTAATGTGTTATGTCTACTAAATGGCCTATAAAAACATATTTTCCATGATGTATTAAAAAACGGCTTTAATCTTTAAACGATAAGATAACAAATTATTTATGTATAAATACGAAGAGTTTTAACCGGATCGACTCAGACGTCGACCGCCATGTAACTTTTGCAACCAATGTAAATAAACACTGATAAGTTTTTATTCCCGACCACATTCAATACGGAAGATCAAGCATACACAACAGTGGCGACGGAGGCATTTTACACTTTACGTTAAAGGGCAGTGCTACCAGACAACAACAAGACATTTCTACCGAACACCGTTGCGACACCTCTGACTCGCAACACCAAGACATGGCAGTCGTCTACGGCAGGTTAGAGATCTTTGACAGCAGAGTCGAATCATGGACCCAGTTTGCTGAGCGCCTCGATGCATATTTCAAAGTTAACTCCATTACCGACAACGATAAACAGCGAGCGATACTACAAACGGTATTGGATCCCAATACGTATGCTCTACTACGGAATCTAATCCGACCACTCACGATCCCAGACAAGACCTATACTGACTTGGTGACAGTGCTGAAACAACACTTCGATCCGAAACCTTCAAAAATAGTGGAGCGATTCCATTTCAACAACCGGAACCGAAAACAAGGGGAGTCCGTGGCAATCTACGTTTCCGAGCTCAGAAAACTGTCTGAACATTGCAGTTTCGGTACAAACCTCAACGAAATGATCCGAGACAGGCTCGTATGTGGAATCAATGACGAAACCATGCAAAGAAGATTACTTACAGAGGATGACAGCTCTCAAAGCTGGGGACGCAAGCTGGATGGCGCGCTTACTTCCCCCCCTTGCTTTGTTGCTCTCCGTTCTTTTTGCTTGTGCGGCCGCCAGCTTGGGTCCTCAACAGTGCGTTGTATCACACCTCCTCGGTGGTGAGAGCTGGCTAACCACTGCGTTTTGTGGGCTGAGTTGATACGCGCCCTTCCCAAGCCAAGGTGTGCAGGTATCGTGCTGAGGGCTGTGTGCTACCGGGGAAGTTAATCTACGGTATCTCGAACGATCCCCTCGGGGTACCAGGCGAAACCCCGTTGTAACTAGCCTTCCACCCGGGATGAGGACTACCGGGTGGTGACTGGTGACCTCTTATTTGCCTCATTACTCGTGGGACCTTTATGGATACTACTACTACAAATACCAAAACCAAAAACAAACCTGGGCATGGTGCCAGCTCTACCGGTACCCAGCCTACTCACAGGGAAGGAGGCAACTCCCAAACCGGTGTCGTGCCTGCTTTTGGAAGAGCTGCTGCCTCCGGCAGCACCAACCCTCAATCGGCGGAAAGCCAAAAATCGCTTCCTGCTCCTCAACTGGGTTCTACCAAGTTGAGTGAGGCTAAGAGGAGGCGAAAGGCCAACCGCCGAAGAAAACAAGCCCTCCAAGGTGGCCAGAACTCTGCACTGGGTGTAAGAGATACGGGCCGAGATGGAACTCCGGTACCTTCGGGTGCTGTAAATAACGTCTTGGGTACGGACTCTACGCCTGGTGCAAGAGAAGCTACCACCTTTTCTGGGAAGAGAGCTAGGACGGAGGACTCTGATCCCTCGCCTAGCTCACAAGCGGCGGCGCCAAAGAAGACTAAGTCTTACTGCGACGTCGCCAGCATTGTCAAGATGGCCATCGTTAAAGATGGCTATCCTACTAATGCGGTCACGGATGTGGACGTTGTTCCCATCCAGGCCGCTATACTCGACGCACTGGACGCTGAGCTCTCCTCGGGAAGCTCGTTGCCGCGTCCCCTAAATTTCCACATCATGGCTGGGGCCATGATTTATTCATGTGGAGATTCTGCGACCGGTGAATGGCTCGTGAAGGTGTTGCACCATAATGAGCGTGCCATAGGGGGAACACGGCTTTCAGTGATGAAAGCCTGTGAACTCCCGAAGCCGTTCAAGGTGTCCTTCCGTACCAAGGACCGTCGCACCACAGATCCGGCGGCTCTTCTACGGCGACTTAAGGCCTACAACGGAAGGTTTTTGACCGACTGTTGGCGGTGCCTGAAGTCGTTCGACGAGAAGAGCACCAGACGCTGGATATTCCTTATTGATGGCTCCTCCATGGAGGCCATCAAGGAGGGCGGTTTTGAGGGTCTCACTGGTGTCGATGTCGGGACTTTTAAAGTCCTGAACGCACCGCATGACCCTCTCCAGAAGGTCTCTGAGGCTTCTGATGAAGAAGGAGACACTGTAGCCAGCGTGAGTGGGGAGCTGGCAGCAAATATTGCTGAAATTAACTTGGAGCCATCCTTTCCAGATGGCTCGGACATAGACCTCGGGACAGAGTCTGACTTCTTGAAGGACTCTGATACCGAGAAGTCTTCCGCTCCTGACACTGGGATGGGGATGGAGGCCGGGGTTGCTGCTGGCGGTGGCGAAGGAGATACCGGTTCTGGATCGGGACTCCAAGCTGCTGCCAAGCAGTAGCTAGGGCCGTCTCTCTTTCTGTGGCATGAGCATTAAGGTGATCCAGATCAACCTGCATCACTGCAAAGCAGCCTCGGCAGTTCTTTTCCGGAGGTTTGCCTTAGAGGGCCTGGACGTGGCCCTCATTCAGGAACCTTGGATCCATAATGGTAAAATCCTTGGTTTAAAGAATGCAGGTAACATTTCTTATGATTTTACCTCACCCAACCCCTGGGCGTGTGTTCTGACAAGGAAGGGTCTCGACACCCTTCCGCTTCCGAACTACCTCACTAGGGATACTGCTGTGATTAGGGTATTGCCCTCCTCTTTTGGAGAGGCAACTGGCCTTATCATAGCGTCTGCTTATTTTGCCCATGATGCCACGGACTCCCCCCCCACCACAGGAGGTTGCCGCTCTTGTCGACCACTGTGAGCGGCAGGGGGACAGGCTCATTCTAGGCTGTGATGCCAATGCTCATCATGTCACGTGGGGCAGCAGCGACTGCAACAAACGTGGTGATGACCTGCTTGAATATCTGGTCGGTACGAACCTGCATATTCTCAATAGGCACAATGAACCGACCTTCGTTACCTCAAACAGAAAGGAGGTCATTGATGTCACCCTTGCCACAGACAATATCAGTCTGTCGGTATCTAACTGGCATGTGTCTGATGAACCATCTCTCTCAGACCATAGGCACATCTGCTTCTCGGTCGCGGTCAAGTCAACCTCGGTTAAGACGGAACTGCGCAACCCCTGTCGGACCGATTGGTCCAGCTACAGGGAGGAACTCTGCCTCCTACTCAGAGGTAATGCTCCTAAGCTTACCTCGGTGCTGGAATTTGATTTGGCTGTTGATCTCATGCAACAAGCCATTATCAATTCCTACCACCATAACTGTCCAGCGAAGCCTGCTAGCCGGCCAAGGCTCGTTCCTTGGTGGAATACGGAACTTGGCAAGCTTCGCAAGCTCACTCGTAAGCTCTTTAACAGAGCTAAGAGGGCTGGGGACTGGACTATTTATAGACAGACCCTCAACAAGTATAATAAAGCCATCCGGGAGGCTAAGAGGAACTCCTGGAGGGACTTCTGCGGTAGTATCTCCGATGCCCCCGCTTCTGCCAAGATCATGAGGATCCTGGCTCATGACAACACTCACCAGCTCAGCACCATTAAGGTGGCAGAAGGTGAGTTTACCAAATCAGGGACTGATACCCTAAAGCATATGCTTAAGGTACACTTTCCGGACTCCAAGGTTTTTGTCCCCACATGCACCGAAGCTCTCCCCGTGCACTTTCGGAGAGCACACAGGGCGGACCGGGGCATTGCCAATAAGATAGTTACTTACCCCAGACTTAAATGGGCTGTTAATTCGTTTCAGCCCTATAAGTCCCCTGGCCCAGATGGCGTCTTTCCTGCCCTCCTTCAGGAAGGTATAGACGCCATTGGCCCCTATTTGTGCAGGATTTCAGGGCCTGCATTGCTCTGGCGCATATTCCGGATATCTGGAAGCGCTCGAAGGTTATCTTTATTCTCAAACCTGGGAAGACGAGCTATCTTGAGGCCAAGGCACTTAGGCCCATCTGCCTTACCTCTTTCTGCCTAAAGATTTTAGAGAAACTGGTGGACAGGTATTTGCGAGATGGAGTTCTCTCCCATACTCCCCTGTCCACTGCTCAGTTTGCCTATCAGAAAGGCAAATCCACGGAGACGGCGCTCCATGGCATTATGAACTGCCTTGACAGGGCCATCGAGTTCAAGGAGATGTCTTTAGCCATCTTCCTCGACATCGAGGGGGCCTTTGATAGGGTCTCCAGTGAAGTTATTCTTCGCGCTGCGGAGCGGTTTGGTATTGACGACACTCTGTGTCGTTGGATACACTCCATGCTCACGAATCGCAGGGTGACGGCGTCTCTTCTCGGGGAATCCCTGGAGATCTCCACCGACCGTGGCTGTCCACAGGGAGGGGTTCTTTCCCCTCTTCTTTGGTGCCCGGTGGTGGATGAGCTGCTGGGTCGACTCGGGGAGGGGGGTGTCACTGCTTTGGCTATGCGGATGACATCGCTGTGATTGTTACAGGGAGGATCCCTGCAACCATCGCTGTACTGATGAAAACTGCCTTGCATGTTGTTGAGGAATGGTGTAGGGAAGTTAACCTCACCGTCAATCCCAACAAGACTGTCCTTATACCGTTTACCCGGAAGAGGACCAATGAACTCTTCAATGATATTTCCTTCTTTGGACAGGTTCTGACGAAGACCACCGAGGTTAAATACCTTGGCGTGACCTTTGATGCCAAGTTTACTTGGAAATCCCATCTTGATCTTAGCATCAAGAAGGCCAAAATTTTATTCTGGCGTTTAAGAAGTTCAGTCAGCAAATCCTGGGGCTTAAGCCCTAGTGTCGTGAACTGGATTTATACTAGGATCATCAGGCCGGTAGTCTCCTATGGAGCTCTTGTCTGGTGGTCCAGGGTTCGCCTTAAAACAGCCCAAGATGAACTACGCAAGCTTCAAAGGCTGGCGTGCATCGGCATCACGGGGTCCATGAGGACTACCCCCACAGCCTCTCTGGAGATCCTTCTGAATATGCTTCCTCTCCACCTCTTTATTGAGCAGGAAGCCATTATGGGAGCCTGTAGGCTCAACAACCACGGCTGGTGGAAGCCCAAGCACTGGGACTTCAGTCACACTAAGCCCTTCAGTGAGTACAGCAGACTCGAGCCATCACTTGCGATGGTCTCAGATAAGACTGTTGTATCATATCATTTTGACAAGCCCTTCAGCGTGCACTTTCCGAGTCGCACTGATTGGGAGACCACCCCAGTCCTTGGAACTGGGGGGGGGGGAGTCCGTCTGGTTCACGGACGGCTCAAAGACGGACTCTGGAGCTGGTGCCGGGGTCTACTGCTTGACCAAGAAGTTTGGTTTTCACGAGAGCCTCGGCAACTTTGCCAGTGTTTTCCAAGCGGAAATCATGGCCATTTGTTTATGCGCGGATTTCAAGACCAGCCAGTAGCACGACAATATGATTTCCCGGTCAACAATATCACAACTGAGAGCACAGACCCAGACACAAGCACACCACCACCCGATATAATTACGTGTCAGATTAATGGAATTAACATGAACTTCGAGGTTGACACAGGTTTCGGTCATACGATGATCAGAGAAGACGAATTTTGCCGAATTCCCAACACTGCCGAGCAATTTAAGAAAAGTATACGTTCATTCACTGGCGAGGCACTAGACGTCCTTGGAACAACGACTGTATTGTCTACGTTTAAGTCAAAGGAAGCCGAATTACCAGTCCTTATCGTCAGGAGTCAAGGTCAAAATCTGTGTGGCAGAAAATGGCTACATTCTACGTTGAAGATATTGCCGTCTCTCATTGACTTCAGGGTCAATCATACGAGTCCGACCAACATGCGCCTAGACACCATTCTGAAGAAACATGATCATGTGTTCACGCCAGGACTGGGAAGACTGAAAAATGTACACGCTCATCTTCACATCAAGCCTGATGCAATTCCAAAATACTGCAAAGCTCGAACAGTACCATATTCCATGACCGAAAAAGTGGAAGCTGAGCTGCAAAGAATGGAGAAAGAGGACATCATCGAAAGCATTCCGTTTTCTAAATACGCATCTCCAATTGTTCCAGCTGTGAAGCCAAATGGGAGCATTCGAATTTGTGGAGATTTCAGCTCAACGTCTAATCCAGCTATCAATACCGAAGTCTATCCGCTGCCAAGAGCCCAAGATATATTCTCCAGACTGGCTGGATGCAAATATTTCACGAAGATCGACTTAAAAGAAGCTTATAATCAGATTGAATTGGACAAGGAATCAAGAGAAATCACAGTGATCAATACATCGAAAGGGCTATACCAGTACAAGAGGTTACCATTTGGACTGTCATCGTCCTCCGCCATATTTCAGCGCCTTATGGAGATGGTTGTACAAGACATGGACAAAGTAATGCCGTTCCAAGATGACATCTTACTTGGCGCGAAAACGGAAAACGATCACTTACAACAAATAGACAAATTCTTCACCATCATAGGGACTAACGGATTAAAAGTACGACGAGAGAAATGCCACTTCTTTGTGTCTGAAGTAGAGTTCCTCGGTCATCGCCTGGACGCAGAAGGACTTCATCCATTGAACAGTAAAAGGTAAGAGATTATGCAAGCCCCAGAACCGGAAAAAGTCGAGACCTTACGCTCTTTCCAAGGAATGATTAATTATTATGGTCGTTTTCTACCGAACCACGCATCAAATCTGGCGCCACTGCATAAACTCTTACGGAAAGACACCAAATGGATCTGGGAGAAGGAACAGAAAGATGCATTCCATCAAACGAAGCTGGCAATGAAAACGTCCAAGATGCTGGTACATTATGATATGAACAAAGAAGTCTATCTATCATGCGACGCATCGCCTTGGAGGGGTCATATCACACATGATAGAAAATTCAAGCGGCAAGCTGGAAGAACGGCCGATTTCTTTGGCTTCGAGGAGTTTAACTGCAGCGGAAAGGAACTATTCACAGCTAGAACGAGAAGCCCTGGCCATTGTTTTCCGTTACGAAGTTCAGGGATTACCTTTACGGGAAGAAATTTACATTGACCACGGACCATCAGCCACTAATATCGCTATTTTCACCAGAGAAACCAATACCACCGATGGCCGCAGCTCGTATACAACGTTGGGCACTCTTACTATCTGCCTTTCAGTACGAGATCAAGTTCCGAAAGGGATCAGCGAACCAAAATGCTGACGCTTTGAGCAGACTACCTTTACCGATCACAACCACCAAGACCCCAGTACCAGCGGAATACGTATTACTTATGCAAGAAGTTGACCGGAGTCCTATAACCAGCATCAAATTGGAGGAACTAACAACCCAGGATCCGATCTTAAGCAAGGTTTTGCGATATATGCGCCAAGGATTTCCTACTACTAAGCTGGACACAGATTTGGAAGTATATAAACGAAGACAAATGGAGCCCTCAAACTTCAACAACCTTCTTTTCATGGGAAACAGGCTCATCATACCAAAATCATGCCAGGAAGATTTCTTTCGAGAACTGCACAACACCCACCAAGGGATAGTTCAAATGAAGTCGTTGGCTCGCTCAAGGCTAAGGTGGCCTAAAATCGATCAAGATATAGAGACAACAGTCAAACAATGCAACATATGCCAAGAAAATGCATCAATGCCTGCAGCGAAGTTCCAACCTTGGCCGGAAGTCCACCAACCCTGGGAAAGAGTTCACGCAGGACCAATTGAAGGCAGATATCTTCTCATCATAGTCGATGCCTACACTAAATGTATGGAGGTCAATATCACTCGATCAACTTCATCAGACGCCGTCACTACTTGTTTAAGAGACCATATTGCTCGCTTTGGAATCATGCGAACGCTAGTGACCGACAATGGGTCCTGTTCTACTAGTAATGAATTCCACAATTTTGTCACATCGAATGGAATTACTCATCTAACTCTGCTCCATACCATCCCCAATCTAATGGACAAGCTGAAAGGAGTGTTCGAATTATCAAGACTGGACTGAAGAAACTCGATGGAGAGATCACGGACGAAATTAAAATCGTGAATGCCGGCCTAAATCAATTTCACTCTGAGAGTTTGGAGACACGCCCTGCACGTATCCTATTAAATTACCGGAGGACCCCACTCATTTCTGGAAAATCGCCTGCCGAGTTAATGCTTGGAAGAAATATCATAAAACGGTTATATCTATGTCATCCGAACTTCAAATCTACTTCGAACATAGCCGACGAAATCAACAAGAACACAGCATCACGGACTAATAATCCAACAACCTTAAAGTTTACTATTAATGATCCCGTCTATCTCAGGAATTTCGGGAGAGGAACGAAATGGAAAACTGATGTTATTAAGAGACATATCGGAAAAATGATGTATGAAGTAGCAGCAGAAAACGGAAATGTACGGAGACATCAAAATCAATTGCGCCCACAACTAAAGTCATCATCCGGAGACGATAACATAGCAGAAATCAGACCGACCACAGATCCCTTCATTTGGATGTTAAAAGCCAATGAGACCACAGATACAGTTGCGTCTCCAGCAATTCATCCAGCGTCTGTCATTCCTCGGACTACTAGACAATCCATGCAACCATCAGCCGTCAATGCAGACAATCTGAAGCCCAACCATCATTCCAATCGAACATTAGATCCTGAACCAATAGATCAACAAGAATAGGCAGTGTCAGCTATGTCCAAACAGCATCCAGGAAGATGTGAAGTACCAACACCCACAATCTTGCAAGAGGTCAATCCTATGTCGAGAGAACGACCTAGAAGAACTTGTCGACCACCGGAAAGATACACTGAAATGCCTAATGCCCTATATAAGTCATAACGCCATAAAAACATTAAGGGGAGAGTAATTGTTATGTCTACTAAATCGCCCATAAAAAACATATTTTCCATGATGTATTAAAAAACGACTTTAATCTTTAAACGACAAGATAACAAATTATTTATGTATAAATACGAAGAGTTTTAACCGGATCGACTCAGACGTCGACTTTTGCAACCAATGTAAATAAACACTGTTAAGTTTTTATTCCCGACCACATTCAATACGGAAGATCAAGCATACAGAACATAATGTATGCACAATGCCCTAATACTTTTGCTCTCCTAAGGTTTCTGAACAATTTGAATTAATATTAAGACTGAAGTACAGATATTAATAAAAAACTGTCATTGTAGACAAAGACGGGAAAGTCTAAAAGATAAGTGTACAAAATGAATTGCCTGAAGTAATAGACATTACAATTTTCACTTTTGAAGACATGATCATAGAACATCGATTATTTGAAAAAATTCTTATCTTAGTTTTTTTCACCAAAATTACTTTAGTCAAAATATTTTGTCATGAAACATGTGCATCATTTTAAAAGTAGTACGCGTGTACATTTTATTTTATATCAAAAATTTACAATTAGTTTTGAGTATTCGGTCCTATAAGAAGAATAAAATAGTCAGAAAATGGTTGAAAAAAAAAAAACTGTGAAAACTTGACAAATCGTAGTCGTTATTTTGAAAGTTTTAAAAGTATCAAAATTAACGTGATGTATAGCTCCCAAAATATCTTTTGAGCATTGATAACTACATCACAGTCAAACGGCCTTTGTAATATTCTGTTTGGCAATATTTCCAATTATAAAATATAACAAGTTGGAAAACCAAAATAAACCTCTCCGAGCCGAGACGAATTTATTTTCAAACACAGGTCCGCCAGCCAACGAGACAAACCGGAAATACATAGTTCTAATCGGCGAGATATTGCCATGATCATTTGTAAAGTTTAATGCGTTTAATAATTTTCTGCGTATCCTCAATAATTCTAATGAGGACCTAATATCTATCACTTAAATGTGTATTTAACTTTCGGCTCACTCTGAACCGTTAAGACCTCCTATAAGAGGACATGAAACAAGGTCAATTCTGGTTAAAATCTAGGTTATCTTATCTCATAGACCCAGTCGTTTCAACACGTATGGAGAGATGAAGTATTAACATCCTTATTATTTAATGAAGCTAAAAGTTACGTTTACACCATATATAAATGTAGTAAAGATGAATTAAAAAGTAAACACCAAATTTTAAATGTTAATATGAAATGATGTTCTTGTAATATTGAGATGAAACAGAGCTTTATAGCTACACAACTACTAAAAGAATCGTAATGCCGAAATATATTTAAGTATTTCCATTAAATATTCTGCAAAAGAAATGTTATCGTTTTGTAAGAGATCTTTTCATCCTACTCGCTTTATATTAACTTTGATATGCGTGTAGTGTTTCGATTCAGATGCAATCTTCATTACTCGTTCTATATTAACTCTCACTTGTGTCAGTACATTGAAATAAGTTTATCTTAAATAATTAATTAAATATAAATGATATTAATTATTTTAATCGCCAGTAAATAACTTAAATCGTTTAAAATAAAGTTGTTCCTATTATCTTTCGAAACTTTGCTAATATTGACGTTTAAAGTGAAGGGTACCCCTCTTGCCCGCTTTCTTCAAATTTTGGGGTATATATACGATTCGATTCCATTATAATAATAGATGAAAACGCATTCGCGTGAACCGATGGTGGAAGCCCTGCCATTGGGAGGCTAGACGTTTCTCGTAACCCTAGCCGCTCGCCGCGTACATCTTAAGATGATGGAGTAGAAGCCAATGTTACAGATTGGTGTCTATGTGGTATAGACGAAAGTCCAGTAGATGGTGGTGTTAGAAGCCAATGTTGCAGATTGGTGTCTATGTGGTATAGACGAAAGTCCAGTAGATGGTGGTGTAAGAAGCCAATGTTGCAGATTGGTGTCTATGTGGTATAGACGAAAGACCAGTAGATGGTGGTGTTAGAAGCCAATGTTGCAGATTGTTGTCTATGTGGTATAGGCGAATGACGAAGAACAGAAGATGGTGGTGCTTGGAAGCCAGCAGTAGCGTCGCTAGGGTTTGAAATTTGGGGGAGCTAAATCTGGGCGAACTTGTTATTATAAGAAATTAATAAAAAAATTGCTTAATGGGTTCATGGGAAAATTTGTAGACCTTAAACTATCCGTGTCAACGTGAAATTATTCGTATTTTAAAGATATGCAACCTTTCATTGATAAAGACTACGCCACTACGGAACCGATTATGAAGGATTTTCACTTGTCTTAAGTTTATTTTTAGTTTTGGTTAGCTTTTAGTCCACACTATTGGGACTCCCTCCGAAAGAACATGAAACATTTTCTTGTCTCCATCTGTTCTTTTCTTCAAAATTTTACTGTTTGGTATTGAAATTCATCTCTGCAGAGATGAAACTTCAAGAATCTATCATTATAATTTTTTATATATTGCTACAGAATTTTAGGTTGCTAACAGTAATTTTTTGGTAGGGTTTTCGGATTATTTTGGGGGGGGCTAAGTTTGGAATTTGGGGGGGCTATAGCCCCCCAAAAAAGGCCTAGCGACGCCACTGGAAGCCAGCAAGTACAGACTAGTGTCCATGTGGAGTGGACGAAAACCAAAGCTGGTGGTGTGGGAACTCAAGTAGAATAGCCAGTGGAGACAAACACAATTTTCCAAATTTCCGTGAACTATCAATGCAGTCCGGAAATTGGGAACACGTTTGCTACGATACGCAAACTGCGAACGCGGTCACGTGGGGTGTGACAGACACACACACACACAAACCCACACGTCCAGTGTAATTCCTCTCCGTGACGTCATCGTCACTCGGAGAGGTAACAAGTTGGGAAAACCAAAATATTACCTCTCCGTGTCGAGAAGACTATCACTACCCCCTTAAAAAACCTAAATATGTATCTATCGCTTTTTATTGCTTTGCAACCGCAGGAAGTTTATTTTAAAATAGTAAATTGTTCAAACGTTTTCAATATCTCTAACTTGCATGTGGAAACTACTCTCTCGCTATACTCCAACACTTTTCTTGGTTTGCCAGTATGATTGGTAACATTTCTCCATATCAAAGCCATAGATATAGTAAAACTATAAAGGGTCTAGATCCACTTCCCTGGGTTAGGCTTAACGAAAAAACGCGGAAGTGACAATTAACGAGCAGACAACCACGATTTTCTGGGGGTAGCCGTATAAAACGCCATACATCGAGTGAAACTTGAGGGGAAAATATTTACTCTCACTTGAAATTTCAATTTGGCCTCACGCGATATTAGAATTAGGCGTAACAGCTATGTTCGAGTATCGCTGAAGGTTATTTAGTCCACGGCTAGGAGTGTTACTAAAAGTAACTACTTGAGTCCGATAAATTTCCAGGTGTGTTATTTTTACATACTGACAACACAAAAGGCAAGCCAAGCGGCAGAGAAACTACTATTGGAATGGAAAGAAAACTATTCCAGTTAAGCAGCTATGGTTGTCTACACGACAATACTTTATTTCCTTTCTTAAGACGTCTTAAAACTTTCCTCGAATAATTTAAGGTTATTTAACATAAGGGTTACATTTTTATATAGGCATACTGCTCAGTGTTTACCTCAGTAATTAAGACGTCCATTTTCAACTCATAAACATTTTATTTAAGCGCTGACTTCCCTAAACCTAACAATAACATCGTGAATCATATCCCCTGTGATATCACTATATGTTGGCATTTTAACGAAATTTCTAGGATTCACCAAACTTGGTAATCCAACTTTATCCGTGAAGTGCCCGCATCTGTGTATCACAGCTGGATTCTGAAACATCAAACTTAGCGACGAAGTATTTAATATTTTCCAATGTAGAGTATCACATTCCGTGTGATATCACCCTATATAGGTAATTCCACGGAAGTTCTATGATTCACCAACCTTGGAAATCCAACTTTATCCGTGAAAAACCCACATCTGTGAATCACACCTAATATAGAGTACCATATCCCGTATCATGATAACACCACTTGTAGGTTATTCCCACGGAAGTTCTAGGATTCACCAACCTTGGAAATCCAACTTTATCCGTGAAAAGCCTGCATCAGTGTCTCACACCTGGGATATGAACCCCCGAACTCTACATAACATTTGTCATTTCTTTTATACAGTATATCATATTTAAATGTTGCCTTTCTCTAACTTACATTACAACGAACAACAAGTAAATCTGCTTAAAAGTTAATTTGAATCAAAAAAACCCACTTGTACGTGGGAAAAAAGATTCTGGGAAAACCCACATGGGGAAAAAACCATTAACATATATCAACATTTAACATTATCATAATTGTTTTCAATACACAACGTCGTATTAAAAGATTGCGATGCTTTTTCGAAATGAAAGGCTCAGTAGACTTTAACGATTGTCCAGAGAATGAAAGACGTCTCCAGAATTTCACGTATGTGGAGAGATTGATAAACGTAATGCTTCATTAGGCTTTCAAACGTTTAGAACAAACCTTGTAAAGAATGGAGTTTATTAATTGAGAAACAGGTTTTCAATGACACCATTTACCCGTTCTAAGAATGGATGCAATAACGCACATCTTCACCAACTCGGGTGTTTTGTCTACAATTAAATTTGGTTCAGATATTTTTCACCAATTTCTAGCTTGAAAAACAAAATGGATATAAAGATAGATATTAAGCGAAAAAGAATTCACCTACATGGTTAAGCATAATTGAAATTTACCTTGAAAACCAAAATCGTAATCGATTTGGTTAGCTATGTCATTGTACGATTAACTACGAGAGAGGGGATGACTAACGACCATTCAGTAGGATCAGTACATTTCCTATATGCTCCCGTCGCTAGAACGAATCAGGATTACACATATTGGAAGTAGAACCGAAAACTGAACATCCGTGAATGGTAAGCGAACTGTAGATAATGCAATTAGTGAAAAGCCATGATACATTATGTTATCTTACCCCAACAATTTTCAAATACTTGCTTACGATCATTTTTTACGGTGCGATTCCTTGCGTCACAGAGATCTAAAATGTAATTCATCATTTCGATCCTTTTCTACAATGGTAATAAATCCTGTAAACTCTGTCAAATGTGATACCACTTTAATTACCAATTGCCTTTCGGTGGTAATACTAGCAATTCTGCCTCTCTCTCTACAATAGTGATAGATCTTATAAACTGCATGGGTCAAACGTGATTTTACCTTATACTTGCCAATTGTCTATTAAAGGTAACACTACCAACTCTCTCTCTCTCTCTCTCTCTCTGCTTCATATAACATTTTGAGAAACCCTTTCGGGTCATAAGTTTTTCTCTCTTAATGGTGCAAATACCATTTTGAGAAACCCTTTCGGGTCATGTGTTTTTCTCTCTTAATGGTGCAAATACCATTTTGAGCAACCCTTTCGGGTTATAAGTTTTCAATTTCATAAGTTTTCAATTTCATACGTTTTCAATTTCATACGTTTTCAATTTGGTACATTTTCACTTTCTTTCATTATGGGACGCCACAATTTCTGATAATCACACATATCAGAAAACCACACTTACAACTTTACAAAGCTCCTAGAGCTAGGATATCTATCAACCAATCATTACGGCTGATAATACAAGGCCTCTAGGACCAGGACTTCCTACCCTTTCGGGTAATTATACAAGGTCTCTAGGACCAGGACATTTTCACTTTCTTTCATTATAGGACTTCCGCCGACAATTTAGGCTTAATATAAGACGCCACAATTTCTGATAATGACACATATCAGAAAAAAACACTTACAACTTTACAAAGCTCCTAGAGCTAGGATTTCTATCAACCAATCATTACGGCTGATAATACAAGGCCTCTAGGACCAGGACTTCCTACCCTTTCGGGTAATTATACAAGGCCTCTAGGACCAGGACTTCCTACCCTTTCGGGTAATTATACAAAGCTTCTAGGGTTAGGACTTTCACCAACAACTACAGTTTATTATACGACGCCATAACTTTTTTAATAAACACACATCAGAAAACAACATATCAGTTGACTTTACAGGGCTTTCTCAGATGAAACTGTCACCAAAACTATTCCCTTTTAAAAAACATATACCTTTATGATATGAATAGTACGTCTCTCTGTAACATGCTTTGTATCTCTCACGGAAAAGCTTGTTTCCGAACGCTAAATCTAACTGGCAATGATAGTCAGTTGATACTTTCTCTTCAAGACCAGGCATAAGAATCATATCAAACGAATCAAAAAACATTTTCAATGCGGTTTTGCTTTTTAAAAAATTTATGTTAAAATCTCCCACAACAACTGTCGGAATAGAGGCATCATATCTAATATCGAATAAAGGGTTAAAATCCTCAAAAACTGATCTCAAACTCGCTCCAGGCGATTTGTACAACAAAACAACAGTCATGGGTTCATTTTCAATGGAAACATCTAACCAGCAACGTTCCACATGCGAATTTCTGAAAGGTCTATCGGTTCGTAAAACCCTATTATTCAAATCGTTAACTACATTTTCTGGTGTATCTTTTAAATAAATGGAAGAACCAAATGCAATTCTACGTGCCGTTCTTGGCAGATAAATACCACCCACTTCCCTAAAGGATGGCACATGAAACTCATCATTTTCTTTCTTCCACGTTTCAACAAAGCATAATAACTGGGCATTTCTTATTACGGTACTGTCTGCTAAAATATCTTCCAAATGGGCGTTTAAGGACTGCACATTGTGAACATAAATATAAACCGGTTCGTTCAAGAACGGTAACGCAATACTCTTCGTATCTCGTAATCTTTTAATTTCCAATTCAATATACAAACCAGAGGCGTTTCTCGCTCTACTACAGGCAACGTATAAATGAGCTCTCTCTAATTTCTTTCTTTGATTACAATGAACTACTACAGACGAATACGTATCACCTTGACTCTTGTGTATCGTAATAGCCTCAGAAATGACCAAAGGAAACTGTTTCCTAGAGACCGAAACATTATTTTGCCTCCATTTTCTACTGAATGCCTTGGTAACTTTCTCGACAGGAGTCCAAATACTGTTAAAGTTATTCTGCTCGTATAACCCATGACTCTTTTGTCTCAACAACTTTCCAACATTAGCATCAGCAAACTCAATCCAAACCCTAAACGGAATTTGTTCACCGAGCCTATTTTTGCAGTACCCTATTTTTCTTAACCAACCTGTTGCCCCATTTGTAAGTCCGTCAGACGTATCAACATTGTTAGTCATCATGTATCTGGCGCCACAAGCGAGCGTCAATTCTTTAGGCAGACCATACGTATCAGACCTTGCCAACGTTTGAACTTGAGAAAGAATGTTATTTCTAACTTCGCTAGTAAGATCACCATTTACAACATCTACTGAAACGGAAATAGACTTTTCCGTATTCATGTTTAAAAGCATCTCTTCGTTAAATTGGTTCACTTCAACGTTAGTAGGGAAAAGATGTATCGCTTCTTTTGGCGGTACACGCTCTCTATTCACTTCTAAACTTACAAAAAAGTCAATATCATCCTGATTCATACTTCCCACAGCCATTCTGTTCAAAGCTTCCGCAAATCTTTTGTCATCTTTTTGCCTCATAATTTCTTCAAGCTCTGCAAACTGGAATTCTTCCCATATTGGGTTACCAATTAACGCCGCATAGGGATTGTCAGTATCACTTTGACCTTGAAAGGCGAAATGATCGCGCACTGGTCTAAGTTGGTTAAAATCTCCAACTAACAGTACAGATACACCACCGAAATAATCTGGACAACCCATTATCTCTTGCAATCTCGCGTTAACTCGGTTAAAAACCTTGGCTCCAATTCCATTGATATTTCGTCAATAATTACCAATTTCACTTGACCATACATCAATCTACAATTGTGAAGAGTTTCACTTTCTAGCCTGGAAATATTCCCGGCAAATTGACTAACCGGTAGACAAAAGGTACTATACAAAGTAGCGCCACCTATATTAAAGGCAGCCTTGCCCGTAGGTGCGCATCGCAAAACTTTAACTTCCGAGGGATTAGACCCTGGCTGCTTATTGTAAAATCTAGTAACAGCTTCAAATATGGCACTTATCAAAACGCTTTTTCCAACACCAGCGCCACCGGTAACAAATAGCCGTAAAGGCGTTTCCTTGCATTTTAAATGATGCAGAATTCATAAAATATTTCTTTCTGTTTCACATTCAGCATTCTAACAAGTACATTGTACTCAGAATCATTGACTAACGTCACTGACGGAGCAATAGTTCTTTCCGCATTACCATCAAGAATATCACGGGTAACATTTCCTATAGACTCCTGAACCGTATTAATTAGAAATTCAGAATCTTCGACAATTAAAGATCTATCTATTTCATTTCGATGTTCCAATTCAGGCTGAATATTAGTAAGATCAGCTTCAATAGCTTCACTTTCGAAATCTCGGACAGCCTGTTCAATGGCCGCTTCGTCAATTTCGTTATTAAATTCTTTTCTACATTCCTTTATAATCTCAAGTTTAAGTTCATACTCTGATTTCAGATCCTTAGTCAAAATGTCCCTACTCTCATCGCGCCAAGGTGAGAACAACATTATTTGCTCACGATAATACTGTTCGGGTTCTTTCACTAAATTGAATCTCCGATACCGCATAATTTTAGAATGACCACGTTTTCTAATAAAACCTGAATCATTTTTCAGTTTCAACCATTTACCACATTCAACTTCAAGGTTTTCACTGTCATCAATATGACTTTGGGTTTTCGCAACTCTACGACTTTTGGAAAACTCGTACCACGTCGCAAATTGAGCTAACGTTACTGCCTCTAAATCATCTGGCCTTTGAACATAATGGTCCAACATTCCAGAAGCGATGTGACGTTTCCCTGCGCTATCACCACGCGTAACCTTACGAGACCGACTTATCCGTCGGCCTCCTTTTAACCAAACCTTACCCGATAGCACAGGCACAAAACCCACCCAACCACCTACCAAGCCTTATACTCTAAATACGAAATAATGAGACCATGGTTGGGGTTCGCTTAATTATTAAATTTTAATAATATCATTTAACGACTCATTAATATGAGTATACCAGTACCATTGCCATTTAACTTTATGTACAACTATGTACAAAATATTTACATAACCATGCCAAACAATATAAAACCAATAAAAGTACTTTACGTTCTTGGGGTTCTCCCGTTAAATCTTCGATACGCGCTTTACCCGCACAAAACCGATTTACACGTCTCGCATTCTTATTCGACGCGGCTTCCGACCGACTGCTCTTTACGAGTTAATCTCACCGGTTCGCATTGTCACGCGTCTTCTTCCGAGACTGCTCTTTTGGGCCAAAGTCCGGAGAGGAACTTTATGCCTTGGACCTTCTCAGCATCGTCCTCATCGTCATCTCCATACCAGAAAAAGTGAGAATGTCAGAAGAGAGTTTTCATGTTGAGAATGGTTTTCGAAGTCAAAGTAGAAGTGATCTTTTCTGGCCCGAACGCCCGGTTATATATTCCACACTTCACCAACCGTTGTAGAAATCTTCATTCGGGACCCCAGACGTGACCCGTCTTATTGGTTACGTTCGGAGGTGGTCACCAATAACGAACCAATGGGAGGTTAAGGTTTCTCTCCCCCTTAACCCCTCTAAACCCGGTGACCTCTGACCTCCCTGGCGACCATCAGTCGCCACACCGTGTACCGCGACAATCCGTCGCCACGAAACGACGCACACATCATACCTTTGGCAATGGTGTTCTTATCTTTTAGGCATCGGTACATTTCTTATTGTGAACCCTTTTTCTACCTTATTCTAAATATGAGCGAATGAACAAAAACATGGTGGAGCTGGACTGAGTATATATGGGTAAACTTAACCGTTTATAGCTGTACCTATTAGTTCAGTAAGTAAAACGTAAAAGTGTGGGATCTGGTGAGCGGCGCCGGCCGGACGCCGTCCAACAATCCCCAAAGAAGTGTAATCACCTCCCCTAACCTTTGACGACCAGCGTTCCCAGGCTCAAAGAGAATGACCAAACTAGAAATAAGCTAGAAGTAAGTTTTACAAAGAAGAAAGAAACTGTCAAAGTAGCTAGGTAACCCCGACTTGCAGTCGCCGGCCTTATCTATAATCTCTAACCCTTTTTCGAAGAAAGAGAAATAACCTATTGAAGCAAAAGAAATAACCTTAAACTAAATTCGAATTAAAATTGTTATTATACTTAAGTTATGCGTTACAATTCCTCCCAACTTAACGTCGAACGACCCGTGAGACCTCAGTCCAACTCCCCCGAACCGACCTTACAAAAAGCAAATTATACCGAAAAGAACCATAACCTATGAAACAAAATTATAATCAATGGACACAAAATTCAGACATACTACTCAAAACTCAAAAACCTGTGATAAAACCTTCGACAAACTATGCAATCCAAAATAAAATGTTTAACCAATGCATTAGTACACAAAATAACCTTATAATACACGAGCGCTCTTTCTCCATTAACAATCTACCTAATATCTACAAATCATTACACAAAGTTAAGTTCTTTTAACTACTCTCCCAGTGAGCGGATCACGTGGTCGTAAACGTCTACCGCGATCCATCGTGTCCTCATCACTGGTTTCATCTTCACTATCACTTTTACTACTCTGAACGTTCACATTTCTTAAGTTATTAACCTTTGTGTTATTATTTACCATTTGATTCGATATCGATTTTACCTTTTTCTTAGCTACACCAGGATGTGCCGTAAGGAGATTGTCGGTCTCTTCCTTTTTATCATCCTCACCACCTTGCGCAAGGTCATTTTCTGTTAACATTAAGTCCTTTCTTTCCACGTACGGTTTTAATTGGGATACATGATATGTTCCAAATAATTCTTTCCCATTTAATTTAGCTAACCTATACGTAAGTTTAGAAAACTTTCGAGAAATAACACAAGGACCGTCAAACTTATCTGCCAGTTTCTTTGAAAAGTCGTCAACTGCACTAGAAAGAAAATGGGTCTTTTTCATGACCCTATCGCCTTCCTCAAACTCAAAATCGCGGTGACTGCGGTCATAGTACGACTTCTGTTTGGCTTGTTGCTTTTCAATATTGGCACGAGCTTGACACAGCCTCCTGAATTGTAGAGGCTACCCGAAGACCATGAAATTGTTCGACCTCTTCCGTGAGATAATCATCGGGATTTTTAGTGGCAAGAACGCTACTAGCAGTTCTAAGTTCTCTACCAAACATCAAGAACGCGGGAGTATACCCCGTCGTTTCTTGATTAGCCGTTCGTATTGCCATAGCAAATTGTGGTATACCTAAATCCCAATCACGATGATTATCCTCCACATACGAGGCGACCATTATACCGATGGTTTTATTGAACCTTTCGGTCAAATTTCCTTGTGGGGAATACAACGATGTAAATCGTTGTTGTACCTGCAGGATTTCAAAAACTCGTTTGAAAATCCGTCCCACGAACACCTTACCGTTGTCGGATACTACACACGTGGGCAACCCAAATCTGGTGAACACGTCATTAATTAGGTGCCTAACTATGGGCTTAGTGGTTGCGTTACGTAATGGGAAAATCTCGACCCATTTGGTCAACATATCAGACACTACCAACAAATACCTATACCCTCGTTTTCTTCGGGGATATGGACCTTTAAGGTCGATCGAAATTACCTCCCAGGGGTTTTTGGTTTCACTGGGTTTCATTAAGCCAGCAGGTTTTTGCTGCGGGACCTTATTTCGCTGACATACCAAGCATGAGCGACAGTACTCTACCGCGTCCCGGGTTAAACCATCCCATACAAATTGGCTTTGCAACCGTTTTACTGTCTTTTTAGCACCTAAATGTCCTGAGGACGGTATATCATGACACAAGTGTAAAACACGAGCCTTTAACGACGTTGGAACTTTTATTTTAAAGTTATCGTGATGGATTAACTTCTTTACCTCCCTATATAATATTCCATGCCTCATCTCGCAGCTCTGTGATATATTTTTAACATCTCTCTTTAGTTTAGAGTCTACCGGCATTTCACCGTTTTCCAAGAAATTAATTACGGCTCTTAAATGATCATCTTCTCGCTGCGCTCTCTTAATTTCGTCATGGTCAAATTTTACAATTACCTTACCCGAACCGACCGCGTCCGGCTTAATCGCACAAGTAGTACCGGTGACATCACATTCGGTGATTCGCGATTGTTTTTCTACCGGTGTGGATTCGGCACTACTGTCGCCTTCCGGAATTCGTGAAAGCGCATCCGCTACCGTATTATCTTTACCAGGTATATAGTTGACGTTAAAATCAAAGGATTGTAACTTTGCGTTCCAACGCGCAAATTTTCCGGTAGGGTCTGGCGCACGGTGTAACCATTTAATCGCGCTATGATCTGTAAATAGTTCAAATTTCGTACCCTCGATATAAGGTCGGAATTTCTCGACCGCCCAGACGACCGCAAGACATTCACGTTCGGTTGTAGAGTATTTACGCTCAGCGTCAGATAAAGATCGACTAGCGTATTGGACCACCTGCCGTCGTCCGTTGATCTTTTGTGAGAGAACGGCTCCTAACCCCACCAACGAAGCATCACAATGAATGTGAAAGGGCTGTGAGTAGTCGGGCGAGCTTAAAACTGGTGCGGACGAAAGCTTGTCTTTCAACTTCTTGAACGCAGCGTCTTGTTCGTTACCCCATTTCCACCTACTTTCGTTCTTTAACAGATCGTGAAGAGGAGTCGCGATCTTAGCAAAGTCTTTTATGAACCGTCTGTAGTAACTGGCCATCCCCAAAAATCTTCTAAGCTGTCTTACATTTTTGGGGGTGGGGAAATCGGCCAAAGTGTCCGTCTTTTCAGAATCCACCTGCACACCAAATTCTGATACCATATGTCCAAGAATTTTGCATTGTTTCTTGCAAAATTGTGTCTTGGCAGCTTTTACCGTCAGACCTTCTTTAAACAATCTATTGAAGACTTCTTCTAGCGCCTGGATGTGAGACTCGAAGTCTGCCGATGCGATTATTAGATCGTCCAAATACGCGCAAACGCCGCGATCGAGCAAATCGGAAAATAGGTTGTTAACCATGCGCTGGAATGTTGCAGGTGCTCCCGATAAACCAAACATTACCACCTTTGGCCTAAAGAGTCCTCGTGGCGTTACGAATGCCGCGATATCGCGATGAGGCTCGAAGATGAGAACCTGCCAATATGCAGAGCGCATGTCCAGAGTTGTGATGAAAGCCGGTTTATGTAGTGACTCTAAGATGTCGTCAATGCGTGCCCATGTAGCAAAAAGCAGTCGGCCCAACTGCATAAAATTTGGGTAGGCAAGACAGGGTCGGTAGTGCTGGGCAAACAATAGCAACTGAAGAGTCGGGAGTCCTACCCAAAAGACTGTTGGCCGACTTACAAACGTCATACATCCGGCCGACATCTTATAAAACACTTTACCGACTAAGAATTTGCTAGTCGGCCATCTGATTAGTGGTCGTTAATTTTATGGTCGGCCTACAGTGAAATTCTCCGTTTGAAACTATATTAACAATAATATAGGAATGCTAGTTGGCCTACCTTAAAAAGGTACCTTTCCCAACTCAAATTTGTTAGGTCGGCCTTCAGTTTTATTAAAGGTACGTTTTGATGACGGCCCTTCCCTGTAAAAGATTACCTAAATATACACGTAATGACCCACCCAAGAAAGTGTTGGCCTACTTACTTAATACTGGTATTTAATTGTGTGCGGTTAATAGAGATGTGGTCGGTAAAAGGGATCCTTTACCAACCCTTCAAATTTGGGCGGCAAAAGAGATATTTTTACCGACCCTTAATGTGGTCGGTACAAGAGATATTTTTACCGACCCTTAATGTGGTTGGTACAAGAGATCTTTTTACCGACCCTTAATGTGGTCGTTACAAGAGATCTTTTTACCGACCCTTAATGTGGTCGGTACAAGAGATCTTTTTACCGACCCAAGAGATATGGTCGGTATTAGATATTTTTACCGACCCTTTCTTGGAGAGCTATGTGGCTGGTAAAAGAGATCCATTTACCGAAGATAGCTTTAGAAATTAGAACATGATGATTATTTTACTGAATTCACGTTATTACAAAATATATTTATTAAAGTGCTCTTTGATTTGACAAATAGTTCGCAAATACAACAATTATTTATCAAGTTCTCTGTTAAAGAATGCGTCTTAGTAACATTTTATTTAATTTTGCTCTCTCACATTTTGTTATTCACTTTTAAAATGTCAAATTTGGTTTCATAATAGCTGTTTAGTTATCAGCCTTTAATGTCGACAGTAAAAAGTTCATTTAGAACAAATTAAGATTAGAAGCAGAAAAAAGAGTGAACTTCACGCTCAAATTTTTACTTCAATTATAACTATTAATTGTTTTAACCTATAGATTAAAATACATATTTTGGGCGTGATATTCCATTAAAACCAATTAAGTTCAAAAACGGTTTCAGTTATTAAAGAACACGCAGTTCTAGTTCAACTACTTAAATATGAGATCAAATAAAATGAACGAGGCTTGGCATTTTTGTCTATACATCTTCTATTCATTTGATCTCTTCTGTTGACTTTTTTTGATGTTGCCATTCGCTCCTACCTCCATTGCGATCCTTCGAGTGCTTTATCCAGGCTTTCGTGACAGTTTCAATATCATATTCCCGCGTGTTATTGAGTTTTGTGGTATTGCGCACTGCATCTGATTTAAAATTCAGCTATTAGAATTTTAATTCAGATATTTAATATATTATCCATCTTAAAAATAATTTAATATTCGCTTTAAAATCAATTTCTATTCAAATCTCGTAAAAAAAGGGCCAAGGCCCAAGTATCAAGCCATGCCAGTTTCACATTACCGTATTTGGGTGTCATTTTTATCAGGATAAAAAAGTATCACAGCTCACCTTTATCTTTGGACGCGACACAACTATTTAATTTTAATTAGCAAACCGGTAGTTTTTGTAATTGAGGTTAAATTGTCCGACTGCGTAGTATATCGTTCACGGCGCGAACCAAATGCGATTCACCGTACCGCACGTGCTATCGTCACCGCTTTAATATAGAGAATGAGAAATAACGGTTTTTCTCACGCTTTGCTTCGGGGAAACGAGGGGTCGGTCATTTGCATGAGAGAGATTCAGACCTATAAAAACGTTTTTGCGCTGACTGCGCCTGTATTAGTTAGTAAAATAGTGATTTATGTTTTACTTTAAAAAAATCGTGATAATTTTAGGCAGGAAACCTTTAATGGAGATTGCTTCATTTTATATATTGTCCGACCCCACAGTACAGAAGAAATAGTTTCACCGTTTTGTACTTTACCGTTGTTTATTCTTCCGCCTAAAGTCGGCCACGGAGATTTTCTCCTTAGAAGTAAACGGAATGAAAATTACCAAATGTTTGTTACATTTTTTTTATAACAACGCAAAAAAACACTATCAAACACACTTAGTATTATCTAACATTTTTAAAAACTGTTCTAGAAAATAAATAATATATTTTTACCGTTAACGAAGTGGGAATTGAAACCCAAATGCAGAAATAAAACGTTAGCACTATTTTAATCTACTTCTGCCTCATGACATTTACTGTCTGCAAACCACCCAACCCGAGTTCCAACGTTTCTTTTATTCATGTAAAGAAGCTACTACAGTAAAACAGTTGGTAATGCCGACTAAATACAAAATTTATTGAAACCACCGTCGGTACCAACGACTCTTTAAGGTAATCCTTTTCTCCTACTGTAAAACAATTAGTAATGCCGACTATATTCAAAACTAAATGGAGCTACCGTCGGTACCAACGACTCTATAAGGTAATCCTTTTCTCCCACTGTAAAACAATTAGTAATGACGACTATATTCAAAACTAAATGGAGCTACCGTCGGTACCAACGACTCTATAAGGTAGTCCTTGTCTCTCACTGTAAAACCGTTAGTAATGCCGACTAAATACAAAATTTTAAATGGAACCACCGTCGGTTCGAACGACTCTTAAAGGTAATCCTTGTCCCCCACTGTAAAACAACTAGTAATGCCGACTATAGACAAAATTAATTGAAACCACCGTCGGTACCAACGACTCTTAAAGGTAATCCTTTTCCCCTACTGTAAAACAGTTAGTAATGCCGACTATAGACAAAACTAAATGGAGCTACCGTCGGTACCAACGACTCTATAAGGTAGTCCTTGTCTCTCACTGTAAAACAGTTAGTAATGCCGACTAAATACAAAATTTTAAATGGAACCACCGTCGGTACCAACGACTCTTAAAGGTAATCCTTGTCTCCTACTGTAAAACAGTTAGTAATGCCGACTATACACAAAATTAAATGGAGCCACCGTCGGTACCAACGACTCTATAAGGTAACCCTTGCCTCCCACTGTAAAACAGTAAGTAATGCCGACTATAGTCAAAATAAATAAATTAAGCAACCGTCGGTACTAACGACTCTCTATGGTTATCAAAATGAGTGGAGTTAAAAAAATAATTTTGGAAATAGAACTTTCGGAAAGGCCAACTCCGTTATAACGATCTTATTCACTGTCGGCAAAGAGTAAGAAAAGAAGACCCGATAATAAAATATTTTAATAAGTCGGGCAGAGGTTGGCAGTAGTCGGTAAAGCCAACCGGACCACTAACCGACTGACAGACTCTCTGCCGACTACGAACCGACAGTCGTGTGCTACATGGGTGGCATCGGGTAAGCGTCCTTTCGCGTTACTTTGTTAACCGGACGTAAATCAACACACATTCTGGGTTTATTTTGCATTATTACGAAGGCTGGACTGGCCCACGGACTATTGCACGGTTCTATCAAATCAAGTTCTAGCATTTCGTTAATTATACCGTCCAAAATCTCACGTTTCGCGGGATTACACCTATAAGGTGGACTAGCTATGGGCCTTGCATCACCTACATCAATATAATGTTCTACTCTGCTAGTCTTACCGGGAATAGTGGAAAATATACATTTATACTTATTGACCAAATCAGTTAACCTAACTGTCTGTGAGGGGTTTAAGCCAGTTGCCCCTTCTAATGCTGTCTTAATACCCTCATAATCCGTGTATTTGTCTGAATGTGCTAAACTGCAACAAACTCCAGTAGGGGATACTTCAATGTTAAACTCGATCTTACTACTTTCATCATCAGGCCAATTAAATTGGGCCCTACCAAAATCTATAACCATACCTGTTTCCCGTAAAATATCCTGACCTAAAATACACGAATAATGTAGGTTTGGCACGTACACTGCCTCAAATTCTACCTGTTTCTTTGGTAAACCAAATGTTACTTTCACTAAACCTTTTGTAGGTATAATTGAATCATCTGCCAGCCGTAAAGTTATATTCTCCTTAACCGTTTGGAATCCATTCTTTTCTAACAGGGGTTTTAAGTTACTATTTACAATCGTATGAGTCGAACCGGGATCTATTAACGCTACACACGGAATCGGTCCTACAAAGATGTCCAAAAAGTTTTGACAGTTCTTTTGTAAATGAACGTTTCTTTTCAAATCCGTTGTAGTGGGGTTCGTCTCCGATATTACTGCTGCGCGGGCTGGTTGCCGCCCCCTCTCGGACCGCCCGCAGAGCCGTTTCCCTCTTTCTTGGCTGGCACGCGTTTACCTCTGTTCGTACAGAACTTAGCCATTTGTCCGACTTGTTCGCATTCATAACATCTTAGGTTAGGGTTAGCGTTCTTCATACCATTCTTATCCCAACAATCTATTTCCATATGACCCATTCTGTTGCAGTACGAACACTTGGGGTACTGTCTAAAACTTGACGCTTGTGGGACCTCTTGGTATTGACGACCGTGACTAACCAGCCTCTGATTCCCTTTCCCGCTCGCGCTAGTGTTAGCTGAGGAATCGCGACGAAGTTTATTTGTGAGGCGTTCGACCATGATAGCATCGTCCGTTAATTCGCGTAACGTATCGTACTTGTTCAAAATAACGTGCACTTTAATTTCCTCGCGAAAATTTCGTCGAGCTAACCGCACCTGTTCGCTACTTGGAATAGGAGTATTTAGCTGATTAAAGAGTTTCTGTAACGCGTCTAAATACTCGCAAACCGTCTCCTGAGGTTTTTGCAACCTTTCACTAATCTTGTCTTTGATATTTTCATCATTACTCGTTCTCTCAAACCTGCGCTTACACCTGTTTGCAAAATCGTTCCAATCCCGAAAAGGTTGTTCCGATTCATACCAATCAAACGCGGTACCGGTCAGCATAGTTGGCACCCAACGTTGAATAAAAGTACCTTCATCTACCGTGCTTGTCAGCAATACCTGCTTGGCCCTCCTTAAGAAATCTCTCGGACCAGGGTCGGAGGGGTTTCCCGAATAATTTGGAACGTTTAGAGGGGTGGAATAGGTAATTGCGGGCATTGACTGGACCTGACCTAAATGTGTTCCACTTACGTTCGTGTTTACGTTACTAGTTTGAACCTGAATTCCCTGATTAGACGTTACACTTACGGTACCCGACATTGACGAGATGGACTGAGCCATAAGTGTTTGAATTGACCTTTGATGATTGTTTTGGGTTGCTACAATCCCGTCTAACCGGGATAGAATAGCATTAAGGACATCTGAGGGGAGCGGAGCTGTGTTTCCACTCCCCTGCTGAGTAGAAGGCGCACTACCCGCTGCTACACCTTGTACTTGTGAGAGTTGACTCACGCCCTGACCAGTACTATTATTAACTAAAGAATTTTGACTATCTCTAGTTGTTGGATCATCAATTAAATTACTAATACTTCCCGAGTTGAGCCTAGACCAGTGTGGCACTAGGGGAAAGAGAGCGCGATCGCCTCGGCGACGCGCTTTCAACAATTTGCCTCCTTCGGGGCATAATGCTTTGACCTTGAGCAAGATTAGCGTCTATCTTATGAGTTCTTTGCTCGTACCTTTCACTTCTCAACTGTTTTAGTTGTTTACTTAATTCCGGATCAAACCGAGTATATGCGTTAGACATGAGGTTTCGTATACTTTTGTATACTTTTAACTTAACCAAACACTAAAATAAACCGTTACATACAAAACTTTACAAAAAGTTAAACAGAAAAAGCAAAACCCTACACTATCGACAATTTCACATTAACCAAAAATTCACGCGAACACTGAACAACCAAAAACCCTAACACATAAAACCTAACAAATTACAACCATGGTATCACTCATTTCGTAACAAACAACACATTTACCTACACTACCTTCCCGTTTTCAGTATCTCGGCGGTGCCTCCATTTTGTGACGTTTTCCTGCGCTATCACCACGCGTAACTTACGAGATCGACTTATCCGTCGGCCTCCTTTTAACCAAACCTTACCCGATAGCACAGGCACAAAAACCACCCTACCACCTACCAAACCTTATACCCTAAATACGAAATAATGAGACCATGGTTGGGGTTCACTTAATTATTTAATTTTAATAATATCATTTAACGACTCATTAATATGAGTATACCAGTACCATTGCCATTTCACTTTATGTACAACTATATACAAAATATTTACATAACCATGCCAAACAATATAAAACCAATAAAAGTACTTTACGTTCTTGGGGTTCTCCCGTTAAATCTTCGATACGCGCTTTACCCGCACAAAACCGATTTACACGTCTCGCATTCTTATTCGACGCGGCTTCCGACCGACTGCTCTTTACGAGTTAATCTCACCGGTTCGCATTGTCACGCGTCTTCTTCCGAGACTGCTCTTTTGGGCCAAAGTCCGGAGAGGAACTTTATGCCTTGGACCTTCTCAGCATCGTCCTCATCGTCATCTCCATACCAGAAAAAGTGAGAATGTCAGAAGAGAGTTTTCATGTTGAGAATGGTTTTCGAAGTCAAAGTAGAAGTGATCTTTTCTGGCCCGAACGCCCGGTTATATATTCCACACTTCACCAACCGTTGTAGAAATCTTGATTCGGGACCCCAGACGTGACCCGTCTTATTGGTTCCGTTCGGAGATGGTCACCAATAACGAACCAATGGGAGGTTAAGGTTTCTCTCCCCCTTAACCCCTCGAAACCCGGTGACCCCTGACCTCCCTGGCGACCATCAGTCGCCACACCGTGTACCGCGACAATCCGTCGCCACGAAACGACGCACACATCATACCTTTGGCAATGGTGTTCTTATCTTTTAGGCATCGGTACATTTCTTATTGTGAACCCTTTTTTTTCTACCTTATTCTAAATATGAGCGAATGAACAAAAACACGGTGGAGCTGGACTGAGTATATATGGGTAAACTTAACCGTTTATAGCTGTACCTATTAGTTCAGTAAGTAAAACGTAAAAGTGTGGGATCTGGTGAGCGGCGCCGGCCGGACGCCGTCCAACAATCCCCAAAGAAGTGTAATCACCTCCCCTAACCTTTGACGACCAGCGTTCCCAGGCTCAAAGAGAATGACCAAACTAGAAATAAGCTAGAAGTAAGTTTTACAAAGAAGAAAGAAACTGTCAAAGTAGCTAGGTAACCCCGACTTGCAGTCGCCGGCCTTATCTATAATCTCTAACCCTTTTTCGAAGAAAGAGAAATAACCTATTGAAGCAAAAGAAATAACCTTAAACTAAATTCGAATTAAAATTGTTACTATACTTAAGTTATGCGTTACAGCGAAAACGCCACCACCCCTCTATGCGTTGTAAAGGGACCCACCTGTAAACAAGCCACAGGCTTAGTGTGGAAATCCCTTCGTAGACAAAGCTTAGATTATTATTATTATCTTCTGACAACTGTTCAAGCTCACTTTTGCTTTTGAGAATATGGACTCGATTTTCGGGCAAATTTGTATTCACGTATATACAGGCCCGACTGCATCTAGAGACTGGAATTTGTAAAACACTATATGCCGCTTCTTGCGCGCTTACCTCGTGGGCATTCAAAAACTGATTTGCTATCACTTTCAACTTTTGCTTTACCGTACATTTATCTGACTGTGCTCGTTTAGCAGCTTCACGCAAAAGCATTGACATGCCACGCTGAGATTTTCCTATATAAGACACAATATACATAACCAGAGCGTAAGGATCAAGTACAAACTGAATGTCCATATTCGCTTGCCAAAGGCGCAAAGTGAACGGGTTGTACGGATTAACCCTAGTATCTTTAGGGTGTCTTTTCAATAAAACAACTTTCTTTTTTATGTCATACGTAACTGCCATAATATGTTCCTCTTCACTCATTCGCAACTTTGCCAACAACTCCTCGAAACTATCTACCCAAAATTCCCTTTCTTTCGATTGCAAAAGTTCATTCAATTTTTTGGAATTCCTCTTACATTTCAGTTCTTCGTCAAGAGTACCGGGTTCTCTTAAACTCGGATCATAAACAATAGTTCTAGGCATGGGAGGAAATGGAATTCCAAAACGACAAACTGAACTGTTATTTACCTTTTTCTTACACGTTGTCGTGTGCTTGTGCATTTGCAAAGACGTTAATAAATCCCCATTATCATCGTTCAATTTACCAGCGCAAGAAATAGCTTTATCAATAAAGTCCTCTACCTCTTTAACATTCGACAAATCATCTTTGAGCTTAGGCGCATCTTTAATCCATATCAACCCATGTTGATGAGGAGACCCCCCTTTGCTGTATTTCAACTCTAAAGTAATAATCTTCAATAACACCAAGGGGACCTAGTTTTTGCAAAGCTTTAAGCAGAGCCCGAAAACGGTGGTCAAAATATCTAGCACAAGTAACAGGATCATTCTGAATCAACTTGGCCTTTTCCGAAAAACTTAAATTCCTAATTTCATTATCCGCTAAGCGTTCCTGACCTGAGGTCACTCTCAGTATGTTCAAAAGCTCAGGCCATTTGCCTTCCGCAGCTGAAAACGTTATAAAAAAGGTAGCTGTACCAAGCTGCCTAATCATAGCCATTAACTCTTTCTGCCTATGCTGCCAATATGAAGGCGAGGACTGCAAATTTTCTTATACTCTAAAACCATCATCCTGCTTAACAATTGAATCGAGTGCACCAGCAGACGATAAAAACCCAGCAGTGTAATTAGAGCCATCTTTTCTCTTGGTTTTTCTCATACACACTTGTATAGATTCACTAACTTTCATTGTTTCTGTTGGTGTTTGTGATCGTTAATAATCGCAGCACGTTATGTCATAAAAGAGTAGTTTATTTAAAGCATTGATTTCTAAGGCATGCATGCTTGTGTCATACCCGAACACGAACTGAACAGCTTGCTGGAGAAAACCCCGAAGTCGATTCGCATTGACTCAGTTCAGTTCGGTTCTAATCTCCCAACATCTCCCCTTTTTTAAACACATTAAATTTTAGTAGGAATCTACATTGTCATTAATACATCATAACATTATTTAAACATCTATACATTCATAAATAGTCATTAATACATCATAACATAATTTAAACATCTATACATTCATAAATACATATTCAATTAGCAAATATCTTTTTAGTTCGAATAACTTGTTCAACTCTTAACTAATTTGTTCAACTCTTAACTATTTATCTCTCTACACATGCATCTGACTTGTTCTAGGTTCGCATAGATAGGTTCTTATTGATATTTTAGTGGTCTTGTTAATTTCTCTCTAGGCCGTAGTCTATGTTCTTGTCCCGTCGGGTGCTGGCTCGGCAGACTAGACTTTGATTGAATGGTGCTAACCCCGGTCCTGTCTTTCTGAATGGTGTTATCCCTACCGCTGTCGCGGCTTGTGGCTTCCCTCTCTAGGTTGGTTTGTTGCGTGGGACCGTCGGTTTGAGTTTCTGTACCTAGGAGAGGTGTGTGTGTTGCCAGGAGACTGTTACTAGGGTCCAGAATACGGGGAGCCAGAGTGTTAAGGTTAGAATTGGGTAATGCATTGCTCGGTTGGATAATTGGCTTCATGCGTTGGACTTCATTAGTTAGTTTAACTACCGTCGGCCCCTGTGGCTGATTCCATTCGCCACGGCAGCGAAGATCCTGACGATTCCGTCTAACAGTGCTGCCTTGGTCAGTTTTCACTAGGTAGGACCTGGGACCCACTACAGCTTTACACGTAGCATCTATCCATGGTGTATGTTTTCGCCTTGGATCGAGCTTGACCCGTTGTCCTTCTTGTATTGGACTTAATTCTCGCGTCCCTCTGTCGTACCAGTGCTTCATTGCTCTTTGTCGTTCGGCTATTATCTGTGGTACCCCAGGCACTGTTTGCGGTTTCAACTTTTCTGGGACCACTGGCAGTGTTGACCTCGTTTGCCTAGAGAACAGCTTCTGCGCTGGTGTTGTCCCATCTTTCTGCGGTGTGTTTCGCCACTCTAACAATGCTAACATGACATCTTGTCTGGCATATTCAACCTTTTTCAACAGGTTCTTTACAATTTTCACTGTCGATTCCGCTTTACCATTAGATCTACTGTGGTAAGGCGACGTCGTGACATGCAGGAACCCCCATTCCGTGGAGAAATCTGCATATTCCTTACTGACGAAATTTGTGCCATTGTCTGTTATCAATACTTGGGGTATTCCATGTCTCGCAAAGTGTGCTTTCGTGTGGCTTATTAGTGTGGCCGCTGTCATGGTCCTGAGCTGGTCCACTTCCCAATATCCACTATAGTAATCAACCGTGACAAGGTAGTTCTGATTCTTTAAGGTGAACACATCTTGCGCAACCATTTGCCATGGCAGTGTTGGTACTTCAAATGGTTTTAATGGCTCCCGATACTGTTTATTTACGAATGCCTGACATGCCCGGCAGTCATCGACATATCGTTGAATATTTTTCTCGATTCCAGGCCAGTAAACTGTCTCCCGGGCCTTCCGGATTGTTGCCGCTGCTCCGACATGACTGTAGTGTAGTCGTACCAATATATCGTGTCGTATTGGTTCTGGAATCATAACCCGCTGACCTTTATATACAAGATCTTGATGCGCAGTATATTCATCCCTTGTGTGCCACAACCCCTTCAATTCGGCCGGTAAGTCCTTTTGCGCGAGTGGCCATCCCTTCAATACTATGGTCTTTAACCTCTGTAGTGTCTGATCTCCCTTTGTGGCCTCGCGTATGAACTCTAAAGTTGCCAAACTAACTGATAAATATCGGGCCGGCTCAATCGCTGAAATTTCTTCCAACCTCCTTTCTTCTACATGGTACACTTCTGTACCTGATTGCAGGGACGGGGTTGTGTTTGGTAAGTAGCTTCGGCTAAGCATGTCGGCGATATGCAGTGTTGGTCCTGGTTTAAATTGCACGCGTAGGTTGTATGACTGCAACCGCAACAGCATTCGCTGCAGCCGTTTTGGTGCAAGGCGGAGAGGCTTAGAAAATATAGGTATGAGCGGTTTATGGTCTGTTTCGACAAGAACTTCTTGACTTCCGCCGATATAATCTGCCACATGCGAATACGATGGAAAGACATTCTTTCTCGATCTGTGCATAATTGGCTTCGCTCGAAGTTAAGGCTTTGGACGCGTATGCTATGGGGCAATTATCCTGAAGCAGAACAGCACCAAGACCAGACTCAGACGCGTCGCATTGTAGTGTAGCGACTTTCCTGGGGTCGTAGTACCCAAGCACGGGCGCTTCAGTGAGCATCTTCTTTAGCCGTTGAAAAGCTGAATTTTGACTACTCTGCCACGTAAAAACGACATCTTTCTCCAACAGCTGTCTTAACGGCTCGCTAACAGACGACATTGCTGGCAGAAATTTGCTGACGTAATTGATACACCCCAGAAACCGTTGTAACGCCTTCTTATCTTCCGGTGCCGCCATTTCTGTTATGGCCTGAATCTTTGTCGGATCCGGTTTAATCCCCTTATCGGTTATTCGGCGTCCCATATAGGTGACCTCTGTGAGTGCCAATCGCACTTTGCCCTTGTTTAGCTTTAAATTCCGTTCTCTGGCTCGCCGTAGCAGTGCTTCTAAGTTTCTGTTATGATCTGCGACGGCTTCTTCGAAAGTTTGCCCTCGGCCTGTCACCAAGATATCGTCATGTACGTCGTATATTCCTTGCAACCCTTCTAAGAGTTCTAACATTTGTCTCTGGAACTCCTCCGGCGCCGATGAAATCCCGAATGGCATCCTCAAGTACCGGTATCGACCAAATGGCGTCCAGAACGTTGTTAGATATGAACTCTCTGCCGCCAACCGAATTTGATAAAACCCGTCTTTAGCATCTAACACCGAAAATATTTTTGCATCAGCAAGCTTGGGAAATATATCGTCTAGTACAGGCATCGGGAATTTCGGCCGCTTGATGGCCTTGTTTAGGTCCCTGGGATCGATGCACACCCGAATGGTGGACTTGTTATCTTGATTTGGTAACTTCTGAGCTTTATGTACTATGACGAGGCTGCTAATCCACTCCGTAGGCTGGGCTACCTTCGTTATAATTCCTCGGGCTTCCAGTTCATCTAATTTTTCTTTAAGTGGTTCTAACAACGCGACTGGAACGCGGCGTTGTGCGTGCTGGACTGGGGTAACTGATTTATCTATTGCTATGGAATATTCTCCCGGGAATTCACCAAGACCCTGAAAAACATCGGTATAGCCATCCAAGATTTTCTGAGCAGTCTCTCTCGCCTTTGTGACATCCAAAGTCGATTGAACTTCTTCTATGTTACAAACTGGGTGAATCGTGATTAGACCCAACTCCACACATGCTCTAGCCGACAATAGTGGGCATTTGTAAGGCCCCTGTACAATCTTAAAGCTTAATTGTTGCCTCTTGGAACCAACGGAACCCGTTAGGGTTGCTTCACCCACAAGTCGCAACACCGAGTTATCATACAAAGATAGTGCTTGCTGCGGCAAAGGTTTTAGGCTTGAGATTGAGTGGTGCAACTTTTCAAAGTCTCGAAGATTCATAATATTACAGGTCGCTCCTGTATCTAGCTGGCATCGGAGCGTTTGTGCCGGTCCATTTGTTGAGTGAATCTGCAGGGTACGGAAGTATTTCCTTTGGGCACCGCCCTCTTGGACTGAATGAATGTCTTCCCGGTGTTTACTCCCTGGAGTAAGGGATACTTCTTCAATTTGGAAACATTCTTCAGACCAGTAATCCTGCTCTTGACATGGCGGTTGCGTTGAAGATGTAACCGCTTGCTGGTGCCCAAACGGAATAGGCCCTTGTGTATAGTTGTTGTTTTGATGGATATTAGCCCGCGCAGACGGTAGCAGGCCGTCGTCAACAAAGTAAACGCCTTGGGACTGAACCTTGTGGCTGCCGTTGTCTTTGCTTGCAAACTGATGAGAAATGATATGGACGTTGACACCAATTACATTTCTGTCCAAACGCGCTGCAGTGATCGTCTTTAGTGTGATGCTTCCCACAATATCCACACGTAGCCTGTGGTTGCTGGCGCTGGCTGTTACGACCTGCCGGTCCAAATTGCTGGGATCTTGCTCGTGACCTGGATGCGGGAAAACCTCTTGCTCTGCCTCGTGGTCGATGGGAAGTGTAATTAACCGATTCCGGTAGGCCCGAAGACGCGGACTCAGCCTCAACATGTTTGAGCTCTGCTTGGGTACTCTCACTGATCCGAAATGAATTTAAGGCCTCAGTTAGCGATGGGGGATCGGCTGATCGAAAGAGCTCGGCCCTTGTAAGCTTGTACCTGCTGCCGAGAACGAGTTGATCCATGACCAAAACCGTTTCAATATCCATGGAGTCCTCATACTTGCATGCCTTTACTAGAGTCCGTAAAGGAACGTAGAACTGGTTCACAGTTTCCCCCGGTTGTTGAGTTGCCCCGCGAAATAAAAACCGTGGATATAAGGTATTTTTCCGTGGTGCAAGATGATTCGTAAGAGCGTTTAGTATGCTGGGTACCGTGGACGATTCTTCCTCTGATAAACCCAGAGTTTTTAAGATTTTGCGGCAATCATCGCCTATAATCGAGCGTAATGTGGCTACTTGCACAGGATGTCCCTTTGTATTCAGTCCCGTAGCAATGGCATAATCCGCGTAAGCTTCTTTAAAACACGCAAAGTTCTCCGCAATATCACCCGTACAGTCAAGAGGCTTAGGAATGGGTACACTGGAGGCGGCCATATTGGAAGTTGCGCAATAGTACGAAAGGCTTAACTCACCGAGAGAAACACAAACCCGCGATAAACACGGATCCCACTTCTGATACCATGTTGGTGTTTGTGATCGTTAATAATCGCAGCACGTTATGTCATAAAAGAGTAGTTTATTTAAAGCATTGATTTCTAAGGCATACATGCTTGTGTCATACCCGAACACGAACTGAACAGCTTGCTGGAGAAAACCCCGAAGTCGATTCGCATTGACTCAGTTCAGTTCGGTTCTAATCTCCCAACAGTTTCCAACTTAACAAAAGCGTAAAACAATTTTGAGACATTCTTGGCACAACGTCGATCAGCATTACGAAGCTCCCACTTGGCAATATCCCCAAACCTACCTTTAACCTTAAGGTTTCTCTTCTGACCGACATAAATACTGGGGAATGACAATTCCTCAGCGTCCTCGTCATAGAGCAAAGACATTGGCGTTTGACCTTCACCAGGAGCAAACTTAACACGCATGGTGTTAGTCGGAAGGAAATCGGACAATGACACTAACAACGTGTCTTGATTCCCAACTGGTAATAAATTAACTTCGTTAGCTTCATTGACTTCATTCCACATATCATCGCTATCATTTTCGTTCGCTAAATTCACTGACCCAACTGGGTTTTCCCTTAATATATCATCTTGATTTAACTGACGGTCATTTTCGTCAACAATAAATTCAAGTTCTTCTGGAATTGGATCCAATATATCGACTCTTACAGATATTCCATGCTTAATATACAACGGTGCTTTCACCAAAACCTTAAGAGCTTCGTGCATTTTTTTAGGCCTAACAGTTTCATACAAATATGGTGTGTTATATTGCATTCTCCTCATAAACTCAATTTGAACAGTATCTGTTTCACAAGGTAACCGTGGTAACACTGACACTGTAGACTCAACATTTATAGGAACGTTGACCACGTTTCCCTTAATCCCCCTTTGTTGATCACAACCCAACCTTCTTATTTGCATAAAAGGTATTCGTGGTGAAATCATCCTTTCCTCCAAATTAGACAAATTAGCTAGTTCTGACGGAACTTCAGGAAATTCAAATCCATTTTCTCTGGAAAACTTGGGGATTTCTTTCTTCTTGACAGCTTTATTACAAGCACTACATAAAAATACTTTGTCACCCAATTCACGACCGTGAATCCCAGGAACTGCCAAAAACACTCTAGACTGAACTAAGCTACCCGATGCTTTAAAAAAAAGATTTGAACACCCTTCACATGGCCACGTTGGACCTTCTTTTATGCTTTCAAAATACGTCTGCTCTATAAACACAGGATCTGTTCTTCTTTCTGCCACAGACAATCTATTCCTAGAACGTTCAGGGTTCCTAAACTCCACATTTGCACGACTGGCAGCCATACTCAACTGATTTCTAACACGTTCAGCTTCAACGTACTCTGCATCTTGGCGTTTACTAGCCATACCCAACTGATTTCTAACACGTTCAGCTTCAACGTACCCTGCATCTTGGCGTTTACTAGCCATACCCAACTGATTTCTAACACGTTCAGCTTCAACGTACCCTGCATCTTGGCGTTTGCTAGCCATACCTAACTGATTTCTAACACGTTCAGCTTCAACGTACTCTGCATCTTGGCGTTTGCTAGCCATACCCAACTGATTTCTAACACGTTCAGCTTTAACGTACTTTGCATCTTCGCGTTTACTAACCTTACTCAACTGATTTCTAACACGTTCAGCTTCAACGTACTCAGCATCTTGGCGTTTACTAGCCTTACTCAACTGATTTCTAACATGTTCAGCTTCAACGTACTCTGCATCTTGGCGTTTACTAGCCATACCCAACTGATTTCTAACACGTTCAGCTTCAACGTACTCTGCATCTTGGCGTTTACTAGCCTTACTCAACTGATTTCTAACACGTTCAGCTTCAACGTACTCTGCATCTTGGCGTTTACTAGCCTTACTCAACTGATTTCTAACACGTTCAGCTTGAACGTACTCTGCATCTTGGCGTTTACTAGCCTTACTCAACTGGTCCTTTACTCGTTCGCTTGCTCTATACCACTCATCAAACCTTTTAACTCTCTTGGTAAGTATGCCAACCTGATTTTCCCTTTCACGATAAACCTCATTCTCTCGCTTTTTCGCCATTGATCGCGCCTCCTTCATTTTATACTCTTCATTCTGTCTCAAAATTCTCATTCTCTCTATCGGATAAACATTACCATGAGACGTAGAAGGTACTTGTTCATCATTCGCTACCATTACAGAACTATCTGAAATATTACTAACTAAATTCATCGCTTCGTCGGCAGTAATTAACGCTACGTTTTCAGCAACTACACTTGTACTTCCGTCTAATACATTATCCTTCATTCTACTGTGGCCAACTGGCGGCGCAATACCAACAAACAAATTAGTACTAGAAATACTAGAAACCGTACCTTCAACCTTACTACCATCGTGGCAAACTGACGGCGCAATAGAAGTAATGGGCAAACTAGTAGTAGGACTAGACGTACTATAGAACCTGTACATTCAACCTTAGCTTTTTTCTGAGCTGCTAAAACTCTTCTCCTTTCATTTTCTCTCTTCTTAAACTCAGGGTCTGATCTTTTTAACCTCATCCTTTCCCGCGCTTTGCGCTTCCGCATTTCATCTTTACTCTCAACATTATCTTCTTCCATTTTACATACAAAAATCAAATACTCACAAAATGAAGCGGCAAAAACCTGCTGGCTCTTTACAACCACTTAATTTGACTTAATATCCAATTTCCAAACACAAATATTTACTGGTAGATAAATTGACAACCTACAAGCAAAGAAAAATTCTCAAGAATGACTTCTGCAAATTTGAAAGGTCTATTTTCAACTAGGTGGGCGAATCCGATTAGATTTAAAATATATATTTTTTTAATTTTTGGTCTGACTGTTATCTACACCTAGATGGTTTTCAGTCAAACAAACAAGGAGCATAAACACAATAGTGGAAGCTTTAGTCTAATTTAAAACATGTAAAACAATTATCATCTCTGCAAATAGCTTACACATGTCTTTTTTACCAATGTCTAACCGTTTGGATTTTTTAAAAGCAATCTTAGCACCAAAAACGAATTTTTGATACAAAATAAATGTTTTATATTCTTATTAAGAATAAAACAAGACGATAAAAAAGGTCTGTTCTCTCGTAATTTTTTAAGCTTTAATCATGATTACTCTATACAACAGTAACAAGGAGTATAAACCCATTAGTGGAAGCAGTATTTTTTTTCCGAAACAATCTCGCTTATGTTTATCCTCTCTAGACTTCGCTAAAAACGTATTACTCCTGTTGTATACGGGCATAAAAAACACTACTAAAGTAGAGCATAAGAAATCATTCACGAGCTGTATTAAAAAACTTGTAACGATTGTATATAAATAAGGACTCGCCTCTACTAAGGAGGCAGTGCAACGGGAACGCAGACGTAATAAAGTCAGAGTTAATTTTAAACCAAGCGTTGTATTATTATTGGGGGAACATGACTACAACATGGTGTCAGAAGTAACCACGCTCACCGAACAGTAACCAGAAGACTGACAGCAACCCGCCGACTGACAGCAACCCGCCGATTGACAGCAACTCGCCATGACTTCATTCAAAAGCCCTCCGCCATTCCAACCAACAGACACCCCTGCTCAGGCTTGGCAACAATACAGAGAACGATACCAGATCTTCGCCATAGCATCGAAACTGACTGCTGAAGATGAGGAACGCCAAAAGAACGTCTTCCTCCACGTAGTGGGCGATGAAGGTTTACGAATTTACAAAACCTTGACCCTTCCACAACCAGGCGTAGCCAACCCAACGGAGGCCACCCGCACGCTGAAACACATATTGGATGCCTTCGACGAATACTACAAGCCTTATAAAAGCACGAATTTATCCCGCTTCACCTTCTTCCAAAAGCGACAGGCCACACACCAAACGTTCGCGCAGTTCCTCACTGAACTAAAGACGCTCGCCCCAGCATGCGAGTTAGGCGCTCTCCAGGACTCACTGATAGCCACACAAATTCTGATTGGCACCAAGAGCGAGACCGCCCGAAAGAAGTTGATTCTCCTACACGACTTACAACTCGAAGATGCCATCAAGA
Organism: Phalangium opilio; assembly: GCA_019434445.1. Lineage (NCBI taxonomy): Eukaryota > Metazoa > Arthropoda > Arachnida > Opiliones > Phalangiidae > Phalangium > Phalangium opilio. Next base: position 115,012 of record JAEQBA010002232.1, on the reverse strand, counting down.
CATGCCAGGCCGAGGAGTCCGCCAAGTCGCACCTGCAAACCTAGGCCCAAACCACCAACTCCCTCATGAATCAACCAACAACAGAACCACTCGACGCACTCACTCGCAACAGGGATCCTCCCAGCCATCAGCCCCGCTTCTCTCGAGCCCGGTATTCCACACGCCAATCCACAAGTAGAAGCCGCGATTACACGGAACAACACAATCAGCCATATAGTCAACAACAGAGGGATCAACGATACAAGGGTCAAGGATATCATGATCGGACACACAGGATCGAATGCAACCAATGCGGCCTACAACATCCAGCTCGCCCATGTCCAGCCATTGGTTCTAGATGTCGCTCCTGCAATGGAACAAACCACTGGGCAGCCAAATGTCGCTCGGTACATACCTTAGAAGAAACGACCCAATATAGACAGCAGAACCACGATCCACGACGACCCTGGCTGGAAAACGCAATACATGATCAAGAGGAAGACGGAGCACCATTCTCACCAGTCTACCTTGGTGCATTGACCTTACATACGATGAATCCACAGGATGGCCCGGAAGTGCCGCACAGCGATACCTGGCAAGCAACAGTCCAAGTGGCCAATCTGAACGTGGTGTTTAAGATAGATACAGGCTCACAAGTCAACGTCATCCCCAACGCCGTCTATGAAAGCATCCCAGATCTTCCGCCATTACTCCCTCCGCAACACAGCATCAGAGCATACTCCGACCACAATGTTCCAGTAAGGGGTATGGTATATCTCCCATGCCGACACAAGAACGCCACGACTTCGAGTCTCTTTTATGTTACACCGAGCCATACCACGCCAATACTGAGCGGCACAGTATCCATGCAACTAAGATTGATAGCCCGTCTTCCAGAGTCATCCCAGTATTGCGACCTTCACGCACTAGACCCAATTGCCCGCCAAGATACAACCCTCGTGCCGAATACCGACAACATAACAGCACAGTCAAGCCCACAAGACATCATCAGAGCAATTGGCAACGTGTTTGACAAAATAGGGAAACTTCCGGGACAACATGAGCTGCACCTGAAACCAAACGCCACCCCGACGATTAGCGCATCAAGAAAAATCCCGATTAATCTACGCCAAGCAGTAAGGGAGGAACTCACAAGGATGCACGAACAAGGAATAATCGAACCGGTCACTGCACCATCCAGTTGGGTCCACCCCATGGTGGTTGTCAGGAAGGACACTCCCACAACCGACCCTTCAAGGCCCAAGGTCCGAATTTGCATTGATCCGAGAGGGCTTAACACGGCTCTACAGCGAACGCAATTCCCGATGCCCACCACAGAAGAGATATTTGCCAACCTATCCGGGTCAAAATTCTTCACTGTTCTCGATGCGCAAAGTGCCTTCTGGCAAATTCGCCTTACGGATACCAGCTCCCATATCTGTACCTTCGCCACCCCATTCGGACGATACCGATTCAAACGACTGCCCTACGGCATAGCCACCGCCTCGAAGCTCTTTCAAGAGGTAATGCAAGAACTCTTCGGACACATCAAGAACGTACACATCTCTACGGATGACTTCATCATTCATGGCCCAGATTTGGATTCACATAACGTAGCGCTAATAACCGTGCTCAAGCAAGCCGAAAGGGAAGGCCTGACATTCAGCTCCGGGAAGATAAAACTGGCTGTCCCACAGATCAAGTACCTCGGCCACATTATCAGCGAAGCCGGCCTACGCATAGACCCTGGCAAAGTTAAGACAATCACTGACATGCCACCACCAGCCGACAAGACAGCGCTTCAACGCTTTCTGGGTATGGTGAACTACCTGGCAAAGTTCATACCATCATATTCAGAACGCCCTAATGAAATCGACGGCTGAATTCCAATGGGACTCCAATTTACAAGCAACCTTTCAAGACATCAAAAACGCCCTTATAACAGCCCCAGTATTACAATTCTATAATCAAGGACTACCGTGCGTGCTCTCAGTGGATGCTAGCCAACATGGAATAGGTGTTGTCCTGTTGCAGAATAACCGGCCAGTGGATTATGCGTCGATGACGTTTAACCAAACCCAGATCCGATACGCGCAAATAGAGAAAGAACTCCTGGCAATACTCTATGCATGCGAGCGATTCCATTTCAATATTGCTGCTGCTCCGGTAACGATACAGACGGACCACCGACCACTACTAGCAATCACAAAGAAACCGTTCCAACTGATGTCACCAAGAATACAACGCCTCACATTACGACTAGCCCGGTATAACCCCAACTTGAAATACGTACCGGGGTCACAACTCTATGTCGCCGACACGCTCTCCAGGGCACCGCACCCAGACATCCGTTATGATTCAAGCTATCTCGAGGGTCCGAATGCAACAGTTTACGGATTAACTACGCTATCAAGAGAAAAAGAGGAACAATTCCTAAGAGAAACTACCCAGGACTCCACACTACAGGAGCTCCTCGAACTAATTCGGAACGGTTGGCCCAAGACAATCCATGGCGTCCCAAACGAAAAAGTCCGCAGATTCTGGCCGATTCAGGAGGAACTTCACGAGGAAAACGGCCTATTATACAGAGGCGATCGCTTGATTGTACCGGAAAGCCTACAACGCTACACCATGGAACAGTTACACTCGGTTCACCAGGGCATCACAGCGTGTCTAGCCAAGGCCAGGATACACGTGTACTGGCCGAACCTCTCCAAAGACCTAACGCATCACATACAAGCATGCATGGTCTGTCGCCAGCACGATCGCGCCAACACGAAAACACCACTAAAACCACTACCCATACCACCATACCCATGGCATACATTAGGAACTGACCTGCTCCACCATCAAGGGCGCAACCTCATAATCATCGTGGACTATTACTCAAAATTCATAGAAACGCAGGAACTATCGTCTCTTAACGGTCAAAGAATAATAGCAGCGATGTCCCCACACATGGCACGATATGGAGCCCCGCAGAGAATAATAAGCGACAACGGACCACCGTTCAACTCGGCTGCCTACAAGTCATTCCTGGCACAATGGGGTGTCGAATACATAACTGCCAGCCCCTATCATCCACAAACCAACGGCCTGGCAGAACGCTCCATCCAAACCATAAAACGGCTACTACGGAAAGCGATGATAGATGGAAAAGTAATACACGAAGTATTACTAGAGTACAACACAACCCCCAAGGATCACTTGCAGTCACCAGCAGAGATACTTATGGGTCGAAGACTGAGAACGCCCATAACCATAAACCAAAAAAACCTCATTCCACACTATCCTATCCACCAAACGACAGCGTTAAAGCAACGGCAGGAAAGTATGTTGAATCAAAATGGGAAAAGGCCACAGAAACCACTAGGCCCTTTTACGCCTGGCAGTAAAGTATTCCATCAGATCGGACCAAGTAGATGGGAACCTGCGGAAATCCAGAACACGCTCCAGCACGATTCCTATCAAATACGTACCAAGGACGGCAAACTCCTTCGACGCACACGCATACACCTCAGACCGAACCCACCAGGGAATAATCAGTCAAACCAACAACATCAACAGCAAGGAGATCCTCATATGCAACAAAGAACACGGAATGGCAGAGATGCGATTGGACAACCAAGGGCTACAATTCGCCTCCCAGCACCAACACGAACAGGAGTCGCTGAACCTCGAACATTCAACAACCCCATCGCAGATCCACCAGCGGCAGCGCCACTCCCGCCGACCATGGCAAACCCAACACCATCATCAACCCCCACGCCAACAGGAAGGCGAAGGACCACTACAAGCTACGGCCGCGTCATCAAAAAACCAATTCGATACGGCATGCAAGGGCCTTGGTAGATATAGGAGGCGATGATAATCTCTCTCTTTGCACGAGAGGTTTATCTTTAATATTTAAATAAATATAATTATTTTTAATTATTTTAATCTTCAATAATTAACATTAATAATAGTTAAATCGTTTAAAATAAAGTTATACCTATTATCATCTCAAACTTTGCTAATATTGACGTTTAAAGTGAAGGGTACCCCTCTTGCCCGCTTTCTTCAAATTTTGGGGTATATATACGATTCGTTTCCATTATAATAGTAAGGAAAAAGCGCAATTGCGAAAACCTTTGGTGGCGATCCCACCTTAGGGAGGCTAGACGTTTCTCGTAACCCTAGCTGATCGCCGCGTATATCCTAAAACCAAACGATGATAATGGAGTAGAAGCCAATGATACAGATTGGTGTCTATGTGGAATAGACGGAAGACCCGTGGATGGTGGTGTTTAGAAGCCAGTATGTACAGACTGGTGTCCAAGTGGGATGGACGAAGACCAGTGGATGGTGATGTTAGAAGCCAGTGTAAGTGCAGACTGGTGTCAATGTGGGATTGACAAAGAACAGAAGATGATGGTGTTGGAAGCCAGAAAAGTACCAGACAGGTGTTCATGTGGTATGGACGAAGACCAAACATGGTGGTGTGAGAACTCAAGTATAGAGTAGCCAACGGAGAGAAATACAATTTTCGAAATTTCTGTGAACTGTCAATGCGGTCCTGAAATTGGGAACACGTTTGCTCCGATACGCAAACTGCGAACGCGGTCACGTGGGTGTAACAACGGACAGACAGACAGACACACACACACACACCCCGACAGACAAAACACCATCCCAAAGCTAGGTCTGGTTACATTACCACATCTAGGAAAACTGAAAGAAATTACGCGTTCAATATTAACTTAAAATGCAATATAACCACCGGGGAGTTCTCCTAGCATTTAATTAGCTCGTTCATTAGGTTGAGCTGATGAAACTGAAGGACAAGAGGATGAAAATGATGAGCGAAATCTTGAACGGAATCCGCGTCTTGAAGTTGTACGCCTTGGAGAGATCGTTCCAAAGAAGTATTCTTCAAACTAGGAAAGAAGAAATTGCACTCATGAAGAAACAAGCCCTCTTCCAAGCAATCAACCTGTTTATAGCATGTGCCATACCAATTCTGATACGAATGTAAATATTTATCATGAAGTGTATTGAAACAAATTACCCGTGTCCTAATGCAACGCTTCGTTTTAATCATCGTTAATCTAGACTCGCTCTCGCACGACGGAAACTCGAACCAGTTTTCGAATAAGTCACCGATGTCCTATGGTTTTCCACAATATGTCATAGTGGTGAATACCAGAGTTTCCGTCGTCGCGAAATTGAGTCACTTGATAAGTTCCAGAAACGTAAGCTGAGATGGACTGAGAACATAATTTGACGGCAAAAATTTTTAAAACAAAGTCTGCCAATCATCTTGTCCTTTCAACTATTTACTGAACTCCAAAGATTACTTTCTCTTTTTTCCTTCCATATTAATTTTAAGTCCTTACGCAAATTCTTTCTAATTATTCAGATAACTTTTCCGTGTTTTGCCTTGTACGTATTAACTGACGACGATAACGTTCTTACCATGAGGAAAGGTTTCGTCTCCTGGCAGTTGGCACGATTAGCAATGATCTCAATGATTTCTTTTCCGGAAACAATAAACACTTTAGTTTTGGTAAGAATACAGCCAACTATACTGACGGGATGGTCAAAACAATAATCTTATATATATTGCCACCATTCTATGCTTTTGCTAAGATCTTTCACTTCTAGAAAAAATAATAAGATAGGATTGCCCTGTTGACCATCCCTTTAATGAAAGCCTTTCGGAGTGATACCAATATAGCAAGTGATTCATTACAGACGCACATCTCAGTGAGAAGAATTGCAAACTTGTTGAGTCGTGGGGAAAGCAAGGATTACGTGGAGCGTATGGCTAGCGACACAAAATATGGTAAGTCAGTTGCACGACTGAATGAGAAGATCAAGAAGATTTAACGGCAAACGGATTTATGGTTAAAGATACAAACGTGAACTTGAACGGAAGGAAAAAGATAATTGTAGAAATTTTATAATTTATATTGTAATTGGTTAAAAAAATGTTGTTTGAATTTTGTTTTAAATTAAGCTTAACGTCCCTTTTACGTTATTATTTACATATATCTATGATGAGTGTGTAATATGGCTATAATGAAATACCTTCGACCTTAGTCTTAGCCAATTTGCCTGTCTTTTGTAAAGTTATTTTGGGTTGTAATTTTTGAGCATTTCCCTCCTATAAATCTAGCAAGTTTCAAGCAAGGAGTCGCTAAGCATAGATAAAATGATAGAATCATACACAATTTTAAATGAAAATTTCAGCAATTGAGATTCAGAAGGGAACCTTTCGTCGGAACCCGAAAGAGGTGGCAGCGGCGTCTCTTCAGGACATCAATTTGAAAGTGTCCCGCGGCTCGTTGGTGGCCGTGGTGGGTTCTGGCAAGTCTTCCCTCTTGTCTTCTCTGGTTTCCGAGATGAAGAAGATGGTAGGGAAGGTGAGAGTGGCCGGCCGAGTGGGATACGTCACTCAACAGCCCTGGATACAAAACACCTCACTCAGACAGAATATACTCTTCGTCGATGAACTGGACCGGGAAAGATACGACAGCGTCATACGCGCATGCGCCCTACAACCAGATGTCGACCAGCTACCAGCTGGCGACGAGACGGAGATCGGAGAAAGAGTACGTATCAATAGAACAATAAAAGCAATATGCCCAATGTACGCATGGCTGATCGTTAACCGGGAAGATAAGGATCCCCACTTGAAAACGTAAAACCCAGCACTGTACTAATTTACATGCTTTTTATTATAGGGTATAAATTTGAGTGGTGGTCAAAAACAAAGGGTGAACTTGGCCAGAGAAGTTTATCGAAATGTTGATGTATATCTCTAGGATGACCCATTGGGGGCAGTTGACTCACACGTGGCCAAACATCTCTTCGACGAAGTTATAGGAACGAATGGATTACTTCATAACAAAGTAAAAACCTTGTAATTCTATATATTTCCCATAAGAGCGCAAAGAGTGACATTTCCAAGAAGAATATTGGTTTAAAGCAATTTTTAAGTATTTGCAGATTAGGCTAAAAGGATTAAATTCGTAATAGTCTTTGAAAAGTCGCCAAGAAAGTCTAAAATAATCGTCGTAAACATCAACGCACAGTTTCTTCCTTCCCTAGCAGCACAAAAGTGCTGGCCCACCACGTGATGGCGCGCTTCAGGCCGTCAGTGTTGGTGCAGCGCTGGGTCATAACTGGCCGTGTCCTACCTGGCCAGCAGTTGGTTTGGTGCCGGGTTTTAATTATTTATCCAGCACATGCCCATAACCACAGCCACCATTATGCCATATATTTTAAGCTTTTACGCCAACACCTAGCCACCATTCATCTATTCGCTAAAACCTTCGCTAACCCATCACTTATTCGCCACTCCACCATCCAGTAATCCTACAGGTATCCAGGTTTATCAACATGGCAGGCCTACAGATGACCATCATTTGTCAACCTGGCAGGCCTACAGATGACCATCATTTGTCAACCTGGCGGGCCTACAGGTGTCCATCGGTTATCAACCTGTCAAGCCTGCTTGTGTCCATCATTTAAGAACCTGGCAGGCCTACACGCGTCCATCATTTAGACGCTTGGTAGGCCTACAGTAAACCATCATGAAATCCTTACTCATTAACCTAGTTGGCCTACACTCAAACTACTGGTAGACCTTAACGTTTCCACCACTATTTCATCTTGTATGCTTACAATTACCCACCACTGTATCGCCACCCATCAACCCTTTTACCCTACTATTGTACACTACTTTTTCCTGCAATTATTTATTGACCTAATCACCCTAATTTCAATTAGATTTCAAGCCATACAATTCCTTTTGTTATTTTTATCCAAGTTTATTTTCCTCAATTATTATTGCACATTTAAATATCATTTTTAGTCATCATCTACATTATAGTGTTCGTCTTCGCTAATTTCTTTTGACATTCCAGCTTTCATTGCACGTCTTCTCCGCCCTCCATTTCGATCTGAAGCACCTCTTAAGAATTTCTGAACAGTGCCTTCAACTACAAATTCTTTAATGCCTTTAAAATTCGTTTGTATTGCACCTAGAAGTATAAGTATTTGTAGCCGTTAAATTAATTTTTCCACTTTACGCGCTACTTTTGGTAGATCATTACCTACTATGACGTTCTTAAGCTTTAATTCGGCGAATGAAAACTTCTGTTGCGAACCAACCCAGTTAAACTTGAGTACTATTTCGTGTGCTATTACTTTGCTGAAAATTCTCTTACAGCAATCAGATGGCTTCCTACCTCCAAAAGTTGAAAAATTCATAATCTAGGGAAAGAGAGTTTTTGCAAATAATTATTTATAAAAATATTGTTAAGAAGAAATACCAAAAACACATACAGCTTGTTTTCGTATCTCGTCATTGTCCAAAAGACTTTCAACAGTTTTCAGGTGAATGTGATATGCGAGTAAAATCTTGTTCTAAGGTCAAAATATGGCTGTTTGCAGTGGAAACTAGCCCGTGGTTAACAATTGATGTGGTAAAGTCTCCGTTGTCATGTTTTGCAGCATTCCCTCCGATTTCATTTTTTCGATATGATATATCATAGGAGTCTTGCTTTTCTTTGCCTTGTTTATGAGCTGATACACCTTCACCATCATCGTTTTGAGCTGATAGATCCAAGTTGTCACATTTTAGGGCTGATGCATCTCTTTGAGGATACGTGTCTCTGACATCGTGTTTCGGGGGTAATATATCTCTGTCGTCATGTTTTTGTTGCAGATAGTCGCTGTCGTCATGTTTTGGTTGCATATTGTCGCTGTCGTCATGGTTTGGTTGCATATTGTCTCTGTCGTCATGGTTTGGTTGCATATTGTCTCTGTCGTCAGGGTTTGGTTGCATATTGTCTCTGTCGTCAGGTTGATGTTGCAGATTGTCTCTGTCGTCAGGTTGATGTTGCAGATTGTCTCTGTCGTCAGGTTGATGTTGCAGATTGTCTCTGTCGTCAGGTTGTTGTTGCAGATTGCCTCTGTCGTCATGTTTTTGTTGCAGATTGTCTCTGTCGTCATGTTTTTGTTGCAGATTGTCTCTGTCGTCATGTTTTTGTTGCAGATTGTCTCTGTCGTCATGTTTTTGTTGCAGATTGTCTCGGTTGATATATTTTCGTGCCAAAATTTTTTGGTCCTTAATGTCTAATATTTGGGTCGAATTAATATATGAATCAAGTTTAGTGGTTGATTTTTTCCCTTTGTTGAAAGTTTCAAGTGCAGTACTTTTTACTGTTTTTCGTAGCCAAAGCGCTTCATTTAGTTCAGTTTTGTTGTTGAGCTTCCTTTTAGCATTCTTTATTCCAGTTTTCTTGATACTGCCTGCAAATAAAATAAAGGTTATATAAGCATAAATTTATATAGGTAAAAGTGACCTTTGAAAATTACTTTCAGTGTTGCTGTAGCTTTTCGTTTCTGAAGTTGTCAGGTTTTGCAAATGTTTTCCATCAACTGTAATATAATATAATTGGGTGTTAGCAAAACACACTAACACGGTCTAAAATGTCGTTCACTGACCATCATTTAAAGGTATCGGAGGGGGTTTTGGTAACCGTAAAAGTTTTCTCCCTTTACCAGATTTAGTTTTATTACGCGAATGTGTTTCGTCATCTATATGAATATAACAGCAATTTTAAGATAAGAAAATTTTGCCAAAAATTATGAGATAATTTCAAACTGTAATTCAAAACTAACCTTCAGAACTTTCCATATTCGCAAATGAAGAACAAATTTCGGCCGTGAACCTTCGTCTCTTTCCCCTCCCAGCATCCTCCACTTCGCTTGCCAAATCTGAGGTTACCTCGGATTTTTTTAATTTCGCCCGTGCTTGACTAGAATCAGCTAAAATTTAATTTGAAAAGTTAAGATATTTATCTTCAATATTCAGGCGTGTTACATCTGCACACACAAAAACCACAGGAACATACCAGCCTGGTAAATAACTTTTCCATCGTATAAAATCCAATCCGATTCAGGGTTGGCGTTTTCAGCAATTAATTTTGTAATATCATGGTTCAAACGCATTGGTGGCCAATAACATTTGTTTCCTGATGGGCACCAGGCTAAGGGAAGAGCTTCTACTGTCCCTTCAGAGAAACTGAATATCACATACATCTAAAATAAATTTAAAAAAAGCAGTATAACAGTTGACAAAACTAGGCATTGTGAAGCACAGGAATAACTGTGGCCAAGGAATCATTTTGGTTTATATGAAAAAAACATTTGCGTTCAAACAAGCTTAAAGGGTATGATTTAACTTTTTTGGAGATTTTGGTAACAAACATGCCTAGGGTAGAAGAAGGTAAAGGATATTTAAAAATGTCATCATATTTTTTGCATAAGCTCCCAGCTAACATTATCTCTTTTTCCTTTGTACGATAAATGTGTTTTATCAAAATTACATCCCCAGTAGTTAATTTAACACAATTATTGCCTAAACAAGTGGTTAAACTATAAAAAGGAGTCTCAAGCTTTTTAAATGACTGAGCATTGCTAGGGACATTTCTACTAGTGTTTTTAATAGGCCCCTTAAGAAGCGTTGATTTAGTTTTGGTCGTTTTAGCACAGAGCCTTTGACCTTCATTTAACCGCTTGCATAACTGTTGAAGAGGCCGGTTCGGTGAACGCAATTTTTTCTTTAAAAAGTACAAATGATTTTCGAATGGAAAAGCGCTAAAGGCGTCCAAAGGTCCAAACTGTTTCACGTCCAGAGACAAATGTGTTAAAGCGTGGACGTTAAGACTAACAAATTTTTCGCCATAGAAATCAGGGCAAGATGAAACGTATAACTCTAACAGTTGCGAGGCATAGTCTAGAAGAGTTTTACTAAAGTTAGGGGAAGCTAAGATGTAAATTGCACATTGCAGTAATCTAAAATGATCTATAACGTCATTAGCGACAATTCCTTTACATAAAACAGGACCTGTGTAAAGAAGAAACTGTCGATATTCAGTGGCCTTCCACCGATCTATGTGTTTTAACGATCGAGGTTTTCTTGCAAATTCACTAGGGATATGCTTTGAGCAGTTCTTAAGTCTCAATGATAACTCAGTAATTTGATTACTACTCAGACGTACTGTGAACTTCCCTTTTTTAACCCACGCCCTTAAAAACCTCTTCGTCACCCCTAAACAGACAAGATGCATGTAGTCTAAAGGAAATTGCGATACCAAATCGATATCCAAAACTTCAAGGGGAGAACGGTTTCCACTTAAATGATGTTCTTCATTATCTTGATTTCGAAAGGTTAAATTTGTTCGTAATGTTACTACATCATTTAAATCATTCAGAAAAACCATATTATGGTCTACCATATAGCCTGGAATTGTGCATTTATCACACGAATAATAACCCGTGTGTCCCTTCGTATTCTTGACAAAGGATCTAGCCGGTGTGTCTAATATGAATGGGCCATCTAGATTACAATTTCTTATTCTTCCCCCATAAGAAAATCCGTTCTCCGAAAGACTAAACAGTTCTTCAATAAACGGTTTTAGATATTCTGACAGAGAACCTGGCTTATGGTCACCACAAAACACGCCTACTGGGAATACATCACCAACAATGCCATTTTCAAAACTGTACACACCAACCAAAATTGGCCAAAAGTTTTTATTTGAACTTTCAAATAATGGAATGCCATCTATATTAGTGGCAAATGATATATCTTCAGAATAATCAGGATGTGTATCAAAAAAATTTGTTAATCCTCTTTCAAGGCCCACATGCCAGTATTCTCCGTGTGTAACTGTACTAATATTTGTCGTTCGCCTCATAGTTTTTAAGAGAGTTCGGGAATCTTTTGGTAAATCACTATGGTTATGTAGTCTAAGAATTTTCAGCAGGCTATTGACTTTAACAGTATCAACATTGTTGTCAGTCACCCAGTCTCGAAGATCTTGTGCTAAATCAGTAGGTTCATTATCAGAACTTACACTAATATCTGAATTGTCACTCGGATAACTATCATAACTATCATCTGAACTCTCAGAGCTTTCACAAATATTATTATTTTCAGCAGCATCGCTATAAGAATTGCTTGCAATAATTTTGCTCATATCCGTCGCCTCACTAGAATAAGTGTGTGTTTCAACCGAAACCACATCGTTGAGAGTTTCGTTTTCAGATTTAGCACAAGACCGTTCAGACACCCTAGCTTTTACATTTTTCAAATATGTGGCCCGTTTTCTTCTCATGTGCCGTTTACTGAGGCTTATTACGTTCTCCATAAGAAATGTATATTAGGTAATAAATTCAGGTAAAATTAAAACTAAATGTTTATATATTATTAGACTTTCGCATTAAAAAATATTTTGGTTAAACACTCGCCTACAAACCTATCAAACAAAGAAAGAAAATAGGACTTGCCCTTTAAAGATGTGGCCAATTCTTTTAGAACCTCATGGAAATTTAGTAAAAAAAATTAGTGATATTTAAATTTCTGCTTTTTAAATATTTCAAAAATTAGCTAAGATTTTCAAAAATTAGCTAAGATTTTCAAAAATTGGCTAAGATTTTCAAAAATTGGCTAAGATTTTCAAAAATTAGCTTAGAATTCAAAAAATTAGCTTAGAATTCAAAAAATTAGCTTAGAATTCAAAAAATTAGCTTAGAATTCAAAAAATTAGCTTAGAATTCAAAAAATTAGCTTAGAATTCAAAAAATTAGCTTAGATTTTCAAAAATTAGCTTAGATTTTAAAAAATTAGCTTAGATTTTAAAAAATTAGCTTAGATTTTCAAAAATTAGCTAAGATTTTCAAAAATTAGCTAAGATTTTCAAAAATTAGCTTAGATTTTCAAAAATTAGCTTAGATTTTCAAAAATTAGCTAAGATTTTCAAAAATTAGCTAAGATTTTCAAAAATTAGCTAAGAATTCAAAACATTAGCTTAGAATTCAAAACATTAGCTAAGAATTCAAAACATTAGCTAAGAATTCAAAACATTAGCTAAGAATTCAAAACATTAGCTAAGAATTCAAAACATTAGCTAAGAATTCAAAACATTAGCTAAGAATTCAAAACATTAGCTAAGAATTCAAAACATTAGCTAAGAATTCAAAACATTAGCTAAGAATTCAAAACATTAGCTAAGAATTCAAAACATTAGCTAAGAATTCAAAACATTAGCTAAGAATTCAAAACATTAGCTAAGAATTCAAAACATTAGCTAAGAATTCAAAAAATTGGCTAAGAATTAAAAAATTAGCTAAGAATTAAAAAAATTAGCTAAGATTTTCAAGCATTTAACTAAGATTTTCAAGCATTTAACCAAGATTTTCAAGCATTTAACCAAGATTTTCAAGCATTTAACTAAGATTTTCAAAAATTTAACTAAGATTTTCAAAAATTTAACTAAGATTTTCAAAAATTTAACTAAGATTTTCAAAAATTTAACTAAGATTTTCAAAAATTTAACTAAGATTTTCAAAAATTTAACTAAGATTTTCAAAAATTTAACTAAGATTTTCAAAAATTTAACTAAGACTTTCAAAAATTTAACTAAGATTTTCAAAAATTTAACTAAGATTTTCAAAAATTTAACTAAGATTTTCAAAAATTTAACTAAGATTTTCAAAAATTTAACTAAGATTTTCAAAAATTTAACTAAGACTTTCAAAAATTTAACTAAGATTTTCAAAAATTTAACTAAGATTTTCAAAAATTTAACTAAGATTTTCAAAAATTTAACTAAGATTTTCAAAAATTTAACTAAGATTTTCAAAAATTTAACTAAGATTTTCAAAAAATTTAACTAAGATTTTCAAAAAATTTAACTAAAATTTTCAAAAATTACTAAGATTTAAAAAAAAACTATCTCATACTTAAAAAAAACAGACTAACGGAGATTTCAACTATCTAAATGAGAAACCAAAGAGGTTTGGCTTTTTAAAATTAAACTATTAATGGCTTACCTTTATTTTAAACGTTGTAATAAATTTCGAACATTCAGTCACAAATTGTGATTCACAAGACAACTTCAACCAGCTAAGCCTCGGCGTAATTCATTAGGAAGACTAGATGCTCGCTAAATCCTACCAAGTAATAAATCAGAAAATTAATTGAATTATTTGGTAATTTATAATTAACAATTTAAAAATTCGTAAGTATATTCACCTTTTAACTCCAACGTTCCAAAACAGCCCTTAAAAGATTAACTAGTTAAAAAACGTCTAGATTGGAGAATGGAGAATTTCTTTGTTCCCTTCTTTTTGCGCCGAAAAAGCCGTAACAACTAAAAACCGCGTATTACCAGAAAATAAACCGACCGAAAAACTTTCCTCCACGAGGTTGTAACGCCGTTTCTATTGCTACCATGGAGAAATATTATAGGAGACATAGAAAAATTCAGCAATTTTAAAGTAACTTTCGTTTCACTCCAATAAAAAACTACTCCATGGACAATGCTGATGTACGATTTTACAGACTAGGAGGATTCATACCATTTTCACAGCCCATTTCATACTCCATATGTAGCCTAACCTCGTGCAAATATTATTACTCCTAGTCTGAAACAATTTTTGGACCGAGTAAACAAATTCTAAATATGATGACACCAAAATTAAATTAAATTTGGCAAATTCGTAAATCATGATTTAGAAAGAATTTCAATATTCTAAATTGTTCTGTTTCAATTTTATCACGGATCACTTTAAAACTATATATACTCAAAAAATGATATTTCAAAATTATAAGTCAACAATTTCACGCGGTGACGCGAGACATATGCGCCTATAGAGTAATGTCAGTTCTACGTATGCAAACGTCATACCCTTCTATCTCTTAGCTAAGTGTCATCCCCCCCTACCATGCGGCGCGTACAGTATCCCCTCTTACAAAAGCGCGCCTAGAGGGAGGGATACACAGTCTACTCCCCCCTCTACCGACACTACTCTATATCAATCGTACGCTTTGGGTAAAAAAATTGCCAGCACCATACCCTTCAGTTGTACGATGAAATACCAGCATTGAATTTAGAGATATACTTAAATATAATTGATTATGTACCTTAGATTTAATATCAACTTACTTCGAAATTAAATTTATCAAAACAGCTATAACTATTATGTTGAAGTTAAAAAAACGACTAAAAATATTATTGGTGCTGGGTTTCTGTATGAAAACATAGTGGCAAATTTTGCAGAAAATACATAAAATATAAGCTGCCGGTTTTGACATGTTCATGTGATGGCAAAATATCTACGTGGTGGACAAGTCAAGGCTTACAGCACGTAGCCATCACCATCAGTCTCCCAGCACACCCGGCAATGACCCTCCACCAAATCGGCAACCCCGTGCTACTAGGGTTTGCTCAGCACATAATTTATACATAACGATTCAAGGCCTTTGAGTATAGCTGGTAGGAAAGTAAAATTTCAACTGGCAGTTGTTTATTTACTATTTACTATTTTTACCTCTCCGAGTGACTATCATGTCACGGAGAAGTATTACATTGGATGTATCTGTGAGTGTGTCTCTCTGTCAATGCGTTTGCATTTGGCAAATCGGAGCAAACGTTCGCAATATCCAGACCGCGTTTGCAGTTCACAGAAAGCTATATTTATTTTTACGTTAGGGTTAAGATGTACGTCATGATCGGCTAGGGTTACGAGAAACCTCCACAGGAATTCCACCAAAGATTCACGCAATTGCAATTTTTCTTATCATTTATTGTGAATCAATCGCATTAATTACATTAAATTTCCAAAAATTGGTAAAGAGACATACGCTAGGATTCAAACGTCAACAATGGCTATGTTTAAAATTATTTTAGAGATAACTTTTCTTAAAACGATATAACTAGTATTAAGGTAAATTACCGACAATTAAAATATTTAATATCAGTTATTATAATTTAATTCTTTAAGAACAACTTCGTAGATGGGTTAAAGCCTTCGTTACGACCGGAGAGGTTTATTTTGGTTTTCCAACTTGTTGAAAGCTAATAAGTGTATAATTTCGAAAGGTGATCAAAATATCCTGGCGTAGTAAGCCAATGAATGACTAACATAGTACATGCACATAAAGTTTGATCTCTCACCCTTCAAGTTGAGCCAGCTTATGTAAGATCCTCGTTGCTTAACCACTTCCTCCTCAAACAGACCAGAGTTTTGGTGACGCACAACTTGAGCTTCATCCGAGAGGTGGACGAAATCTTCTTCATGAACAGTGGCAGAATCATCGAGAGAGGAACCTATGACGAAATCATGAGTCGTCAAGGAATGGCTAGAGATTATTTCGCGCAACACATGAACGACGATGACAAAGTTGAAGCGTCGTAAGTAAACGGAGGCTATAATTACACGTATAATTATTGTGAACAAAGTCCAATATCGCTAGAAAGGTTTAAGTCATAAATTTACCATGAGCTAATGCTCATTATGCCCTATTGTTTTTACCTCTCCGAGAAACAATGACGTCACGGAGAGTTATTACACTGGACGTTCTGTGTTTGTCTGTCTGTTATTTATGCTTTTCGTTGTGTACTAACGGCATGTAGAGTAAAAGTGATGTTCTATCCATTATCCACGTTAATTTATCTTTATCCATACTCTAAAATTTTCCACAGAACTGACATGTCAAATCGTATTATATCCACAACTTTGCTTATAAATAATCGGTTTTCCACCATTTTGTGGACAATGGATAGAAAATTCCGTTAGCCTCCACTTCTTATCCCTTAACCGTATACTTTATACTTTGACCCTCGGCCTTTGCTTTAATGTTCAGTTTGACTTCCAATCCATTTGGTTTTCAATAATCTGGAGATTACAAGCCATGGAAATTATTCACAAGCACGTTCACTTTATTAAAACACTTATTACAAGTTGGGAAAACCAAAATATTACCTCTCCGAGTCAAGACGACTACTTACAAACTTATTTACCCAGATATGGAAATGTTTCTTAAGTTAAAATTTATGAAATATTAAAGCAGTATACAAAGCATAGCAAATTTACTGTAAACTTCCAGGCGTTGACGGTCAGACGACATTTTACATCCAATAATGATATACTTGTACACATTAAAATCATCCGATGGGGGAAAACGGGAAATGAAGAGTTAAAACTTTGGAGGGATATTACCTTTACGTGTTTGTAAAGGCCCAATTTTCTACTCCTCAACTGTATTACCTCTATGTTCAAAGCCATATTCACAACAGGGTTGGCATGTAAACACTATCCTCTCGTTTCACCTCAACGATTTTCTTAGTTTAACAACATGACTTAACGTTACATAACACCAAAGCTTATTTGTGGCTACACACACTGAAAGTAAATGCGTACCATAAAAAGCATGAAAACACGAAGCTATTATCCGATTACGATCAGACCTTTCACTGGTCTGGGCTGCGTTCAGCAGAGCTCACCAAAAAAGACAGCGGATTTTGGAAATGTTTACCGGTGAGCTCTGTCGTCATAGCTTTTCTCCGGTCATCGGCGTTTTATAAATGACGCTAGCGCAATAAAGCGTGCAAGGTACCAAGGCTTAACAAAAATTGTAGGATAACATATTTATAGAGATAGATAACAACTTTTATAATTAAAATTAGAAAATAACATATCTCTTAAAATTCTCGCGTGATCAACTGGTTTCACGCCAATTCAATAGCTATAGTCCCATAAAGCTATTTGTATTAATTCCTCCATGGTTTTTTCGCCAAGCTGAGAACTACGCGTTTTACGTCACGTTATCCAAAAAGCCGACTATTTTCTTTGAAGACCGCGCTAGCTCAGCGCTAAGCACCGTGACGTCAAAATTCAAAAACAAAATCCCGTTATGTAGGACACTGCTAGCAGCGCTGGGCTCTGCTGAACGCGGCCCAGATTTCCACCATGATTATAAAATCTAAGCCTAATTATTTAAAAGTGTATTTAACTTTTGGCTCACTCTGAACCGTTAATGTCTCTGCATATAGAAACGAAAACCAAACCCAAACGTTTACTTTTTGGTTCACTAGGCCTATTGACAAATAAAAGTTCATTTGACCAACATAGCAGCGTTGGGCTTGCATTCACTGTGACTTTAGAAAGGATTATGCTATAAACAGATGTAGTATAGCTTAAGTAATATATAAACATCCATTTTAAATAATAATATTAAAAAAAATCTTTGGAATATCAAAATGAAACGGAGCTTTAAAGCTACAAAAGTACTAAATGCATCATAATTACGAAAAATATTTCTACATATTCATTTTATATTATGTAAAACGGGAATATTAAGGTTCTGAAGGATTTCTTTACACATCAAAACAAAACGAACTTCTAACGCAGCGCACTAGTGTTACAACGGACGGACACATATAGACAAACACATAGACTGCTGTTTTACCCTTTCCGTATTAATTTTGAGTTGAGAGACATGATTATCTTAAATATTAAAATAAATATAATTAATATTAAATATTTTCATCGATAGTTGTTCGCCTTATTGAGCGTTACATCGTTTTGAAAAAGAACAATTAAACATTCTTGAGAGACTTGACTAATATTGGCGTTTGAAATGAAGCATACGCCCGTTGCTTCGCCTTCATCAAATAGGTAGTATATAAGGGTGTCGAATCGCAGCTATGGATAAGAACAGCGCAATTGCGTGAACCTTTGGTGGAAGCCCCACCATTGGGAGGCCGGACGTTTCTTGTAACCCTGGCCGATCGCCGCGTATGTCTTAACCTTAAGGAGTAGAAGCCAGGTGTACAGACTGGTGTCCATGTGGGATGGACAAAAACAAAGACCAGAAGATGGTGGTGTTAGAAGCCAGGTGTACAGACTGGTGTCCATGTGGGATGGACAAAAACAAAGACCAGAAGATGGTGGTGTTAGAAGCCAGGTATACAGACTGGTGTCCATGTGGGATGGACAAAAACAAAGACCAGAAGATGGTGGTGTTAGATGCCAGGTGTACAAACTGGTGTCCATGTGGGATGGACAAAAACAAAGACCAGAAAATGATGGTGATAGAAGCCAGTAAGTACAGACTGGTGTCTATGTGGAATGGACAAAGATCACAAAATTGTGGTGTTTGAAGCCAATAAGTACAGATTGGTATTCATGTAGAATAGACAATTGACTAGTCAGATGAAGTAATAGTGGCCAGTTAATTTGTGGATAGATTCAAGTTTTGAAATTTCCGGGAACTGTGAATACGGTCCGGAAATAGCGAACACATTTGCTTCAATTCGGAAACTGCGAACACGGTCCCCTGGGGTGTAAGTCAATAACAACAGACAGACACACACACACACACACCCCCCCCACACACACACACACCCTGACACGGCCGTTACAGAACCTCTCTTGGACTACGTCACACGGAGAGGTAAAAATTGGAGTATTTGAACTAAAACCTAGTATCAAGCCAGTATCCCTTAAAAAAAGTTGAAGATACCATTTCTCCTGGAACTTCTATATAGAGCAAAATAGTTGTGTAAATAATGTAGAAAAATATTTTGAGTTTAATGAAAATTTGGTGAAAAAACTAAGATAAGAATTTTTTCAAATAATCGATGTTTTATGATCATGTCTTCAAAAGTGAAAATTGTAATATCTGTTACTTCAGGCAATTCATTTTGTGCAGTTATCTTTTACACTTTTCCCGTCTTTGTCTACAATGACAGTTTTTATTAATAGCTTAATGAAGTATATTAACGACCGTTGTGAAAAGATCCGATATACTCAAGTACTTTAAAAATTAAATAAAGTTCATGAATTTAGTTTCTGTGAAAACGGCAAGGAAATGGCAAGAACACATTTTTTTAATCGCTTTGGTTTGATGAAATATCCTAAAAATATTTTTCTTTTAAAAATTTAGTAATTAAAAGTACTAGTTCGTACATGTTTTTGGTAATTATAACTTCATTCCCGACCTGCGGTTGAGAGAACCATTCGTGAGTTAAGCCATTAATATAAATTTTACCGACCCGACTTTAGGTGAAGTCATCAGCTTTAAAAGCTTTTTCGAAGAGTTCCTATTAAATTAGCGTAATATTCCCGAATAGCATTCGCATTTTTAACGGCATGTAGACATCATTTCAATTACCATATCTTTCCCAGTGAGTTAAGCATAAGCCGTTTATCTTAATTAAGTCGACTCGGGTTAAAACCAAGGCAAATGTTAGAACGGTTTGCTGAAGTACTTAGAAAAATGTATTCGAAGTTTACATCTAAAACTTTTATACGAAAAATAGGGGTAGCAAAAAAAGTATTAAATTGATCTTTCCAAAGAACTTAATTTCACTTAAGAGACACAAATCCTTAATACTTAAATTAACTAATGAAACATGCGAGTCAAAAAAATTTCGGCATATCTTGTTCCCCCTTAGGGTGAAATCTTTTAAACTATATACTAATTATTCTTATTAAATTGATCTTTCCGAAAAAAAAAAACCTAGCTATTCTTGACGTTTAAACTCTAGCCTAGGCCTCTTTATAAATGTTTGGAAATTTAGGGACACAAGTTGGCCGATTCCCTATAAGGGATAAGAAATAGCGCAATTGCGTGAACCTTTGGTGGAAGCCCTGGCATTTTGAGGCTAGACGTTTCGCGCAACCCTAGTAGATCGCGGCGTACATCTTAACATTAACGATGAAAAGTGTGTAGAAGTAAATATTGCTTTCTGTGAACTGCGAACGCGGTCCGGGTGTTGTGAACACGTTTGCTTCAATTTGCCAACTGCACACGGGGCGACAGGCACAGACACATCAGCCCAGTATAATACCTCTCTTTGACGTTATCGTCACTCGGAGAGGTAAAAAATACAGGGTGTTTCTAAAAGGTCTGGAAGAAATCAAGGAAGTTGTTCGTTGGGTCAAACTGAGTGAAAAGTGTCATGGAACTTTAGTTTAACGTGCTCCGTTGCGACGTTATGGGCCCTTGAAAATAGGCCTTAGAACAACGTAAATCGTCCGAATAGTGGAGGCAGAATTGCACCATGGACCAATTGCTTTCCAATTTATACATAAGCTAATGACCGAGAGATAAGAGAAATAATAAGGATATTAACTACTAGCAAATGTGGATGAGAGGGAAAGTATGACAATGGCCATAAAGCCTGTGTTATAAAACGCGGGCATCAAAGTTTCGCCAATAACTATTTAGTCTACTAGTGACTGATGGACTTGCAAACTCGCGACTGAAAGTAGTTCAGGCATTTATGCTCCTTGGTTTAACCATAGCCCACTCGATCACGCGCATCACGATGCAAGCTGCTCGCGCAATACCTAAATTACCTAGATTGGTGTTAAACGTATCTATTTTTATATGCTCTTCTATTGCTTCGATAACCTTTCTTAAATCCATATTATACCTTCAAGTACCTTTTAAAACATTACCAGTTAATTACTACAAACACAAGTCGAGGAAGTTCTAGCATACACAATAGCAGACGACGGTAATGTATATGTTTCTACTTAGTGTACATTTTGAAAATGTAGAACAGTTTCTTAACAATCTTAATTAAAATGAAGACTGAAGGAATAAATATTAATCAAAAATATGTTGATTAGAATCAAGTCCTAAAAAAGTATCGATAAGACTGAGGCTATCACTTGACCGAAGGATCAGATATTAATTTTTCTTTTTAATTGAAACTTAAAGGCATGCTTAAGAAAAAACAACGTTCCATTACCGTTTTCCGTTGAAATAACTTATTTTACTGGTAATCAATTTCAAAAATTTACTTATCTCGGCTTTTCGACCACAATTCCATTCCCCGAAAACATTTTATCATTACATTAATTACTTTTGGGAGATAACGTGTCAAAAAAGCTATAAAACAATAAATAAAAACTGTAATAGCGGTTTGTTTAGCCATGACAACAACCTTTTAAAAGTTACAAGCACCATATAACCCTTTCGAGACCAACAGGACCTGAACAAACTAGTACGTGCCGGGCACGAATGGGGATGCAACGTCTTTAGGAACACTTCAAAACGCATAGCCATACACGTACTCTCCCAAAATTAATTAATGTAATGATAAAATGTTTTCGGGGAATGGAATTGTGGTCGAAAAACCGAGATAAGTAAATTTTTGAAATTGATTTCCAGTAAAATAAGTTAATTCCACGGAAAACAGTAATGGAACGTTGTTTTTTCTTAAGCATGCCTTTAAGTTTCAATAAAAAGAAAAATTAATATCTGATCCTTCGGTCAAGTGATAGCCTCAGTCCTATCGATACTTTTTAGGACTTGATTCTAATCAAGATATTTTTGATTAATCAATATCTGGATTCCGCAACACTTAGTCTTCAACTTCAGAAGGGTAAATATTCTTACCTCCTCTTATGATATCTTTCAGACGACTTACAATGTGAAGATTATATTCATTGTCGAAGAAACATAAATCACTTTGGAAAAGAACTAAGCATTTGTTAAAGTTACTTACTTTAATAAATATAAATTACTTCTTTTTGTCGTCAAGCACCTGGCTTACCCTGTGTGTAACCATCGGTATTCATCAAGAATTTCTTTTGTTTGCATTTCGTTGCGCCAATAACACGGAAAAATGTTGAAACCAATATATTTCGCTAAGTTTGCCCAACGGTACATTTCCGTTAAGATCGATTATTTTCACCTAAAATTAACGAAAACAAAAAGCATACATATACTTCATATCAAGTTGTAAAATCACGAATATACATTTACGAATGAATACTTTTATTGAAGCTGAAATATACGAACTAAATTATTGACACCCAAAATTTACTTTTCAAATTACCCGAAACTACCTTGGCAGAAAAATGTTCGGCCATCTACCTAGATCAAGTTCAAACTGATTGTCGGGTTATTCGCGGATAGTTAACAAACAAGATGGCCCCGGCAAGATTAGAGCCCCATCGTTTTTAAGCCTCCTATCGAAAGCATTCTTTGGAATAAGTATTGGTTACCCTTTATCTCCATCCATTTTAAATCACCAAGGAATTCATATCACTGTGAATAACTTTCCGTTCTTTCAGAATTTAGGGTAGTAATTTTTAAATGACCATTTTTAAAAATGGCGTCGATAATTTAAACTTGGAAATAGTTATCTACTCGATAAAGAAATATCCAAACGATATACTAAAAATATATTTCGTATTCTCGGCGGCCATTTTCCAAAATTGCGGCAAAATATGTGGTGAATGGCTTTAATATTTTATTATGAGGTTCACACAGCTCTCATTATAATATCTATCAATTTTCATAATTTTCCAACAACATGGTGAAATATACTGTACGTATAATTCACGGCGGCCATTTTCCAATATGTCGACTAAACTATCAAACACAGAAATGTAAAATTTTACTATGATGTTTATTTGGTTCCAATCATAATGTGCATTAATTTTAATAATTTTTGAAGATGAGTG
Organism: Phalangium opilio; assembly: GCA_019434445.1. Lineage (NCBI taxonomy): Eukaryota > Metazoa > Arthropoda > Arachnida > Opiliones > Phalangiidae > Phalangium > Phalangium opilio. Next base: position 91,705 of record JAEQBA010002232.1, on the reverse strand, counting down.
TGGAATACATTGTAGCTGCATTCCCAGCGGACATTTTCCAAGATGGTGGAGAAAGCTCACGCTCTACAGCAGTGGACTTTTAGTATTTTTTTTGTTGAGTCAAAAGCAACCCATGT